>JAJHZJ010000526.1:781666-1211666 GCA_023548195.1 Bettongia penicillata ogilbyi | reverse complement strand
TTAAGTGACTTTCCCAGGGTCACACAGCTAGAAAACGTATGAGGAAGATGAATCTTTCTGATTCCAAGCCCAGAGCTCTATCCACTGGGGCACCTAGCTGCCCTTAGATTCTTCATGTCCCTCCTTGGAGTTTTCTTTTTAAAGATACTGGAGTGGTTCACCATTTCCTTCTCCAGCTAAAAAAGAATATCACTTCCTAATTCAGCAACTAAAGAGTGCAATGAGCTGAGTGTTAGATAATATCAGGAAGATCTGAGTTAGAATCCTTCCAGATACATTGACTAGCTGTATGACCCTGGGCAAGTCTCTTGATTACTTTCTGCCTCAGTCTCTTCATCTATAAAATGGGGATAATAATAGGACCTCCCTGTTTTATAGACTTGTTGTGAGGATTAAATGAGATAGCACATATAGAGTGTTTTGCAATTCTTAAGGCACTATATAAATGCCACAATTATTATCATTGTCATGACTCTTCCTGGAAGCTACGGTTCTCCTAATGCAACCTCAGATCGCGTTAGATTTTTTCGGTTGCCACTCCTCGTATGAAGATAGCAGCCCCCCGGATTGTTTTTCAAACTGTCATCTAATCATGCCTCACCCTTCCTACATTGGTAAAGTCAAGTCAGTATGTGTTTATTAAGCATTTGTTACGTGTCTAGCAGACAAAAAGAAAGGCAAAGACAGTCCCTGCTCTCAACGAGCTCACGTTATACTGAGGGAGACGACATGCAAAGCATACACAAACAGCGAGAGAGGAAAGTAATCCCAAAGAGAAGGCGTTAGCACTGAGATGGATGAAGAACCATAAGATCTGAGCCGAGGTCTAAAGGAAGCCAGGAGGTAGAGGTAAGGAGGGATGGCATGCCCGGTATGGGGGACAGCGTGGAAAAAGTTACCAAGTTAGGAGAAGGGGTGTCTTGTATATAGTAACCAGGCAACAGTAGCAAGAAGGCTACTGTTACTGGATTACTGACTACATGGAAGTAGAACACTAGAAAGATAGGAAGGGAGCAGGTTTTGAAGGGTTTTACAATCCAAACAGAAGACTTTCAATTTGGTCCTGGAGGTAATAGGGAACCATTGAAGTTTATTGAGTGGGGGAATAGATATGAACTTTGGAAAGAGCATTTTGATAGGTAAATGGAGGATGGATTAGAGCAGAGAGACCTGAGGCAAGAACACCAGCAAGAAAGTTATTGCAATACTTGAGTCAGAGGTGATTAGAGCCTGTAACAGGGGGGCAGCTGTCAGAAGAGAGAAGAGATAGTATGCAAGAAACGTTGTGAAGAAAGAAATGATAGGACTTGGTAAGAGATTGAATATATGGGGTGAGTGAGAATGAAGAGTTGAGGATGACACCTAGGTTATAAATCTTGGTGACTGGGAGTATGGCAGTATGCTTGATAGTAAGAGAGAAATTAGGAAGAGAGGAAAAGTTTTGGGGAAAAGAAAATTAATTTTATTTTGGACATTCTGAATTTAAGATGTCTATATTGCTATTCAGTTGTATCCAACTCTCTGTGACCCTATTTAGGGTTCTCTTGTTAAAGATACTGGTGTGGTTTGCCATTTCCTTCTCCAGCTCATTTTACAGATGAAGAAACTGAGGCAAATCTTGCCCAGGGTCACACAACTAAGTGCCTAAGACCAGATTTGAACAAAGGAAGATGAGTCTTCCCGACTCCAGGGTTCTATATCCACTGTGCCACCTAGTTGTACCTAACTCCAGGACTCTCATTTTATCCTCTGAGCCACCTAGCTGCAGTGGGAGGGAGCTTAGACGTCTTCCAATTCAATCTTCTCATTTTACCAAAGAGGAACCTGAGACACAAAAGGTTAAGTGACTTGTCCAGGTCACATAGTCAATAAGCAGAATATGAATTCTGGTCCCATGACTAACTCCCATTTGAGCACTCCAAGTTCGGCATTCTTTCCATTGCACTACATTGCCTATTTATCTCCTATGATCACACAGTCAGTAAGTGAAGGAAATGGAATTTGAACCCAGGTTCCCTGACTCCAAGGCTGGTAGGTTCAGTTCTTTAAGAGGCTAAAGTCAGCTTTCAATCCACTATGTCCTAGTACTCAGAAATCACCCTTACTCATTTGTCCTCATAAAAAGCCATGGGGTAGGGATTTTTACCAAATGGGGAAACTGATGCATAAACAGATAAAGTGGTTTTGACGGTATAACCACAGCAGAAGCCAGAAAGATGATCACCTTGTCACAGGGAGTGAGGAGCAAAGACAGGACTGGAACCCAAGCCTCCCAACTCCTAGCTTAGTATCATTTACAGTTGTTGTTATTGATGGTTCTTCACCTTCAAAGAAGACCAATGGCATCACAATGTTGAGGCAAAATAGTGGATGATAGTGATGATGTCTTGATTTGTACATAAATTGGATTTAAGGGTGACCGTTGCCTAATCACCAGCCTCACTCTTTCTTCCAGAGTCATAGAAATCCAGTGACAGGACAAAGTCAAGATGAATGGTGGCTTGAGATTGCACTTGAGAAGCTGAGGATGACCTTGGTGTCTGATGTCTGACCAAGCTAAGTTCCAAGGGGATCCTGGAGACTAAGACTGGGGGGCATTGAGTAATCATGACTGGTGGAGGCAAACAATAAGCTTTCATTGAACACCCCCTAGGCTGTTTGCTACCTGAGAGATCCAAGAAGTAGAAGATGGGACTCCCTCACTCACAAGCTAGTTGAGCAACCCAGACAAACATGTGATAAAGCCCAAATATAATGCAACATGAATTATATAATAATGCCTGTATACAATATTTTCAGAAATGAGAGATATCACCTGACTGGGAACAGTTCCATAAAGGGAATAAAGATCTAAACAAACAAAAAAGATGAGCATGATTAGGGAAGGGGAGGAGAGAAAGAAGGGTATTCTGGAGGAGAAAGAGCATTAGAAAGAAGTAACGAGTCAACAATGTTCTTTCTCCATCACGACTTTACTCCTTCCCTTCTCTTTTCACAAGCATTTCATTGTCGTTGGTGTTCAATCGTTCATTTCAGTCATGTATGACTGTACATGACCCCATTTAGGGTTTTCTTGGCAGAGATACTGAAGTGGTTTGCCATTTCCTTCTCCAGCTCATTTTACATATGAGAAAACTGAGGTAAACAGGGTTAAATGATTTGCCCAGAGTCACACAGCTGGTAAGTGAAGTCAGATTTGAAGATGTCTTCCTGATTCCAAGCCCAGTGCTCTATCCACTGCACCACCTAGTTGTCCCCCCAATTCGTTTGGTCCCCACTTAACCTATCCCTCATATCACTTTGACCTTTACCATCAATTAAACACAGACATTCGTTATTGATCTCCCACTATGTACAAGGCACTGTGCAAGTAGTTCCCACCCCCCAAGGAGCTTGAGTTCTAGTAGAGTGGATACATATTAAGAGATGAGTATATATGTGATATCTTGATGAGGAGGACAAGGAGAGAGAGAGAGACAGACAGGCAGGCAGACAGAGACAGAGACAGAGGCAGACAGAGAGGCAAGAGAGAGCATTAACTACCAGACGGGGGGATCAGGAAAGGTTATGTGTAGCCAGAGCCTCGAAGGATCCTAAGAGGCAGTGGGGAGGTGGAAGGGCATTCAAGCATGGGATATAGCCTATGTAAAGGCACTGAGGTGGGAGATTAAAGCCTAAATTTGGGGAATAGTAAGTAGAATAGCTTCATTGGAACATAGAAAAACCAAGGGAAATCACGTGAAATAAGCCTGGAAGAGCAGGTTGGAGACAGATTGTTAAGGGCTATAAATGCCAAGTTGTATTTGCCTAAAGGCAAGAGTGAGCCTTACAAAGCTCTTGAGCAGAGGAATAACATAGTCAATTATGCATTAGGAAATGTATTTTGTTAGCTGTGGAATGGGTAGATTCCTCTCTATGGTAGCACCTTGACTAGGATGAAATAAGGAAAGATGATATTATCACTCTTTACTTTGCACAGAAAAAAAAAATTCCTTCATCCTCTCTTTTTTGTTTTTAATGGTAGAAAAGATGAACTGGGCATGGTTGGTCCCAAAAATCCTTAGGAGGATCATGGGATGAAAGAGCTTGAGAACCCCTTTACCAGACCATTTATGCCTCCTCAGCACCTTTCATCCAGCAGTCTCAACTCCTTTGTCTTTAATTTATGAACTAGAAACTCACAAAGGAGACAAAACCATTTAATCTTTACAAAGTATGAAATTCCTTTAAGTCCATTTACAGGTTTAAAAATAATAATAAAAATATGACAATAATACTATCAGCTGGGATAATACTCGTAAATCATGTAGCACAGTGCCTGGCACATAGTAAATGCTTAATAAATGTATGTTCACTTCTTTACCACCACAAAGAGGATGCTGACTGATAGGGGGAGTGAAATTTCAGAATGACTTTCTCTGCAGTCATTGGCTTCTGCCATACCCCTGTAGGATAAATGCCCACATTCCCTTACCTCTCTGTCCTCTCCATCTCCGAAGTTCTGGCCAACCAATCATTCTCTAGTTTCCAGTCTGCAGTGAGTGAAGAACAGGCTTATATAATCCCTCCACCCTCCCTCCCCCTTAAAACAACAGCTTTTAATAGAAGTACAGGGTAGCAGTAACAACACCAGTCAACATAAGGGCTACCCATAGGAGAGTCAATTAGTTGGAATGGATTTGGCATAAACTATCCATGCTTCAGGGACCACAGTCCGGTTAACAAACACAGTTCACTTTGGGGAGGCACATGCAAGGAAATGAATTATTGAAAAGAAGAGAAGAGACAAAGGCAGTTAAGTCCCATCTCAATATCCAATGAATACATCAAACAGAGGAGCAGCCCCATCGATGCTAAAAGGACCCTGTGGTAACAGGGATGTTCTTTAGCCCTGGCCCCGCTTCCTGGGATACCCCTAATAATTGCAATAGCTCTATGCATCATCTCCCTCTGCTACAGGGCACAACATCTAAAGTGGAGCTGTGTAGCTCTTTAGATGATGAAGGGGTCTGGGAATTATTCCAGGAGAGTCAAGTTAATTAGCTCACAGCAAACATAGCAGGGGTCTGATTATTCAGGCTGCCAGGAATTGATTGCAACCCCAGCCCCAATCCAACAAGCATTTATTAAAGCCCTACTATTTGCCAACCACCATCCTAGGCACTGGGGATAAAAAGACAAAAATGGGAATCTGTTCCTTCATTTAAGGAGTTTGTATTCTGTCTGGGGGAAAGATAACATTTACACAGAGAAGTAAATACAGGCTAGTTTAAGGAAAGACAGGATCCTTACCACTGCAGAGGCTCTTAATCTAGGTTATTTTTTAAGCGTTTTAATAAATATAGTTCAATATAATTGCTTTCCTTTGTAACTTTGTATTTTATTTTAACCACTTAAAAATATTATTCTGAGATGTCCATAGGCTTCATCAGATTGCCAAAAGGGTCCATGAACAAAAGAAGGCTGAGTTGACATGTGAACTAAGGGAGCTAAGGACTCCAAGGGATGGACGTAAAGATGATAGTATAACCACAGACAAAGGACAGCTTGGACAAAGTGTGAAGGCTGGAAATGGAATGCTGAATTTAGGGAATTCTGAATAAATGAGCCAGCTTGGTTGGAGCATAGAATGTGGCAAGAGGTAAAGTATGAAATAAATCTGGAAATGTAGATTGAAGTCAGACTGCAGAGGCCTCTAAATACCAAGTCAGATACTTTTAATCATTGTGCCCTAAGATAATAGGGAGCCATTGAAGCTTCTTGTGCTTGGATCAAGCTGTTTCCTATGCCCATAAATAGAAAACCAATCAATCAGTAAGTATTTATTGAGCAACTATTCTGAGCCGAGTGCTGAGGCAACAAAGGCGAAAAGAAATAGATCCTGCCTTCAGGAACTTGCATTCCATTTGGAGATAAAATATGTATATATAAAATATATGCAAACCATATACAAGGGGGAAAGCCAATTTGCTCCATCATTCCTACGATTAGGTGGATGGCTTTGGAAGCAGGGTCATGATCCCTCTAAGAAGAGACCAGTTTTAGGAGGAAGTTTGTCCAAGAGGCTTCTTCCTGACATTGTCCCTGGTCTTCATCAGTGAACCATCACTGGATAGGTAGGTGAGGAATTTGACACTCATTCTGAATGAGGACCATGACATCAGGGAGTGATGACATGACTTGTAGTTGACTTGGATTTGAATAAGAAAAGCTGTGCAAAGTCACCAGCCTCATTTACTCCTCCAGAGCCATCTGTTTCCCTTGACCAGATATTGATCAGGACAGCTGGAGATGATCCCAAGTGAGTAGTACCATATGGAAAAGCACCAAATTTGGTGCCAGACTCGGGTTTGGCTTTGGACTCAACAACTGACTAGCTCCTAACCCTGCTCTGAGTCCAAGTTTCCTCATCTTCAAAATGGTGATTACTATTACTAACCTAACCCAGGATTTAAAGGGATCCACAAAAATGAAACGGTATTTTTTATAATTCATTACTTCAAATTATCTGTAATTTGATTGGCATGGATATTCTTTCCAGCGACACAGAATCCAGTACCTTCTGATCCCTAACCGACTTAGTAGAGAATTTCACAAGTTGTTCATCTTGTGGCCAACTTTCTGAATCAAGTGTGACTGAATTAGCTAAATGGATCCTCAGATGATAGGCAAATTGTCACCAGTGCCAGAATTAATGTTTTCCTGCTCTACTAGGGCCTGTTAAAGTCTGGATTCTACCAGTAAGTGGCCTTTTAAAACCCAGAATCCTAGATTTCAGTCTTAGAAGTCAATTAATCCAAACTTTCCATTTTACAAATGGGGAACTGAGACTGAAAGAAGGAGTTACTTTTTTCCAGGGCCTCAATAGGTAGTGAACAGCAGAGTCTTAATTCAAACCTAGGTCCTCTGACTTTAAATCTAGTGTTCTTTCTACTGGGTCATTCTTTTATCGTGTCTGGGTCGGGTTAGGTCCTCAGAGGGAAGTTCTTATCTTGAGTTCCAGGAGCAACCTAGTGTGTCTGCCCTCCTAACAAGAGCTCCTCACACACCATTAAGGTAGCTTGATTAGCTCTTAGTGAAGACATCTATGCAAACAGTACAGTAAAAATAGCAGTTATAAAACATTCCCTTTCCTCAAAAAACTAGAATGTTATTGTCTAGTCGTCTGACTTCATGACCCCATTTGGAATTTTCTTGGCAGAGATACTGAAATGGTTTGCCCTTTCCTTCTTCAGTCCATTTGATAGATTAGGAAACTGAGGCAAACAGGGTTAAGTGACTTGCCCAGGGTCATATAGCTAGTAAGCATCTAAGGCCAGATTTGAACTCGAGTCTTCCTGACTGCAGGCTGGGCACTCTGCCACACCATCTAGCTGCCCCTAGGATGTACTTGATCACAAATACACCCAGCATCCATGAGAAGAGTAGGTTCAAGTTTAGAAGGCAATGGTAGTGAAACTGATAGAGAGGATGCTCATATTGCAAACGCAGCACACAACTCCTGATGTTGCATTCCTGGAAGTTTCTTGGTAGAAAAGTCCTAACCCTGGATTCTCAAGGCCTATTCCTCTTTCTATGTATGTCTGTCTACAGGGTCTCTGTTCCCTCCTGGATTGAATACTGATCCAGTATATGCCTTTGCAAGCTACATGGCCAATGTGTGTGTGTGTGTGTGTGTGTGTGTGTGTGTGTGTGTGCCTGCACTCACAACTTCTGATGCGGGTATCTTCTCAGCTGCTAGATACCTTGATGGATAGAGTAACCTACACTTACCCCTTCTCTCTAGCATCCCCAAGGGTTCTAACCAACAACCACTCTGGGGTTGACTTATCCACTTAAAGCCCCCAAAGTTATGGATAATATGTTCTCTCAGTTAATTGCATTGTTTTCCTCATGAGCCAATCGGAGAGACGTTCCTACCTCCAAAAGGAAGTCAGTTGTGGAGGTATCTCCGCAGTTTGTTTTAACACCTCATTAACACCTCATGATTGTGTTCTGGGCCTTGAGAGACTGTCTGCAGAGGTAAGGGAATCATTTCTCCCCCTCCCCTTCCTCACACTAGTAAAACTGCAGCGGAAAACAGTAACTCTAACTTAAATCATAGGCCAACCTTCTCCTTCATAATCCTTCAAGGTTCCGTCAGGGACTTAAGGGGAGGGGAAGATCTAATGAGAGTGTTAGACAAAGACCTCAGGAGGATGGGTTCTAATCTCACCTCCCCTCATTTTGCGTTGCTCATAAGTCACTGAGCCTTTTTGAATGTTTCCGTCTATTAAAATTTAGAGTAGAAATCATTCCTACCTACCTCACAGGAACATCTAGGAAAACAAAAGGAGGAATTTTAAAAACTCTATTTTGTGATGTATCATTATATCATTATGGGCTTCATCTTTGCAGGGGTATGCTCGTTTGGGGAGCTAAAGACTGTTCTTTCCCTCAAATGCCCAGCCCTCCATCTGCGCGGTGACTTGATGATGACTCCTGGGAGGCTTTGTTGTCATTTAGTCATGTCCCCACATGGAATTTTCTTGACAAAAATATACCTGAGTGATTTGCTATTTCCTTCATCCTTTATCAGAACTCCCCACTGTAACCTTGGGTATGTCTTAGGTAACCCTACGTGGCATAGCCTCCATGTAACTGAGTAAATCACTTCTCTCTAGGTCTTCGTTTCCTCTTCTGTAAAAGGAGAAGGTTTTTTTGGATCAGTCTCTAAGTCCCTCCCAACACCAGTATTTTATGAGTCTAATCCCAAGGCAGGGTGAAATTTACCATCTTGAACGGTCTTAAAAACAATCATTTGCTCCCTCAGCCAGCATGAATTAGAACTGGCAATGGTTGAAAATTCCATATCTCTTATTTCCTGGGAAGTTTCTGGAAGCAGTGGGGGTGGGGAAAGAGACACTACTCTGTATGTGGCTTTCATCTGCATTGCTGGTCTAGCAGACAGTCCGGATGACTAAGAAATGGATGCTAATTCTGCATCTGTCTGACCTTGAGCAAAGACACTTAACCCTTTCATTCTGTCTTCCTTTCCTCAAAGGAACCCGAAGGAAATAGCAATTATCAGCTTTAGTTCCAGGGGCTCTTTAAATAATTAACATTTACAGAAGTGTTTCAGCTCTTCAGATATAAGCAGTTGGGGAAATATTATTATTGTTAATAATAATGCGTCTCAAATCACAAGCTGTTTCTGAAGGATCCGTTATCTTAGACTTGGTGAGGCCTGTTTGCAAGCTGATTAATTAGAACTCAATTTTTCAGACTTTTTAATTTAGATGTTAATAAATGCAATCATTTTATCCATTTTTGGGGTTAGATGAAATCCTTTGGGAACAACTTGTCATTTATAATTGTGACCTGGGCAATGTTCATATAACCTGTATTATAAAAGCCTAACATATGAAATGATGAAAATTACACTAATCAGGTACCCATCTTGGAGGTCCCCAAATTATTAGGCTTTCTTTCCATCCTGAATAATTGATACAGTGTTGTTACAAGAACTTTAATAATTCTGCAGACTGATTTTTCACTGAAAATCTCAATACAGCTTCAAGTACTTTTCCACTCACTTTTCTTACCCAAAAGAATTTGATAAGAGCAGAAGTGGGAAAATGCCCCTGGCTCTATCCTGCCTCTCAATGACTGTCCTTTTGGGGGATTTATGACACAGATTACCTTTGCAAAAGAAATTTAGCCAGTCAGTCAAGAAGTATCTATTTTAACCTGGATAAGTAAGGGTGGCTATTATTCTACTACTAAATACAGTAGGGTGGGTAGCTAGGTGGCATCGTGCATGGAACACCAATCTGGAGTCAGGAAGACTCATCTTCATAAATTCAAATCCAGCCTCAGACAGTTATTAGCTATGTGACCCTGAGCAAGTCACTTAACCCTGTTTGCCTCAGTTTCCTCATCTGTAAAATGAGCTGGAGAAGGAAATGGCAAAATCACTCTAGTATCTATGCCAAGAAAACACCAAATGGGGCCACAAAAAGATGGACATGACTGAAATGACTAGATAAATCCCATGAACTCAGCACGGTCACTTCTCAAGGTTCCTATTATTTCTGCCTCACCAAACAATTAACCTTATTACACAAAATTGAGCCTAGAATATCATTTTCCCTTGTTGCTTCCTTTATCTTCTGAAAGATGAAATTTTCAGCATGTCAAGGAAATGGCTCCTCAGTTATACTTTTGGCTTTTAGATAAGAGATATCTCCAGCAGATGTCCAGCTAAGGGAAATCTCCCATCATGACTCTACCTTACCCAGTGCCAGCTTGGTCATTCATTTCTAGAACTATCATCTAGTTTCTCCAACTGGTGGCGAAGTCTATCATGGACTGCCCTGGTGATTTTACATTTGCTCCTCCCCTCCTTGATTCTCACCTAAATGCTTTCAAGCATTCTTCCCCTGCAGGCTTGTGGATTTCCATTTGTATTCTTGGCATAGAGCATCTCATCAGCCAACTCTTTTATGTGATCTGTTCCTTGGGAATAAGTTACATTCTCCAAGGTGTGTTCCTGTCCTGTGCCCCATTCCATTAAGTCTCAGTGATACCTGGAGGGGGCTATTTGTCTCCTTGCATTAAGAGCTCAGTTTCACTTTGTTTATATAGATATTCTGAGCATTTGTGTTTACACTGGTATGTACATTTAAGGAATTAAATAATTACCGGATGCTGCCATTGCTGTTTGATATCCTACCTGTCATTTCCTACTCTCCAGTTTGGCCTTCCTGTCTGGGTTCTTTTCTCCTCCCTCCACCTCTTCTCAGTTTAAAGCTCAGGTCAGCAAGTTTCCGGACATATGCTTTTATCCTGGTGCTTGTAGGATGGACTGTATCCTTGGCCACGAGTGGAATATAGGTAGATAATATATAAATAAAGCATATATCAATCTCTTAAACTAGGGTAAGTGTTGATTGAAGGAGTTCCCTGATCAACCTGATAGGTTTACTTGCCTGTTTCACATCTTTTGGGGAATGTACTGTTTGGCTTAGGTTATTGTACATCAGAGCCACCATTTTGTGCTGACACATACAAAATGTGTTGAAGAATTGACCTTTTCTGTCTTTTGGCTCACATCTTGGAGAAATTCGGAGAACAGTAGCATAAAAACAGAAATGTGCCCCAAGGAAGAAAAAGAAACCTGCATGTATGGAGCTTCCCCACCCTTCTCCATCTCCCAGGTGGCCACCAGTAGTTGTCTTGGGGCAGCCGTACAGAGGTGTTGCAAATGCTTTCCACTCATGTGACCCAAGAGAATCCCTTGATTCTAAATTCTGTAATCCAGTCTTCTGGAGAAAAGGTGTCTAACTCACAGCCAGGAAAATAATTTGAGCACAGTGGGAACTCAATTAAAATGTAATTGAGAAATCTTTAACAAAATAAATAAAAATACCATAAAACATAGAAAGTATTAATTTGTGGTTTCCTAAGACAATGTGCTGCTCACAGGGTTGAGTTTAATACCACTGGTAGTATTTTATGTTTTTAGAAAATGTTTCTTGAGAACAGCAACTTATACAACTTCATATTCCATTAAACATTTAAAATGCTATATGTATGTACATATATATACAAACACACATGCATATATATGTGGAAGAGTGTGTGTATGTATAATTTATATATACTTATATACAAATAGACACAAATAGAGAGAGCACTATACTATAGTGCATATGTCTTGCACATAGTAAGAGTTCAATAAATATTTGCTGAAGGAATTAATGATTGTCAGTACTTAGAGCACAGAAGTATCCAGAGGTTATTCCATTCTGCAGTCCTAAAATGGACTTGAGAAACTAGAGAAAGAAATTAAGAATCTTAGGAGATATCCACCTATAGTCAGGATCATGAGACACCAGAAGAGATATTCATTTGATTTACTTAGGTGATACAATTGGTGTGTCTCACATTAATAAAAGTCTTTATGTAAAAATATTCATTTTCAAACAAGATAAAATCAATCATTAATGATTCATATTGTAACCACAAGATTATTTCTTTTACGAAGTGTAGTAACACTCTGTGAAGTCAGAGAGGGAGTGTAATACAGGTTCATGGTTACATCTAAGGCAATTTGACTCAGAGTTCCCTCCTGACCTTTCTTCCCATGTATACGCCACTTTTTGATAGCAAAATTCTTGCTTAGGTTGCAACACTAAACGACCAATCTTTACCTAGAGACAAAATCACTCATAAAAGCACAGACAGAAAATAAGCAAGCTTTAGGTACAGCAGAAAACTACCAAGGGTAATCATGGTAGTACATAAGACTTCAATGAGGCAGGGAAAAGATGGCTGGAGAGGAGGTAACTTCACCATAGTATCCCAGTGAAGTAAGCAGATACAGGCAGGCCAACAGCAAATTCTGTACAGGCAACTGATGCCCTTACTGGGTCAGTGATCCAGACAAGGATCTGATTACTTGTGATTATATTCAGTTTGGGATAACAGCACCCCTTCCTTACCATGCACTAATGGTGCCAGTCAATTCTTAGCCCTTCTCTCCACAGAAAGGAAAAAATTCCAGGCTTCCCCTGTCCCTAAAAGGCTCCTTCCTCCCATGATTCTTCAATTCCTCCTTTCAGCTTGAAGAAAGCAAAAAACTATGCTTGCCATAAGTCTCCTTCCCAATAAGAGGCTACAGAAAGAAATGTACTTCAGAGATCCTTTTAAAATAGTATGTCCATGGAATATTTACGTGTTTGTTGACAGAAAAAATTGGAAAGAAAGGAATTTAAAACTGAAGAGTTACGAGCCACTGCCAGTGAAGCATCAACTATAAATAGGATAAAGTATCTCTCTGAAATAACAGTGATTCCCATTTATATTATTCTTAATCTTTTACAAAGTTAGTACAGGTATTATCCTCACTTAGAGATGAAACAGAGTCCCAGGTGAAGTGATTTGTGACAAAGGATGTGTCAGAGTTAGGACATGAACTCAGATTTCTCAATTGCAAAATGTGATTTGATTTACACACAATTTTTTAGGAACACCTGTTTCATAAAGTCAGGTGTCACATGTTTAATTTATACTTATGGATCTATTGCTCAGCAAAATGTTCTTCAGCTGTTTCGTGTATGAGTGTCCTGTCTCCACACATAAACCATAATTCATAGGATTATAGATTTAGTTTTGGAATATTACAGGTAATCTAGTCCAACCACCTCATTTTATAGATAAGGAAATGGAAGCCTAGAAAGATGAAGTGACTTGTCCAAGGTCATTAAGCTAATGGCTAGTGAGGAAAAGGGATTGAGTTTTGCGTTTTTTTCCTCCCTTAGGTGAGATTTTAACTAAGGTCTTCTGATTTCAAGTACAGTGCTCCTTCTTCCTGGGCCTCAAATCAGGAAGACCAGAATTCAGATATGTCCTCAGACACTAGCTATGTGACCTTAGGCAAGTCACTTAGCCTTCCTCTGCCTCAGTTTCTTCAACCTATAAAATAAGGATAATAATTGCATCTACCTTCCAGAGTTATGAGCATCAAAGGAGATAATATTTGTAAAGTGCTTGGCAAGGTACCTGACTCATACTAGACAAGAAATGATTATTTCTTCCCCTTCCCTGCCTTTCTTTTTCCTTTTCCCTTCCTTCCTTCTTTCTATTATATTGCATGTTTCTCCCAAGGGTATTTGTGTACCTGGAGAGCTAACACAAAGATCTCAGACACTAGGTGCTCAACACATATTTCATACACACACATACACATATGTATGTATATACGTATATAATTGGAGAGTTAGCTCTGGCTAATGCTCATCCTAGTCAGGGTCAGAAACTTCTGAAGACTGGCCTTAAATCTAGAATCTTAATGACAAAGATTCATATTTATGTGCCTTTCCTGTCTATCCTACAGAAAATATATGTGCATGTGTGTATATGCACATATTCATGCATATGAAAAGTGCAGACAAAAAGAGAGGATGCCCATTGACTTGGCCTCTAGATTGAGGGGGAGGGAAGCTTAATTTGGACATTGGATCATCATCAGAGGAATAAAGCAATCAAGCATTTATTAGGCACCTTCTGGTGCTGGCCACTGTGCTCAGCACTGGGAAAAACAAAGACAAAGAGGAAATGATTCTTGACTCAAAGGAATTTGCACTCTGTTAGGGGAGACAGCACATTCATATATATGTACATGCAAAATATATGTATGACTGTATATTACCACATATATTGTATATCTATGCGCGTGTGCGCACACACACACACACACACGCATACACAGCAACTTTCAAAAAAAGATCCTTAACTGCAAAGTTCTCTCAGCATGTTCATTCTGGACATGGGCATCTGGATCTCCTAGGGTCTCCAGGTGGTTGCCTCCAGATTTGGAAAAAGGGATATTCTCCCACTTGGTCTGCTTGCTGAGGGACATTGAGCTGGAATACTCTTAAGCTAAAACTGATGTCTCAAACATAGCACTTTAGAGCAGATAAAAATAAATGGTTTTCAGGAGGGGAAAAACACTTGAGAGGTGAACTATTTCAGGCTGTCAAAGGACCTCATTTTCAGTATTGATCTAAGTAAAAGGATCTGTTCTTGCTCCCTGGAAGACTTGAAATTGCACAGTGACCATGCACTTCATGTTACAGCCAAGGGTTCTCTTGGAAATTCTTTTGTGACAAAGCTCCATCCAGCCCAGGGGCCTCTTGGCAAAGCTGCCTCTCTGCTTATCTATCCTCATATTCTTGCAGGGAAAATTAGAGGAAAGTTGGAGATTGTGCCATGAATCTTGTCAAGGAAATTGGCTTCCCAGCGCACAATGGGAGATTTTGTCAACAACAGTGGGGGGAAAAATCTCTAATTGAATATACAAAGTGAACCTCATGTGTAACCTGATATGATCCTTTCAAAGTAACTCCTAGAGTACGAACAGCATCCTGGTACAATGGAAAAAACACCAATATCAGAGGACTTGAGTCCAAAGTAACAAGTCACCTTCCTTCTCTAGACTTCAATTTCCCTGTCCCTAAAATAAAAGGATTGGATTAAGTGACCTCTAAGATCTTTTTCAGTTCTAAATCAAGAATCTCATGATCACAGCCAACTAACTCTATGTGTGCCTTCCTGAAGAAAGAATTATTCATCTAATTTCCACTAACTTAGATTCTAGTTAGTACAAAAGCGATATTTAGACCAGAATCATCTCTGAGGTTGTTTTCAGCTCTAGTATTCTGTGATTCATGAATCAGATCCCGTCCTCTATAGCTGATCATCCTAACACCCAGATGGGGAACCTGCAGCCTCAAGGCCACATGTGACCCTCTAGGTCCTCAAGTACTGCCTCACCCCTGGCCTAAGGTCTTAGCTGGGAGAGTTCAGTGATTCCACAAATTTCCTATTCTTAGTGCTTAAAGAACCATGGATTACACCTGGGGCCACAGTAAATCTGCCAAGGACATTTTTTTTCAGTGATTTCCTTTCATTCTTGATGTCAATACAATCATCACCAAAATGCTTCAGATTTGACAAATGTGGTATTTGTGATCAATGGGGCAGGAGATGAGCTGGTTTATATTTTACACTTGCTAAGTAAAAAAAAAAAACCAGAAGATGCTAAAAAAAAATTAGGTCCAAAGTGGCTAGTTAATGACAAATTTGTTATTTTCAGTGACTACCAATGTATCAGAGAAATCAAGTAAAGCCTGACAGGATCAATCAAACATGCCAATAGATGCTCAGTACTACAAATATAAGGTGAAACAAATAATACTCCCAGAAGAACTTAGGAATGTGGAACATAGGTGATATTCTCATTTTTCTTAACTCAAAGAGGGCATTTTGAAAGAGAAAGGAAGCTGGGACAATGAGCAGCTAACTAGGAGGGGAGCCAAAGAATAGGATTTGACCTCCTGATATATGCTTAAGATATTGAAATGATGGTTCCACTATAGGGACAGTTCATGGGTACTGGGAACAGCATTTTAGTTGGAGATTTATGTCTGATCAAAAATAGGTTTAAACCAAAAATGAAAAGAAGCAGGGGGAAAGTTATAGATTAAAGTTTGAACCTGGCTCCTATGGAGGACAATGTAGCTGATAGAGAAAAAGAAATAATAGTAGATGCGGTGCTTCTAGTTGATGGGGAAATCATAGGAGAAATAACTGGGAAAGGGATTAAGAAGAATACTCATTGCCTTAGATGTCTATCCAGCCGAGAGTGTAAAGAACAAGGGTCTTGAACAAATTCAACTTGAAATTTTAACATAAGAAAGTAAAAACAAAATATTACTTCTTGAGTACTATTGAGATTTGGTGGGATGCATGTCATGAGCAAAATGTCAATGAAAAGGAAAAGAATAGTGTCTAGAAGATATTTACCTGTAGGGAAATTCACAAAGCCCAAAGCAGTAACAGAGTATAGTCTAAGTATGGGAGGAGGTGAGGGGCTAATAACCAGAAACTTTTCTGTGGCTAGAGATGTACCTTAGTCTCTTTACCAATAACATCAAGGAAAGATTGAGTGGAATAAGTGGCAAACTAGGGAGGAAGTGAAATATCAAATCCAAGGAAGCCAGAAGTACCAGATGGCAAGAATGGGCTATATATGGTCCCAATTGTCCTTTTCATTTGAGCTGGTATGGTGGATGTTCCTTGGCATATCCCCTCTTGCTACTACTCGGACGAATCCCTTTGTAGTTCCAACTTTGATGGTGGCAGTCATTTCCTGCCTTCGCTTCCCTCGGTGACTTCTAAAATACTATCTACTCTGGAAAGTCTTCCTTGCCACCTCATGCCACACAGAGACTCCCTGAGGATGTGTTGTGTATAGAATAATGGTTTATTGCTCTGGTTCACAGCTTACTTATTATCTAATCACAGCCTGGAAGTGAGCCCTGGGCAAGACTGCACTCCTCCCTCTGATGACTTCTCAATCATCCTAACCACAGTAACATTCTACAAATATGAACTAACGTACGTGACCATGCTCTGTGTTGAGTATCTAATTAGTATCCATGATTCCTTGTCAATTAAAAAGTATGAGGGCCAGCTTGAGGGTGGGACACTTCAGTTTGGCCAGTGTCACTAACATCATCCCTTTGACCTTTGTCCTTGGTCCAGCTGCAGAACTGAGTCTTACCATGTGACCTCCATATCATTCTCCCTTCTATATCAACCCAACCTTGGCACTCATTTGGATTCTTTTATGACTCATTCAAGCTCTGTTGGGCTAAGCTCGTCCTCCCTCCCTCCTCTGCTACTTCTCCCTTCTTTCTTCCGCAATGTCCCAATACTGTCCCTATGACCTAGAGACAGAAGAGAATTGAGGGATCATCTAATTCAAATCTTATATTTTAGAGATGAGGAAACTGAAGCCCAGAGAAATGAAATTACTTCCCACAGCCACACAAGCAGTAGAACTTTAGCTTGGATAGTAGAACTTTAGCTTGGAAATGAACTTTAGGCCAAGTGCCTAAGATAGGGTTCTCTCATCTTATAGAGTATCCCAAAAAGCAAATTAAGCAAAGCCCACCAGAAAGGACATGGCAAGAAGCCAACCAAACCAAAGCAGACAATTAAAAAAGAGAATAATGTAGGAGAGGAAGAATATAACCATTTATTAAGTGCCTACTATAGGCCAGGTGCTGTGATAAGCCCTTTTATGAATATTACCTCACTTAACAGGTATCATTTAATCAAGTAGCTCCATGGGTTTGAAGATGGATAAAAGAAAGTAAGTATAAGGCTTTATTTCCTATTTTTCTTTGCCTTCTCAGCCAAAGGCAATAATCTTCCAACTGAAAGGGCAAAATAAACACAAATAAGAGAGCATTGGAGAACATGATAGATCAGGCATTAGAAGCACAGTGTGCAGAAAAAGAGAGGCATTAATCCCACTGTACTCTGTTTCTGGAGTTCTGTGTTTAGGTTGAAAAGCTACATTTTAAGAGTTACAATGACAAACTTCGAGTGAGTCCCAATTCACCATATTAAGGGTAAATCTTAAAATTAAAGAAAAGTAGAAGGTCTAGAGTCTGGAGAAGGGAAAACTTAGGAAAATGATAGCTATCTTCAAACAAATATGAGAAGAATGCGGCAAGAAGGGGGACTAGACAGTCTGGGTTGCTCCAGAACATGGAATGACTGTAAGCTCAGTGGGCAAAATCAATGAACAAGCATTTAGTAATTACCTATAAAATACCAGGTTTTACGCTATGTATTGAGAGTACAAGGACAGAAGTGAGATTCTCTTTCAAAGAGCTGACTTTCTAATAAGAGGGAGAACAGGCAAATACATGTATTTACACAACAGATGCAAGATAACCTTGATGGCTGGAGAGGACCAGAAATGGCCTCATTGAGAACATATGAGTGTGATCTGGAGGAAACCAGGGGAATTCCAAGAGGCAGAGGGGAGGAAGATATGTATTCCATGTTTTAGAAGAGGCAGTCCAAAGGCAAAGAAGAAGATGGAAGATGGAATGCCTTGTCAAACCATAGAGTATATGGAGGATAGTAATGTTGAACAACATGTCTATGATAAGACAAGGTGGAAGTCCCAGATCGTAAAGCTTGAAATGATAAGCAGAGAAGTTTATGTATGATTCTATAAGAGGGTGTGAAAAGTTTAGTGAGAAAGAAAATGGCATGATCAAACAGTGGCAAAATCATTTGGCAGCTTTGTGGAAAATGGATTGAAATGATGAAAGACTTGAGGCAAGGAGGTCCATTAGGAAATGGTTGAATAGTCCAGTTGAGAGATGATGAAGGTCTAGAATTACAAAGGTAGCTGTTGGGATAGAGAAAAGGTGATGTGTGGGAGACATGTCATGAAATGAGAAGTGTCATGATGTGGCAGCTGTAGATATTTGGGGTAAGTGAAAGTGAGTAGCCAAGAATGATACTGATGCTACCCAACCTTGGCAACTGTGGTGCTCTTGATGAAAATAGGAAGGTTCAGAAGAGGGATGGGCTGGGGAGCCAGAGAAGATAATGAGTGAAAGTGACAAATTTCAAAGATAGGCAAATTTCAGTGGGATAAAAGGAAGAACTTACCATTAGAGTCATCTAGAAATATGTTTCCTTATGGCAAAACCACTGGAAACAGAGATTGAATGATTCCCTTTCAGAGTTGTTGTAGAAAGGAAGGAGAATGGACCAGATGACCTCGAAGGCATCTTGATCTGGATTGCTAAGGAGGGAATAAAGATGCAAGGAAGATCAAGAAGATTTTTCAAAAAGTTTAAAAACATCCATTTCCATATAAATGAAGATAAGTTTAGCAAGAGCTAGAGAGTCCCACTGCTTAAGCAGGTGCCTATATTTGCCAATGCTTCCTATAGTCTTTCATAATTATTAAGGTAGAACCTATACCTCTCAATATTTGATTAGTCAAGATTCAATTGCTTAAATTCATAGAATATTGAGCTGAAAGAGAATTTAGAGGCATTTTTACCCAAGAATTTCAGACCAGGAAGGTGTATTGTGTTTTGTTGTTAGAGAAATAGTTTACCAGACTAACAAGTCTTCGTGAAGAAAACCAAAAGAAATATAGCAGTATTGCAAATTTAATACAAATATTCAACTTGATTTCAAAACCACCTATCAAATCTAATCCTGTTATTTTTACAGAAACTTTACATTCCAAGAGGCAGAGGGGAGAAGAAATGTATTCCATGTTTTAGTACAGTTGATACAAAGGCAAGGAGATGGGAGATGAACTGCCTTGTTAGACCATATAGTATGTGGAGGAGCTATCATGCAATAAAGGTAGCTAAGTGGTACAGTGATTAGAGTGCCAGGTCTGGAAGCAGGAAAATTCATCTTCCTGAGTTCAAATCTGTCCTCAGACATTTACTGGCTGTGTGACACAGGGCAAGTCACTCCACCCTGTTTGCTTCAGTTTTCTCATCTGTTGAATTAGTTGGAGAAGGAAATGGCAGACCACTCCAGTATTTGTAATTGACCTCCCATCTTCCAGTCTCAAACTCATCACTTCGCATGGCTACTAAAATAATCTTCCTAAAGAACATGTCACTAACCTGCTCAAGGACCATCAGTTGTTCCCTATCACTTTTAGGATAAAATAGAAACTCCTCAGTTTGGCATTTAAAGCTCTTCACTGTCTGGCACCTGCCTCCCTCTCCAGGCTTATTTCAACATTCTTCTCCTTTACAAAGTTGATGTTCTAGATAAGCTGACCTATTTGGTATCCCCCACATGAGGCACTCCAACTCCACGTGCAATGAGGCTCTAGTCTTATGCTCCCAACTCACACATGCATTGGTAAGTAGGATTCTCAGAGGGCAGTCACATTTTTCCCTTAGGATTTGTAATGGTATTCCCAGAGGGCTATAGGGTATCTTTCTAATGCTACTAGCCCTAGCACTTCCAATGTGCTCTCCCCAGTATCAATCACCAGTGATTACTGCATCAATATCATTTGTCAATTAATTTTAATTAGCTTTTACAAAGAGAGACTTAATGAAAAGACATAGTAAGAACAGATGTGCACTCTCCCCTGAACAGATGTCCCCTGGACCAGAATATCCTCTAGTATTTCAGTGCCAGGGACAATAAGTTCAAACCTAAAGCAGTTGCTACAAAGCATTTGTCCCACCAAGTTCACTTCCTGATACGACAAAACTGATAGATGGAATCACTTCCTATCTTGCAGCATGATATTGAATTTGTTTCTGGGTCAATTCCCTGATGGTCCTCCTATGCTGATAACTCACCCAACGTGGCCGTGGTAACTAACGAAGTCTCTGCTGTGAACTCCTATCACTAAACCTTGAATGGCTCCCCCAGCCTTGTGAAGCTCACAAGGTCATTTTATCTCCAACACTCCTTCACCTAAAAGCAGAAAAGAGCTAACCCAACAGGTCCAGAGGTTGCATAGGCACCATATGACTTTGAAAACACATGACAACCAGACCTGAAAGAGGCTCCCCAACCTAAGCACTGGAGCCACCTCCTACCAGAGAGAGGATTTCTTCATTTTCAATGTGATCATTTACACCTCTGAAGTCAGCTACAAATCCAGGTTTGATTTGTTGTTTTGCTGAGTGTTTAGACTTAAGTAAGTGACAGGGAAATATTAATAGTGCATTAAACTTAAAAGTGTGTCCTGTGTACATTTTTTTGTTTTTAGAGAGCTGATTGTTGAATATTTACCAGCACACCCCTACTTACAGCCTTTCATTATCTTCACTCAAACTGTTTGGAGAGCAGAGATATTTCACCAGTTAGCCCTTTTGTGTGTACTCCAGGTTCCAACTTGGCAGTCAATTAAGAGATTTTCCTACACCAAGGGAAGGATGTGGGACAGGAAACAGTCATAGAACACCTACACATGTTCTGAAATGAAGAACCAAGTCCTCCATTCCTTAGCCTCTCCACTGCCAGAAAGAGGCTCACCAAACATCCACATGGGTCTCCTGCAAGGGTACTCGGGCAGGACTGTGCCTTCATTGGCCAGCTCTCCTTTGAACCTATCTTTGCATAGGCTGATCTCCACCCACTAATGAAATGAATTCCCTCTTCAGAAACTTTTTGTTTTCAGTCATGTCCAATTCCTTGTGACCCTATTTAGGATTTTCTTGGCAAAGATACTGGAGCGGCTTAACATTTCCTTCTTCAACTCATTTTACAGATGAGGAAACTGAGGCCAACAGGGTTAAGTAACTTGCCTAGTAAGTGTCTGAGGCCAGACTTGAACTCAGGTCTTCCTGACTCAAGGTCTGGTGATCCAGCTGCCCCTTAGAAACCCTGGGTTTCTTGTTTAATATCTAGCACAGTGTCATGCAGATAGTATGACACTTAACATGTGCTTGGTGGATTAGATTATATTTGAACTGAACTAAAAATCACTCCTACAGAGGAAATTTTCATCATAGACAGACAGCACTCCTGGGGCCTATAGACAGGTCTGAAGCAATAGCTAGTATTTCTTTGACCAACTCAGTTCATGACCTTAAGCAAGCAATATATATTCACCTCTAGGCACAGATTTTCTTATCTGCAAAGTGATCTTGTCTCACAGGAGAGCTGTAAGGGATACCTGAGGAGATGGTACTTTAATGCACTTTGCAAAGCCCCACATCAATAACTACTCATGTAAAGGATTCTTGCATGCAGAAAGTCTTACAGGTTTTAGAGTTTTAAAGTAACATTGTGAGTGGCAGACATCCAAACTCAAACCAAAACAAAGAAAATGCTTCTGCCTTTCAGTTCATAATCAGAGGCACCTGGTACCTGAAAAAAAATTCCTAGCAATAAAATTCTCTTAAAAGTATAAAAACATCCCTGATTCAGGGGCATTTTGTGTGGTGGTGAATCTACAGAATGCAGTTTTTAGTTTTCTGAAATGTGTGAGATTATAAAACATACTCATTGAGGAAGCAGTCCTAGTTGTGAGGGTCTGTTCCTTGGCCCCCAACTTACCCCTCATCTGCTACCTTCATGAAAAACCATATCCTCCCCTTGAAAGAACTTACAAATAATGTTAATAACGTACAATAATTATTGGAAAGAAAAGTATCCTGCATTGCACAATGAATGGAGAGCTGGGCTGGAGTCAGGAAGATCTGAGTCTCTGATACACAGCGGCTGTACGACCTTGGGCAAATCACTTACCCTGCAGAATTCTGGAAGATTCTCTAAGATTTAGTTTCAGAAAAGATGCTGACCAGCATTGGTGTAGGAGTTTCTCTATGCCACCGAAATTGCTCACATTTAGGCAGAGGCTTGGCTCTCTAATTTACATTTATATCTTTCTCTAATTAAGTCCTAGTCTCTGTGTTTGAGGCAAAAATTCAGGTTGCCAGAAAAGTGAATTAGCAGCATATTATGGTATTATGTCTGTTAATGGGAATCATGACTGTGATGGTAGTTTATCCTTCATTTTCAAAGAGGACATCATCAGAAAGATGATACCATGACTTCCAAGTGATTTGGATTACAGTGAGGGTGGACTGTGCAAGGTCACCCACTTTCTCACCTTCTCTTCCAGAGCCATCTGGGTCCAATGGCCAGATATTTTCAGCATGACTGGAGATGGCCCAGGATACAATGAGAAACTTTGGCTTTTTTTAAACTAAGATCTTTCTGAGCTCACGCTTTGACTGAGGCAACACCCATTCAGTGATTCTGATGGGGGGTTAGAAAGGAGATGGAGAGGGGAAGTTGGAGAAAGAGGAGACGTTCTTAAAACTTCCTTCCATCCTTAAAGAAGTAGGTATGACTGGTGGTAGTAGCTAGAGTCTTCCGCTGCAGTTGACTATAGAGCCAATGATCCTCAGTACCTCCGCTCCTGCTACCACTTAGTCTTACTTTATTTTGTCCACATTGACCAGTAACCCCTTGGCTGCCAGTTCTTTCTGAATCAGCTCTGGACATCCCTACTCTTTCTTCTTAGTTTCCAGATCTTCAAAATCTATCTTGACTCCAAATTTTTCTGTTTTTCAGACTTGTTATTTTATAGAAGATGAATCACAGGACATGACTGTTTTCTCAGTCAATCAAGATACTTCCTAAAAGAATCTACACCACAGTGAATATGAAACACATCTTGAGGGGGGAAAAAAGAATTGTCCCCTGCCATGTCAACCCCTGGAGAAAAGCCCTAGATAATGAACCCTAGTTACAGCTCTGATTTCCAATTCTATATCCCAGTATCCTATCAAGAGCTTTCACAAATTCATTCAATCCCCTCCTGCAGGGACACTCACAGAAGGTACCCCATGAAGACTGTATGCCATCACACACACAAACATCCTGGTTTATCTAAAGCTAATGAATCCTACCAACATGATAATTAGCAAGAACTAAAAAGTCAACCCAAGCTAATTCATTCTAGAGTGCAATATAATTAATTTAAAATGACTTATTTAGTAACATGGTAATGGCCACATGCTAATGTTATCTCCCCAGATGACAAGCCTATTAGTTTTATGTTGCCTTTAGGGGCATGGCAAGATACTGATAAAATAATACAGAAGGCAGCAGCTGTGTGGAGGTGCATAGGACATCTTTAAGGGGCTTGCTCCCCTTTCTTCTTTGGCTTATCTGTCTTCTAATTCATTTGGGGGGTCTTTTGGCTTATTCCATTCTCTCCAAAAGAACAAATGCAGGAGCTATGCCAAGATCCAGGACCCCCACTACAACCTCTCCACCTCCCTCATTCCATCATGATATTCTAAGAAGAAATAATGGCCTTTGGATGAGAACTAGAGAGACACTTTGGAGGTTATGGGGAGGGGAGAGGGTGATCCATGATCGAAAGTGGGAGGGCGTCAAGGATAGAAATGCTATGAACTAATCATAGAAAAAAATTGGGATATTTAAGAAGGTGTGGGAGGGGTACCTATAGGGTCCATAGCAGGGCAAAGGGTAGTGCTCAAGGATCAGAAGGACATAGCAGTCATAGGGATAGAAAGGCTGAAAAGCTCATTCATTTGCCCACTAAGAAATTCATCTCATGGTCACTTGGGACCTTGTTGTTGAAGAGGTACACAAAGCATTTCTTTAAGGTAGGATTCACCAGATATAGAGGGCCTTATAGTGGCCCACCAGCCCCACTAAGAAGCTATTCCCACACATAACCCCAGCAAAAATTCGACACATTTCTGGATGTCAGATCTGGTCTTAAGAGGCACAGCTGGTGTTTTTGGACTGGATCCTGACCAAGGATGAGATGACATATCATGCCCATGCTACTTTTCTATATTAGGAACAGAATTATGTAACTATGACCAGGTTGGATTTAGATCAGAAATCCAGGAATGGGGCAATGTTCGAGAAAGTGCAAGCATAATAGATCATGTTAATAAGAAAAACAGTAACAGTCACAAGCCCTTTGATGTCTCTGTGCTACCTTTAAAGTAGAAATCATGCTCCCTGCCTCCATGTGCCTTGCAGGATTTCTATGAAGGAAAAATGACATGAAACAAGAGAAAAGATGCTTTAGCAATTCCAAGTTGTTATTACTTGATTTGTATTGTTTAGATTAATTGCCATCATTATCATCAAGATCAGGGTTTGAAAGATGGGTTTTGTGTCAAGGAACAGTTTAAAATCATTACAATCATGCATAATTTTCCAAATATCATATTCATATATTATTCAAATGTACTATTGGGAGAGTATCCTTTGAATTCCCTATACCAATGAAACCACAGGTCCAGCCTTTATTCCTAACTTCATTTTTTATTTGTCTGCTTTGTTTTTGTTTGTTTTAGGAGGCAGTCAGGGTTCAGTGACTTGCCCAGGGTAACACAGCTAAAAAGTGTCTGAGGTCAGATTTGAACTTGAATCCTTCTAACTTCAGGGCTGGAGCTCTCTCCTGTACCAACCTAAATGCCCACCCATTTCTAAACCCAGGTTACATGAAATCAGAGCAAAAACTGTTGAATTACTTAAATCTGAAGAGGGAAAATCTGGAGAAACTGAAGGTATTAAAAAAAAATCTACCCTTAACACAAATCCCAAAGCTACTACCTAATAATAAAACAGATGGCAAAAATAATGATATTGGACAGAGATGGGCATATTTAGAAAGGAATTCCAAAAATCCCTTTTTTTGAGTTTGATAGAATAAATCCATCTAATAGGCTAATTATGCTAAGGCAGAACAGTTCAGAAAGCTGGCATCTGTGATAAACTTCATGAACAAACATATTCTCATGCAATGTTGACAGAAAATGTAAAAATATTTCACAACCTGTGCACAGTAGTATATACTTCAGCTGTTGCCACAGTAAGAGCTTTTGAAAGAAAGATGAAACTATCCAAGAAAGACAGGTATTAAATTCTACAATTGCATAAGTATCTTGAGAAAACTTTTGAAGACCTGCAAAAAAAAAAAAAAGGAAAGTCACATCATTTTCTAGCCAGTATTCAGATGAGACTTATTAGAAAAGACCCTGATGTTGGGAAAGATTGAAGCAAAAAGAAAAGGGGATGACAGAGAATGAGATAGACAGATAGTATCATGGAAACAGCAAACATAAGCTTGGATAGACTTTGAAAGACAGTGATGGGTAGAAGGGTCATAGAGTCATGAAGAGTCAAACACAACTGAACAGCAACAAATCCACAATACAGAACTTAAATATGCATCAACCAATAAAGGGAACAAAAAATATGGAATTTAGAATCAGCAAAAAAAAGTGATTCCAAAATTTCTGATACCCTTAATAATTTAAAGTAAAAGTCAAAAGGTTAAGACAACAAAGGAAGAGCTATACAATGAACAAAATAAGCAATTCAATAACACCCCAAAAAAGACTATATGGTATATAAGATTAGGAAACTAAGAAATTCAAAATGAGAGAGAGAAATGCCTAAAGAAGAAGGCTTTACAGGTAATCTACATGGTGAAATGAAGTCCAAAATAATAATAATATGTTTGATAGGAGACAAAACAGAAAGCCTGTGTGCCATTAGTATGATCAGTGACAGGAAAGCTACGTAAGTAAAGAGAAGTAGCTTCTCTGCAAAACTATACAGCAGAAGGTGTGGATAGGGTCCACAATTATTGGTTCAGAAGCTTCACAGTGATACTTGAATTACTAGCACACACTATACCAGCTTCCTCTCTGATGCAACTCGATCCTATCTTTCTTACCAAAAAAGCATCACATATTTATTACCAAAAGATGAGAATATCAGTGATCGCTCCAAATATAGGCCAATAAGATATATTTGCATTCTATATAAAGCATTTACAACTTGTACTGCTCAAAAAATCTACACACACACACACACACACACACACACATTCACTTGGAAGCAAAAAGGTGTACCAAAAAGTCCCGAAGGCTTAAAGAGCAACTTATTGGTTGCTTGGTTCAGTGATTATATACTAGCCATCTGAAAATAATATAATTTGACACCTTTATTGATTATCACAATACCTTTAACTCAGTTCCATACTCATGGCTAAGTCATGTACAGCAAATACATACACACATATAATTACATGTATATACATATATGTGTGTATGTCTATGTGTATATGTGTGTATGTATGTGTGTTTAGGTTTTCCATTTTGGAGACGTAAATGACAGAGACATTGAAATGTAAAGAGAAAGGCTTCCAGAAATGAAATGGGCATTCCCCAACCCAAGAAGGGTCTAAGGCTTGATTAGTTCAATCACGTGTGAAGGGGACAGTGAGACAATGAACTTGCCTTCAGGTCAGAGATTACATTCATAATTTTGTCCCTAGCCATTCATTTACATAAGATCCCTAAAGAACTTTAGGAAATAGAGCTTACTGAATTGAAACTAATCATCTTGTGGAGAAGCTCACTGAGAGAAGGGGTTTTTCAGCCAAGAAAGACTTTAAATAGCAGGGGCAAGTCCACTACCATCTTCTGCTCAAAAGCAACAAAATAGCCTCTGAGCTGAGGCTGAGGGGGTCAAAGGAGAAAAGCTACTGCAGATCCTAAAACTAAGGGTCATCAACCTAGGTCATTCTAGCACTCCAGATGAAGAATCCTTTTCTACCCAGCCAAACTAGTGGCTGAATGTAGAAAAGACTGCAGCTGTACATCCAAGAGCAAGCCCAATGATCCCAACAGATCATTCCATCCAGCAGAGATGCCATTCCTAGAGGAGATCCTAAAGGCTAAGTGGTCTACTTGGCCCTGCTTGGCAGCAGCTGCCTAGTAACCAAGCAACCTGCCTAGATCAATCCACAACACCTAAATCTGTTAAGATTCTCCCAGTAAAAACAATGGCTTTCTTCCAGCCAAGCCTCTGAACCCAAGGAGGAACAAGTCAATCTGATCAGCCTTTTATCTATCTCTTATACCACTCCCCTGCTCATAGCAAACATCATGAAGAGCCTCCAGAAACAAAATCAACTTTGAGGCCCTGTAGTTCTGGAGTTGTGAGCTTCCTTGGTCACTTGCACTCCCTATATATGTACCTCACTACCATTATTCTTTAAGTGCATGCCTACTCTTTCCCCCATAGACTCTATGTATATTTGTTAGAGAGCATGCCCATGATGCTGAGAGAAAATATTTTGATATTACTGTTTTCCCTATGCTATTGGAATATATATCTTTGCTACAGAATTAGGCATACTAGCTAATTTTTAAGGGAAAGCACACTGGTAGGGGTCTGTGAGTTAATTTTAGAAGGATAGCCACCTACATCTAGAATCCTGCCCTTCTGGGGATCCAACCTTCTAATGCACATAGAATTGGATAGGTGAACCCAGAGGGAGTCATTATATATATAAAACAGACCCAACCATAGTGAGAACATTATTGAGATTAAGGAAAGGTGAATAACTTGTCAGGGTTACACAGCTAGCAAGTATAAGAAGTGAGATCTGAATGCCAATTTTCTTCATTTCAAGTTCAGTTCTCCATGGCTATACAACACAAAATGTCTTTAAAAGTAATGATAGGATAGTATAGTGCCTATGCTAGGACTGTGTCCACATGAATGCCATCAAACAAGATGAGAAAAATAATTCATTATACTGGCATCTGTTGAGAAGGTGGTACTGCCACCTAACTGGGAAATTTTTCATTTCAACAACACATAATTATTATGTACCAAGCTACTTATTCTTTGTAATTCATTAGAACCTGCAGAGTATAGTGAACAGAGAACTGTTCTTAAAGCCAAAGGTTTAAGTCCCAAGTCTGACACATAATAGCTGTGTGACCTTGGGCAAGTCACAATCTATTGGTACTTTAGGTCACTCTCTAAGGCTATAAGTTGCAGAGAAGGTTCTGATCTTCATTGGTTGAGAAAGTTCCTCACCAAGAGTTCACTACAACAATGAAATCATAAATCAATTATCCTATAATAACAATAGTAATTGATATTTATTGGCCTGGGCAACTAAGTGGTATCTAGTGGATAGAGTACTGGGACTGAAGTTCAAATCTGGCCTCAGACACTTAGTAGCTGTGTGACCCCAGGCAAGTCACTTAACTCTGTTTGGCTCAGCCTTCTCATCTTTAAAATGACCAACATCAATACATGGAATGTGTGCACCCTTATAGACAACATGAAATCCACTAGACCTAAAAGATGAACACCACTCATGAGAGAACTCAGCAGATATCTCATCTACTTAACTGCCCTGAATGAAACAAGACTGGCAAATGAAGTTCAGCTTATTGAAGTTGGAGCTGGATACACGTTTTTGGAGTGGATGAAGTAACGGGGAGTGTGGTGAAGTTGGCATAGATTTTGTTATTAAAACTAATCTAGCCAACCAACTGGCATACCTACCAAAAGGAGTGAATGACAGGCTCATGATAATGTGATTTCCTCTTACAGGAAAACATCATGCTATCATTATCAGTGCCTATGCTCCCACCATAACAAGCCCTGATGCAGCTAAAGAAAAATTTCAAGAAGACCTGAAGACCCTTATTGTCAATGTGCCAAAAGAGGACAAGCTTATAATTCTGACTTTAACGCTAAGACTACCAGACTTGGCAGGGAGTTCTAGGGAGGCATGGAGTTGGAACTAGTGTCATTAATGGCCACTTATCACTGAAGACTTGAGTGTCTCATGACCTCATCAAAAATACTGTCTTCTGTTTGCTAAAATGCAATAAAACTTCATGGATTCACACTCGCAGCAAACATTGGCATTTAATAGGCTATGTCATTGTAAGGAGAAAATACAGACATCATGATGAGCATGATGAAGGCAATGTGTGGAGCAGAGTGTTGGACTGATTACAGACTTATCCTCTCCATGTTAAATGTTCAAATTCAACAAAGGCAGCAGCTCCAAGGCAAAATGATTATCAGAAGACTTAATGCCAATGTATTATAGCACTTCTCTGAGTGGGAACAGTTCATTTCTAACTTGGAGGGATAATTGAGCCAACACATGATTGGCAACCATGGAGCAGAAAAAGAGAGAGCAGTTTTCAGAGATTTGGTACATGGCACTGCATTTACTTTTCTGGATTAGAAGACTCATAAACATCAAGACTGGTTTGACAAAAATGATTGGTAAATTCGCAAGTGACTAAGTGAAAAATGAGAACTCCACAAGGTTTATCTAATTCATCCATCTCTAAGAAGGTAATATTTAACTTCATCAAAAGTAGTGTACAAGTGAAGCTTAGAGAGATGCAGGATTCTTGGCTCAATAAGGCAGATGAAATTCAATTTTGTGCTGATAGTAACAATTCAAAACACTTTTATGATGTTCTGAATGCTATTTATGGGTCAAAGATCTATTGTGCTTCTCAACTATTCAGAGTCAATAGAGCTCTGACTGATTAGTGATAAGGGCATAATTCCAAAAGATGGGCTGGACACTTCCATAGTGTTCTCAACAAACTGTCATCAATTAATGCTGAGACGATTGACCATTTACATCAGGTTGAAGTCAATCCCTCTCTAGACAAATTTTCAACTGAAAAAGAGGTTTTGAATGCCCTTAGGCTCCTCTCCTATGGCAAAGCACCTGGTAGTGATTCTATTCCAGCTGGGATTTACAAGGTGTGTGGGTGTGGAGGGGGGTTCATTGCTTATATAAAGGCTGACTGAAATTTTCTGGATTATATGGCAAGAGGAATTATCACCCAGGAGTTCAAGGATGCCTCCATTGTCCTTTTCTATAAGGTTAAAATTATCCTGTAAAAATCACAAGGGAGTCTCTCTCTTAGTCATTACTGGTAAGACTCTTGCCAGAGTCCTCCTTTATAAGTCTGATCCTTCACCTGAAAGACAGTCATCTACCTGAGAGCCAGTGTGGTTTCAGAAAGAACTGATAAAGGGTCAATATGGTGTTTGCCGCCTGAAAACACTAGGAGAAATTCCAAGAGTAGAACAGAGAAATACACAACATTCATTGATCTGATCAAGGCCTTTGATAATGTCATTCATGAGAGCTTATTGAAAATTATGTCAAAATAGTACATCAATTTCATGACTGTGTATTTGCCTGGGTTCTGGATAATAGACAATGCTCTTGTGCTTTCTCAGTCACAAATGTAGTGAAACAAGGCTGTGTGCTTGCTCCCATGCCTTTTAGCATGATATTTTCAGCTGTATTGTCAAATGCTTTCAAAAATGAGGACAAACACAGCATCAAGGTCAGCTTTGAACTGATGATAAATTCTTCAATTTGAGAAGGCTACAAGCCAAGACCAAAGTGGAATGAGTATTGGTGCATGATTTTTTGTTGCAGATGATTGTGCATTCAATGCAACCTCTGAAGTTGAGATGCAACAAAGTATGGATCAATCCTCTGCTGCCTGTGCTAATTTTGGCCTAACAATTAACACCAAGAAGACATAGGTGCTCCACCAGCCAGCACCACACCAGCCATATGTGGAACCATCACATTGCAGCAAATGGAGAAGTTTTGAATACTGAGGATAAATTCACTTACCTTGACAGTATACTTTCCAGGGATGTATACATAGATAAAGATAATGTACTGACACATGCACTGACACATGCATTGCCAGAGCTAGCTCAGTGTTTGGGAGGCTCCTAAGGAAAGTATAGAAGAGGAACGGTATTAGACTGACTAACAAACTGAAGGTCTATAGAACCATTGTGGTGACCTCATTGTTGTATGCCTATGAGAGCTGGAGAATGGAGAGCTGCCAGGAAACTGAATCATTTCCATTTGAGTTATCTTAGGAAGATTCTGAAGATCACCTGGCAGAATAAGGTACCAGACACTGAGGTCCTTTCTTGAGCCCAGCTTCTAAGCATTCAAACTCTACTGCAGAGGGCACAACTCTAATGGGTTGGTCACATTGTTCAAATGCCAAAGGCACACTTGCCAAAAAAACTGTTTTATGGAGAACTCACACAGAGCAAGCTTTCACAAGGTGGTCAAAACAAGTGATACAAGGACACTCTCAAGGTCTCTCTTAAGAACTTTGGAATTGATTGTGTGACATGGGAGACACTGGCACAGGACCAACTAGCATGGCGTGCCTTCATCAGACAAGATGCTGTGCTCTACAAACAAAGCAGAACTAAAGTAACTCAAAAGAAATTCAAGATGAACAAATTTAGAGAATCTGCCCCAAATGTTCACATGGACTACCTGTGCCTGACCTGCTGCAGGGCACTCCAAGGTTGTATTGGTCTGATCAGCCACAGTTGGATACTTGTAACTTGACTCTAACAGTGGGGCCATTTTGGTCCTCTTGGGGAACTAAGGACAACAACCAACCACTTCTCATCACTGAGAACCTAGATAATAAAACATCCTGTGAAATCTACCCATTTTAATGTGACACCCCAATCAGAAACAGCCCCAGGAGCAAACTAGACATCAGCAGCGCAAGACAAGTAACCTATATTCCTTCCTTCCTAATCGTTGTCAACCCTCTTATTGTGAAAAGTAATCGCCAACTTTATCTGGTCCTGTCTCCTCCATAATATTGGGCTGTAATTACGTTTGCATCATTTCTGCATGCCATTATTTACATTTCTGTATTGCTGTTTACACAGTTGGCAAGATTTCCATTAAAGCCTTTTCCCAGTAGCAGCTCAGAGCTAGCGATGGGCTTCCTGGGTCAGTGGGCAGCTTGTGCTCCTTGAGACAAGGCCCCTGTCAATTATGCCATGAGCTTGTCTTTCTTTCCAGGGGGGGCTTTTTTTCTGGTTTTGTTTTCCTTCCTTTTTGCTGAGAGATCATCTTCTAGATGCATTCCTTCAGCAGATAAAGGCCCTATTATAGCAGCTAGTGTTTCCCCCATGTAATTAGGAAGTGCACTGTTGTGTAATTCAGAAAATTAATTAGTAAATGTTTCAAGAACACAGGTGAAAGCAGGAGACATGCTACAACTCCATCCAGCCATACACCTGGATTGCTTTCCCCCTCTGGAGAAACATTTCCAAACAGTGACCCAGGGACATTTCACATAAAGGACATTCTGCAGAGATTGCGGCTTCAGGGTGTCTTCCCTCCCCTTATTCATCCCAGGATGAGGAGACTGGTGTCAAAATCAAAGGTCTGGTCACAAATCTGTCTGTTCTCCTCTTGAGCTGGATAGCAACTAAAAAATTGTCCTTTTTGAGTTAGACTCTTCTATTCCCTGGATCCCACCAAAGCAAGGATAGATTTTTTTCTACTTGTGAAATAGTAGAAGCATATAACAGCATAGAAAAATAATTATTTTGTGATTATGGACCTCCTTGCATCAAATGTAAGAAGTTAAAAGAGTTTTTCAAGATCTTTGGCATAGTATGAAATATAAATAGTAAAACATATCTATATATGGAGAGATATATAGATATATTCTATATAGGGACATGTTTTAGATATATTGTATTAACATTATATTATAATATCATCATATATGTTACAATAGCATAGATATTTTCCATATATTATGCATATGTACTTATATATACTCGTTAGATGGAAAACATATATATGTATATGTGGGGGGTGTATACACACATAGATAGATTAGATAGATAGATAGATAGATAGATAGATAGATAGATAGATAGATAGATAGATAGATAAACAAAGTGTCTCTAAAAATAATAGCAGGATAGTATAGTGCCTATATCAGGACAGTATCTATATGAACTTCATCAACCAAGATGAGAAGAGTAATTCATTTATATACTGGCATTGGCAGAAGGGAGAGTACTGGATTTGGAATCAAAAGATCTAGGTTCAGATCCAGGCTTTGCTGTTTACTACCTGCATGACCTTAGATAAATCACTTAACCTCTCTGGGCCTTAGTTTCCCTATCTATAAAATGAAGGAGGTGAACTAGATGACATCATGTCAATTCTATCCCTAAAGTTATGATGGGATGATTATGGGAGGGGGCAAATAGGTACCTCCTCCACTACTACAATTTGCATCAGCCTTCATCCCCTGAATAGATTGTTTTTGCCACAGTAATTCATGAAAACATTCATTATCTGGTAGCCAATCAGCTGCTGGTGATCTATCTCTTTGTCTGAAGCTGGATCTATATTTACAGCTATATCTGAATCTGCTTTGCACATTTACATGCTGATATTTGAGGCATAGGTTTATCGTTGACTTCTTTCTCAGATTTTCTTCCTATGAATTTCTGGACATGCCTGCTATACTTTTTCCTATTTCTTAGCTGCTCTTTAGGACTTTCAGCTTGGCAAATTTATGTCAGCAATTTTCTGCTTCCTTCTTTACTTTTAAACCCCTCTGATTAGATTTGCAAAATTCCAGACAAATACATTTTTATCATCTCCTGTAAGGCACACTTCATCCTTGGTGAAAAGCCAGTTCTTGCTGCAGAAGATGGGCAGAACTGGAAGCGCTGGCCCAAACTTCAGAGAGGCTCAAATTTAAACCTAGTGACAGGAGAAACTTCCTTAACAGTTGGAGCTATCAAAAAGTAGAATGCCCTCCCTTGAGAAATAGCAGGTTCTCCTTGCTTCAGTCTCTAAGTAAATGTTAGGCAACATCAGATTTTTTGTAAAGGGAGGTCTTTTTCAGGTATGGGTTGAAACGGATGACCCCTAAAGTTCCTTCAAATTCTGAGATTTTCTAATTCTTTCCTTTGTTTTAAGTGGTGGTCTAGAAGCCCAAATCCCATTTTCTGACACAATATTCTAAACCATCAGTACCAAGAATTTCCCTGAACCCCCACCCACTTATTGTGTTTACTTTGGGCTGTCTCAATTCTACTTTGCTGTAGTAAATTTGTGTTTACTTTGGGCTGTCTCAATTCTACTTTGCTCATAGAGCATAGCACCCTTTCTGATGTGGGCATACCATGCTGAGTGGTCCTGTGCCAATGTCTCCCATGTTGCACAGTCAAATCCAAAGTTCTTGAGAGAGACCTTAAGTGTGTCCTTATGTCTCATCTTCTGACCACCATGTGATCGCCTGCCCCATGTGAGTTCTCCATAAAGTAGTCTTTTTGGCAAGTGTGCCTTTGCTCCTTAACTGACCAGCAAAGATGCCCCTCCCTTAGTACCCCACAGTGGAGGGATACTGAATCCTTGCCTCATTAATGACCTTTGAGGGGCTGTCCCATTCTTTCTTGAGGGGTGAGGGTGGCTTGAATGGGCACTTTCCCCTCACTCTTGTTGCCAGAAAGCAAACCACTTCCCAGCAACAAATAATCAATTGACATTTAGTAAACACTTAGCATTCACCAGGCACTGTGCTAAACTCTGGGGATGCACAAAAAGGCAAAAGACAATCTCTGCCTTCATGGGCCTTGCAGTCTAATGGGGTTGGTTGGTGTCCTTCGTTCTGGAAGAGGACAAAAATGACATCACCATGATAAAGTGAGGTTTCAGTGTGTCCGGCTGTGGCTGATCAGACCAATATGAGCTCAGAATGCTCTACCACAGGTTGGGCACAGATAATCTGTATGAGTTTTTGGGATGGATACTCCAAATTTGTGTTTACTTTGGGCTGTCTCAATTCTACTTTGCTCATAGAGCATAGCACCCTTTCTGATGTGGGCATACCATGCTGAGTGGTCCTGTGCCAATGTCTCCCATGTTGCACAGTCAAATCCAAAGTTCTTGAGAGAGACCTTAAGTGTGTCCTTATGTCTCATCTTCTGACCACCATGTGATCGCCTGCCCCATGTGAGTTCTCCATAAAGTAGTCTTTTTGGCAAGTGTGCCTTTGGCATTTGAACAATATGATCAACCCATTGGAGTTGCACTCTCTGAAGCATAGTTTGAATAACTGTCAGTTCAGCTTGAGCTAGGACTTCAGTGTCTGGTACCTTATCCTGCCAGGTGATCCTCAGAATCTTCCTAAGACAGTTCAAAAACCTATGGTGCATCACAACTACTGTGCTGATGGAGCCACATTGATTAGTGATAAGGACAAGATCCTAGAGAGATGGACTGAACACTTCCATAGCGTTCTCAACAGACCAATCTAATGGGACAGACAATATGTAATGAAACATAGGCAAAGCAAGCTACATAGAGGATAAACAGGAAAATATTAAAAGAGGGAAGGCTCTAGAATTAAGAAAGTTGGGGAAGGATTTCTGTAGAAGATGGGATTTTAGTTGGGACTCAAAGGAAGCCAGCGAGGGGGACAGTCAAAGAGAATGCCTGGAGCTGAGAGGTAGAGTGTCTCGTTCATGAAACAACCAGGAAACCAGTGTCACTGAATCGAACATTGTTTGCATGTTGCAGACTAAGGTGTAAGAAGACAGAAAAAGTAGGAAGGGGTTAGTTTTGAAGAGCTTTGAATGTCAAACAGATCATTTTGTATTTGCTTACGGAAGCAATGGGAAGTTGCTGGACTTTAGGAAAATCACTTTAGTGGCTGAATGTAGGATGGATTACAGTGGGGAGAAACTTGAAGTAAGCAGACCCACCAATAGGCTATTGCATTAATCAAGGTGTGAAGTGATGAGACCCTTCACTAGAGTGGTGGTAGTAGCAGTGGCAGAGGAGAGAAGGAGGCGGATTTAGGATTTGTTCCAAAGGTGAAATTGACAGGTATTGGCAACAGTTTAGATATGTGGGGGTAGGATAGGGGGTGAGAGATAGTGAGAAATCTAGGATGACTCCTGGACTACAAGCCTGAGGGCCTGGGAGGATGGGGTTGCCCTCTAACAATAACAATAATAGGGAAAGTAGAAGAGGAAGAATAGTTTAGGCAGGAAGATAATGAGTTCTGTTTTAGACATATTGAGTCTAAGATGTCTACTGGACATTTGGTTTGAAATGTCTAAAAGGCAGTTGGAACATGTGAGTTTAGAAAATTTGGGGCACAATAGGAAGATTTGAAAATCCTCAGCATAGAAACAGGAATTAAATCCACAGTAGCTGATGAGATCACCAAGTGAAGTAGTATACAGGGAGAAGGGAAGAGAGCCATGGATAGGACCTTAAGGGACACCTATGGTTGAAGGGCATGATCTGGGGGAGGATCCAGCAAAGGAGACAGAGAAGGGATAGTCATGGAGGTAGGAGGAGAACCAGGGGAGTATAGTGTCCCAAAAACCTAGAGAGAAGAGAATATCAAGGAGGAGAGAGATTAACAGTATCAAGGGCTGCAGAGAAGTCTAGGACAATGAGGATTGAGAAAAGTCCATTGAATTTGGTAACTAAGAGATCATTAGTAACTTTGGAGAGAGCAGTTTCAGTGAAATGACAGTCAGAAGCCAAACTGTAAAGGGTTAAGAAAAGAATGAGAAGTAAGTTCAGGTACTTATTATATATCTTTACAAGGAGTTTAGCTACAAAGATCAGAAGAGAAATAGGACAATAGTTAACAGTTGGAAAGGTCAAGAGAGGGTTTTTTCATGATATGGGAAGCATGGATATGTTTTATTATTCAAGCGAAAATTTTGATATTTTATTTTTTCCAATTATATGTAAAAACAATTTTTAATATTCTTTTTTTAAAATTTGAGTTCCAAATTCTCTCACTCCTTTCTTCCCTTCCCCACTCCTTGAAAAAGCACATAGTTTGGCATAAATTTTACATGTACCATCATGCAAAATATATTTCTGTATTAGCCAGGTTGCAAAAAAATATGGGCATGTTTGTAGGTATTAGGAAATGAACCAATAGACAGACAGAGATTGGAAATAAGCAAAAGAGTGGAGATGACAGAGGGGACAGTCTTTTGGAGGAGACAGGAGGGAATGGGATCACTTGAACAAGTAGTGAGGTTAGCCTTGGTAAGAAATAAGGCCACTTCATCAAGTGAGACAGGGATAAAGGAAGAGATAGTGGCAGAAGGCATTTGAGTGATAGGATATGAGGAAGAGAGAAGAGAAGAGAGTTCATGGCAAATGTCCTCCATTTTTTTTCTGCAAAATATGAAGCAAGGTTCTCTGCTGAGAGGGTAGTGGGAGGGGGAGCCATGGGAGCTTTGAGAAGGGATGAAAAGGTTTGGAAGAGACACTGTAGAGAGTAGGATAGTAAGTTGATAGGGAAGGTATGGTGGGTTTGCCCAGCAGTACCCAAATCGACCTCTATCTTCTGAACCCCCTTCCTTTTGGAAGAAGCAGTGATAGAAATAACGCCTAAGGGCTAGCATTCCTTGACCAAAAATATTCATAATACATAGCAGCATTTTCTATTTCCTTCTTGAAGTGTTATTTGTGCCATGTTGCTTGCTAGAAATAGATAGTGGTCTTTGGATTTACAGCTCTTACTGTATACAGTGTTTTCTTGGTTCAGCTCATTAATCTCTTCATTATTTCATTCAAGTCTCTCAATATTTTTCTAAGATCATCAGGCTCATCATTTCTTATAGCATAGTAGTGTTCTATCACAATCATATACCACAACTTGTTTGATGAGCATCCCCACAATTTCCAGTTCTTTTGCCATCATTAAAAGAACTGATATTTTAGAACATATAACTTCTTTTCCTTTTTCCCTAACGATCTTGGGAAACAGACCTAGTAGTTGTATTGCTGGGTAAAAAGTTATAGTCAGTTTAAACAATAATATTATTTTAAGAACAACTTTCAGTGACTAAGTCACTATTATAAATACCCAAATTAACTACAAAGGACTTATGAAGAAAGATGCTATCTGCATCCAGAGAAAGAGCTACTGAATAGAAGTATGTATGGAATGGTTTTTATATATATGTGTGAGTATGTACATATGTGTATGTGTGTATATATATACATGTATGTGCATGTATATATATGTAGGTGTGTGCATATATATATAATGTACATATTTGTGTGTAATGCTAGCCATCTCAGGAGAGGGGAAAGGAAAAAAAGTTTAAAAAAGCTACATGATAACATTATTACATATTTAAAAGGGATAGCAAGTTGTACATAATAGATATGCTGTTTCATATACAATTATCTTTTTTCAATTCTACTGTTATGGAAATGCTCATTTTATTTCTTAAGTTCAGAATAAATTTTTTAAAAAATATATTTACAGTTCTTGGGAGGCTCTTTGTCATGCTGTCTGGTTCTGGGTCTGACAAAATCTGTGCCCTAGTAGCTGAGGTCCAATACTGGAACAAATGAGCCACTCATTCAGGAGATGGAGATAGAGTTAGCTATGGCACAGGAAGGACATTCAACAAGGTTATGAAGTGAAGACAGCTTCTTAATGTGCATCATGTGGTTGGTCCATGCTCAGAAACCTCTAAGATGGAGCTGGAGAAACTCACAGCTTTTTATGCTCAGGTGAAATGGAAACAACACCAATGACTTGAGTTAATTCAGTCTCAAGAAGGGGTTCCATATCTCTTAATGAGAAAAAAAACCTGACCTAATCTATGTGGGGGAAGGCCTTTGTTCAGACTACCTGGTAGGGCCCTAGGAAATAGTGATCCTGCTTACTATCTATGTACCAGGGACTGTGCTAAGCACCAGGGATACAAAGAAAGGCAAAGATTGTGAGCTCCTTGAGAGCACAGATTTGGAAGTAGTCAGTTTGTCAGAACAAACAAGTAGGCATTAATAATTTGATTTCAACTTGGAAGTTCTCTGGAGAAATATATAATATATGTGGTGGGCTTAGCGCTGTCTGATATTTTTATCAGCGTTCACTAGGTGATGCAGCGGAGTTAGGACGACCTGAATTAAATTAGACCTACTAGCAGTGTGACCCTGGGTAAATCACTTAACCTGTATCTGATTCAGTTTCTTCACCAGTAAAATGGCGGCAGTAATTACACCTTTTTCACAGAGTTGTTATAAGAATCAAATGAGAAAGTAATTATAAAATACTTAGAACAGTATCTGGCACCTAGCAGGTATTATGTAAATTCTATAGGCAACTAGGTGGCGCAGTAGATAGAATGCCAGGCCTGAAGTCAGGAAGATTCCTCTTCCTAAATTAAAATTTTACCTCAGACACTTGTGACCCTGGCCAAGTCACTTAACCCTGTTGAAAAACCTCTGTCTCCTCATGTGTAAAATGAGCTGGAGAAAGACTATACAAACTTCTCCAGTATCTTTGCCAAGAAAACCCCAAATGGGATCAAGAAGAGTCCGACACAAGCGAAAACAACTCGACAACAGCAAATAAATCTTAGATATTATTAATATCACCATCATTTGGATTAAAACCATTAAAACAAGCAAGATTAGTCCTGTTAGCATTTCATCTGAAAAAGATTTGCAAGTTTTAGTAAACTGCACAGTTAAAACAAGGCTCAGCAGCATGACTTCCATTCATAGTTCTTTAAAGAGACAATGAGGAAATACTACTTTGATCTACGGGGTAATTGTCCTAGCTGACCCCTGCAGAGCTACTAATTGGCTCATTTATGGCCTGCTCCAGAGAGTTCTCTGTCTGGGGTGGGTGACCAGGGAATTTTGACTAATGATGTGTGAGGGAAAGAAGGAAGAGAGAAATGTCTTCAGTGTCTTTATCTGTTAAAGTCTCTGCCTCCTGGTTTAATTCCATTCACATTTAATCAGTGTTCATGGAATCACAGGACCTTAGAGCTGAAAGTGACCTTAAGGGCCATCTTCTTCAACTCTCTTATTTTACAATTCAGGAAACTGAGTCCCCAAAAATTAAGTGACTTGCCCGAGACTATACAAGTACCAGAGCTTCCATGTAATTTGGTAGGTATTAATTAAATGACTATGTACATCTGCATAATAAGCTAGAAATGTCTGAAAACCAAGGTTTGAGTTTTTTCATCCCTTTCTTCTATTTATACAGCCATCTCTGTTCTTTTTAGTGAAGCAGAAACAGGACACAGAACTCCAACAAAGGTTGCCATATTGGTTATTGTCAAATTGATTCAAAACAGACCTTGGTGGGCATACCATAGCCCTCTACTGGTGATGTCTGTACATGATGAAAATCCTCAAGACTACATACACACCAAAAACTAGGTTCACATCGTGGCTCGACTACTTAGATATATATAGTTTTAGACTCTAGAACCAAAAAGTCCAGCCATCTCATTTTACAAATAAAGAAATATATATTAACTGATACATTCAGAATCCAAAAAAGATAGGCTAGAACTTGAATGAAATCCAATTAAGATGAAATGTAATAGGGATAAAGGAATAGTCTTACTCTTAGGCTCAAAAAACAAACTTCACATTATAAGCTAGGGAAAGTATGGCTAGACAGCAGTTAATCTGAATAAGATTTAGGAGTTGTATTCATTGGTTCAACAAGCATTTATTAAGCGCTTACTTATGTTCAAAGAAGGCCTTATGTTGTGCAAAGGGTCATGAAAACAAAATGGAGAAGAATGGTCCCTAGCCTCAAAGACTTTGCATTCTCCGAGGGAATATGACATATTCAGATAAAAATATCTCCAGTGTTTTCCTAGAATCCAGGTAAGCTCTATCTATAATGTTTCCCTGATCTACCAGTCAAGTAAACCTATAAAAAAAAAAGAAATTTTGTCAGTCTAGCACTGAGGTTTTTGACATTTTTTTTTTTTTTGCCATGGGCCTGTATTGTAGTCTGGTTAATCCTATGGGCTACTTCTCAGAATAATATTCTTAAATAATTGACTAATTTGTTAAAATTCAATTAAAGCTTACTCAAAATAAAGAAGTCATTTTCTCATACATGTTCACAGACCTAAAATTTATCCATGGACCCCAGGTTAAGAATCCCTGCTCTTACACTATCTTTTTTGATAAAGTCATGATTTTTTGTGACCATTACTGAGCAAAGCAGAATTACAGTAGCTCAAATGAAATGGGAGATGCGCATACTTAGAGACATCTGCACTTCAAATGCTGATAGACTATTTGTGCCCAGTCTGGGGTAGAACTTTCCAAGTTTGCGTTGGTCCGATCAGCCATTCGGAGATGCTGTACCTCGATTCCAGTTTGTCATTTTGGCCCTCTTCAAGAACAAAGGACAATAACCAACCAATTTCTTTTTCTAGATTTTCTCGAATCATTTCCTTAAAAATATATAATAGAATTTTGCCAGTGTAAAAGATTTTGACCCTTCACAGTTGGGGCCCCAGAAACCATAGGTTCAAATTACTCAGCACACACTCAGAACCTTAGCTTATGATTGTCCTTAATGTACTTACTGTTACTAGCCAATCTGAGCATATATTAGGTCGAAATAAAGCTATGTAATTAAACAGCACAATAGAAAAATGACAAGATCCTTTCATATACATTGGGGTACATTCCCTGAACAGATTACCATGCCGCCATTGTGGGAAAACATACATGTAGAAAACAACATGCACATTACACATGTAGTTAGCCCATGTGGTCAGGGACACAAATGGCCTGGCCAATTTATAACCCCAGTGCTGCAGAGATGCCAAGGTCCCCTTTCGATGTTATCACATTACTCTCTACTGATCATGTCATCTCAGTGTTGAATGCCTCTTTCTGTTTTCACTGAGTACCATCTCTGTGCTGAATCTTTACTCTCCCCTGCTCATCACTCAGTCTCTGCAAAATATCTCTGGTTGCTAAGCTATTTGATACTATCACCTTCTGGGCTTCAATTTTTCAAGGTCAACTTTCTCTCTCTCTCTCTCTCTCTCTCTCTCTCTCTCTCTCTCTCTCTCTCTCTCTCTCTCTCTCTCTCTCTCTCTCTCTCTCTTTCTCTCTCTCTCTTTCATCTCTGTCTATCCATCTGTGTCTCTGTTTTTCTCTTTCTCTGCCTCTGTCTCTTTCTATCTCTGCTCATCTGTGTCTCTCTGTCTCTATTTCTCCATGTCTATCTCTGTCCTCTCCCCTCCAATATATTTAAGCACAGAAACTATTCCTGAGAAGGTCAGACTTGTGAGTTCTGTTACTGCATAACTGCTGAGGCTATCAACCACCAGATGTAGCCATGCAGTCAACAAAAACCAATCATGGAGCCTCGGGTAAAGATCAAATTATCCTTTTAGGACAATCCAGAATAGATTTGGGGTCACCCATACCTAGAACAGGTAGCCTAGTTAGCTGGAGAATAGAGCATGTGGCGGGGAATAGAACGAAATATGCCTGGAATGGTAGGATGGCTCAATATTGTGGACAGCAATAAATATACATTGGACATTGATCAATAACAGAGAGCCACTAATAATTTTCAAAACAAAGGAATAATATTACCAAAAGGATGCATAAGACACTGTGGCATGGGTATGAAGGATGGATTGGTGAGGGCAAGAGTCCAGGTGGGAAGGTCTCCAAGGAGGCTATTGAGATGGTTCAGGTAAGTTGCAACAAGGTCTGTTCTACTGTGACAGCACGGGAACAGTGGGAGAGGCAGTAATGGGAGAGATGTGGTAGAGGTGTATTCTGGTCCATCTAGAGTGCTAGACAATACTCATACTGAGAGTCGGAGCTTGATGTATAGGGGTGAGAAAATAGTAAAATTGTCAGAGCTGGCCAGGTGCAGTGGAGGCAGGAGCAGCAGCTCATTGAAAGTAAATACTTTATTTTGTATACAGGTGTCTAGGGCTGTGTACACTGTTGCCCTGCTCAGAAGAGAAGCCAACAGGAAAAAAAGAAAAGGGGGATAAGGAAGGAAGGAAGGGAGGTTGGAGGGAATGGAGCCAGCCTGCCCCAGGGGAGGGTTCCTTGCCAGCCATAATGAATAAACACCATGGTGTCAGTCCTGCTACAGGCACAGGATGTCACCAAGACATTGGCCAGGAAAGGGCCTCCTGCTGCCTGTGGACTCTACTGTCTGTCTGCTATTCCCTGATTTTCCTAGGCCTGTGAAAAGATGCATCTATGATTACGCATAATTAAAATAAACCCTGATGGGGCAGGTGGATGTGAGCAGAAAGCTAATCTATGACTGTGCTCTCTGCTGGGGAAAGATAAAGGATTTGAAGAGTCCTTTGCTACAGTACAATTAGGTGCGTGCCAAAACACCTCTTCTCCAATGTCCCCGAATGCAGCCTGGGGAGCTGGGGGGACATGTCATCCTTTCTCATCCCTTTTTCCCTTTTCTTTGGCCACACTTTTTTTCTCTTGAATTTCTAGACCAGAGAGCAATAACATGGGGGGAGTGGGAATTTAGAGATTTCTCTTCCCCTACCAAAATCCTAGGAAACAAAAATGCCAACTTGCTGAAGAAATATATGACAGTTTTGACTAAGAATGTGTTGGGAGTGGATGGGGGGGGGGGGTGGCGAGATGTTTCTTGACCTCCAATTCCTTGCTTCCTTTCGGCCTGTCTGTTTCCTTTCCCAAGTACCAGAGCTTTGCAATCCTGAGGATGTGTTCATACCATGGGGGGGGGGGGGGGGGGGTAAGGGAGGGGGTACCTCATGTTTGAGTCTGAGTTCAAGAGCTCCTAAATTTGAGAGCTCCCAAGTTCCAGAGTCAGGCATTTACTTGTCTCCAAACAGAGATTTCCTCAACCAACAGTGAGTTTCTCGGAGGAGGTGACACTCCACAAAGGACTGGCAGGAGATGAAGGATTGAAGCAGTGTTCCCAAGGGCCCAGGAGATGGAGACAGTGTCAACCTTCCAAGATAATTGCTATAAGTTATTCAGAAGGTGCAGGTTTAAGATACATGGTGAGTACTTATTGAGCAGCATCCCAAGATATCTTTACATTAAAAAGGGAATATAATTAGCTGTCAAAGGGCTTTGTGTTTTTCAATTTGTTCATGAGTTCCTGTGGGCCCTCCTTGTCTCACATTTTCCTGGGTAGGTAAAATAAAGGTTATCCCGTACCCCATACCCATAATACTAAAAAGAATAATAATAGATAGCATTTATGTAGCACTTTAATATTTACAAGGTGTTTACTTATGTTGTCCCATTCCACCTTTACAGAAACCTATGAAGTAGGTGTTATTATCATTTCTCATCTTACTGATGAAGGCACTAATGCTAGAATGACAAGTGATATTTCCAGGATCATACAACTAGTAGGTGTCTGGGGCAGGTTTAGAATTATTGACTCTCTTTTCTCAAATCCAGGATTCTATCCACTGAGCTGCCCCAAATACATATGATGTATACTGAGTGTCTATTCAGGGGTTAGAGACTCTGACCTATTTTTAGGCAAAAGTCCTACATTATTTAGGTTTCCCTGGGATTTTATTATGGGGTTGGCGCAATGAATTAAAAAGAGATTCAGACCCTCTTGGTGATAAATGCCTTCCCCACCCTGACTTTCAAACTGAATCTGTTCTCTGTGAGAACTCAGAGCCCTTGAAGGGTCTCTGGGCCATACTATATATAAGTATTACTTTTCCTCATTTTTGGAAACAAGCCTAAAGAAGTGAGGAAAATTTATCTCCTGCATGGGATCAGAGGATTTAGAGTTTGAAAGAACATTGTAAATCATCTCCAATCCAAGGTCTTATTTTATAGATAAGGAAACTGGAGGTTAAGTGACTTGACTAAAGTCACATATAGTCAATAATCTATAGGTGATAAGCATTTATTGAACACTTACTATGCCCAGCATGATACTAAGTGCTAGGGATACAAAGAAGGCAAAAGATAGGCTCTGCCTTCAAGGAGCTCACCATCTATTAGGGGAGATGATGTACAGACAACTACGTACAATCAAAACATATACAGGGTCTACTGGAGATGATCAAAAGAGGAAAGGCTCTTGCATTTCAAGGGATCAGGAAAGATTTCTCATAGAACAGGATATTTTAGTACGTTGTTTTCTCTATTAGACTATAAGCTACTCAAAGGCAAAAGCTGGTGTTTTTTGGTTTTGGTTTTACGTTGCCTTTCTTTGTATCCTAAGCACAGTACCTGGCGCCAAAAGTCAGTGCTTCGTAAATGTTTGCTGACTGACTGACTTGAAGGAAGTCAAGGATAGACATAAATAGAAAAAAATGAAATTTGAACCCAGGTACTCAGAGAGTAATTAGTTGAGGTGACAGAAAAAGGACTGTATGGTCTGAAGCCCAACCCTCAAACATCAACATCCATTTTTCCCAGCTCTCAGCTCTCTAAGGGTCTCTTTGATTCCCACTGTCAAGCCAGGGAAAAGTATAATGAGTAGACTGCAAGGGACAGAGTCAGGAACATCCCACTAGATGTGAATCCTGCCTCTGATAGTTACCAGCTGGGTGAACAGAGGAAAGATCTTTCCGGTCTTCCATTTCCTCATCTGAAAATGAGATAATAAAATCTGTGCCAAGGCATTTGTGACATAATTAGTGAGTAGAGTGTGCTGACCTTGGAGCCAAAAAAATGTACATTCAAATTCCACCTCTGATCAATATGGGCTCTAGGGAGGAGGGTAAATCACTTAATCTCCATACTCCAGGCAGCTAAGTTTATAGGTTGTAGAAGGGGTGCCATCTGCGTTGGTAGAGGGAATTTCCTCACAGGAAAAAATACCATACCTATACCAATGAAATCACAGCCATGGGTTTTCATATATGTGTGTATGTATATTTATATATATGGATAAATCTCACACACACAAAGACACACACATATACAACCTGTAGGACATCACAGAATTGTGAGGCTCAAATGAGCTAATATGCTATGTGCATTACAAATTTTAACATGGTCTGCAAACATCAGTTGTTCTTACTGTTGAATTTATTTATAAATGGTCTTTCAGCTAGGGCAATCTGGAGGATGTCGTCAAGATAATAATAGTTGATAATAATAAACTATTTACAGAGCCCTTTAAGTTTCCCAAGCACTTTACAAATATTATCTCATCTGATTCTCACAATGCCCCTGGGACGTAAGTTATTATTAACCTCCTTTTACAGATAAGGAAACTGAGGCAGGCAGGTTAAATGATCATGCAGGAAGGGGTCATGCAGCTCATGATGGAGGCGAAATTTGAACTCAGATTTTCCCGACTCCACATTCAATTTTTTTAGCCACTGCTCCACCTTACTGACTACACACACACACACACACACACACACACACACAAATAAAGTTTTATGAATGTAAAAGTATTTTGTAAATTCCAAAGCGCTATGAAAATGACAGTTATTATTCTTGAATTTATTCACAGTTGGTCTTTCAGTTGGGGCAACCTGGAGGACCTCACCACGACTAACAGCAAAAATACATTTGTTATACCTCTTTAAGGTTGCAAAGCATTTTGCAACAAACCTTCGAGGAAGAGACTATTATTGAGATACAAAGACATGAAGGGGCTTGTCCAGGACGACGAAGCTAGGAAGAGTCTGAGTCAAGGTTCAACTTTAAGTCTTCCTGATTGCCAGTCCCATGCACTATCCCCTTAACTATTTAACCACATGTCACCACTGTTCTTATTATCACATTAGACCACATTTATGTGCAGCTTTTCAGTTTACAAAGAACTTCCTCCCACAACAACATTACAAGATATTATAAGTATTTGTTGTTTTGTGTCATTTCGGTCATGTCCAATTCTTCATGATTTCATTTGGGGTTTTCTAGGCAAAAGTGCTGGAGTAGTTTGCCGTTTCCTTCTCCAGCTCATTTTACAGATGAGGAAACTGAGGTAAACGGTATTAAGTGACTTGTCTAGGGTCGCACAGTAAGTGTCTGAGGCCAGATTTGAACTCAAGGATATGAGTCTTCCTGACTCCAGGCCTGGCACTCTATCAATTGCCCCACCTGGCTGCCCATTAGCATAAATTAAGTTAAGAAACTAAGATTGAACAAGATCATGTGACTTGGCTGGGGTCATATACACATACATATAGTAAACAGTGGAGAATGAAGACCCAGTTCAAGCCTTCAGACTCCAGATCCATGCCCCTTTTCATCAGACCCTCCTGACCACCACTCACCAACCCACCCACCCACTCTGATTTGAGAGGAAGATTCAGATGACTCTGCAGGCCTCATCTTAGATTAAACCACTTCTCACTCAAAGCCTTTTATAGACACATAAAGCAAGACAGATACTCTACTTTGACCCATCTCCACTGCACACTGCCCCCCATAACCTCTGAAGACCATTTTCTGTATTTCAGCTAGAGTTGAGTGTTATACTTGATAGATTTGGGATGGATCTGTGCTAATCTATCCCCACTACTAAGGGGAAAAATAGCCTAAAGGGCACATCTTATTGATGTGCTTTACATTTCTATATGAAATCTTCTTATGTGAAAGGTCACACAGTATCAAAAACTATTCCTTCAGACTCCTGGGGTGGAGGAAGTGCCTCTGGAGAGCCACTCTATTAAGCTACAGCCACTTCTAGGGTGGATGGTGGTAGATAGCATCTATTAGTACTATCTCATTACAGGAGACTAAAAAAAAGTTCCTTCTGGCTCCAGAATTTTATGATTTTATCCTGGTGAGGAAGGGGACTAGGGTAGGAATGCAGACAGGGAGCATTAGAAAATAAATATCCATACCTAAGAACCCAATGAAAGGCTCAAAAGGGAAACCATAGCTAAAAGATCTTTGAAAAGTCTCAGGAGCAAAGACCTTGGGGGGGATGGTGGGTTTGGGGCATTTGAAAGAACCCCATCGAGGACTTTTGTACTATTGCCCCAGAAATAATTATGAGCATTATAAACTATAAAGGAAGAAAACCTAGCTCTGTTTTTTACCATAGGGACTGGCTAAGTACACTGTCAACTCTAACCAAGCTAGGGGGTGACAAATCCAATTGGTCCTTGTCCTCATTGGTTGACTTGATAATGATTGATACTTCTGTCAATTAATGACAAGACAGAATGGCGAATGCCTCTTCCCTCTGCTGACTCAGCATAAGAAAGCAGTCCCAGATAGTAAAATGTGAACTACTGCTTTGGGAATGGCTGAACAGCAGGGTTACTTAATCTCATCCATGATATGTTATATACAAATGGAGCTGAGAAACAGAGAATTCCTACCTAGGCCCCATCTGATGAGGTGATTTTCCCCAAAACTCCACTCCCAAACCCCTCCATGTGGTTATATCCCCAGAAATAATGAGCTGAGGCCACCTTGATGCTCATGTTCAGAGCTTGCAGACAAGAGAATGAATTGACCTCCACCTTCAGTTTGGAAACATGGCTACCCTCAGCCTCATTACAACAACAAAGAGCCCAGAGTTCGGGTGTTAGCTGATATAACAAATTACCTGAGCTAGTTTCCCTCCTAGCTATTTACTGGGTAGGAGTTCCCTTAGGTGAGAATTTACCTTCAGACTTGGCAAGTGCTGATACACTCACTATTTCAACTTTTCCTGGCACAAAATCAGAAGGAAAAAAGAAAAAAAAATCACTTTTCCCTGATTACCCACTGCTCTCTTCTAAGGCATCAAAACATTCGACTCTTTTCTCTTGGAACAAGTAAGCCATATCTGCTTACTGTTAATAGTACTAGGTAGTCTCCCAGTATCTCCAACCAACACCACAGGCTTTGATTTCCTTGAAACATCCCATATTTTCTAAGGAAATTAACTATATTTCTAAGGAACTAATTACATTTTCACTCTTTCAACAGGACTGAAATTTCTCATATTCCCAAACATATCCTTTCCTAAAAACCAGAAAATTTGGATGCACTTTACCAGAAAAAAGCAGGAACCACATTTATGTATCTTACTTTATATGTCTTTTTTCACTGGTCCATTCATTGATCTAAGTTTCAGATTAGATTGAGAGGAGGAGAAGAAGAGAGAGAGACAGAGACACAGAGAGAGAGACAGAGACAGAGGGAAAGAGACAGAGAGAGAGACAGAAAGAGAGAGAGAGAGAGAGAGAGAGAGTATGGTTCCTGAACCACTTGTGTAAAACAACTTGAGATTACAGGATTTAAAACAAAACATTTTTAAAGGTTATGCATTATAAGAGGAACAAACATGAGTGGTGGGATCAGTGTTATGTAGAAAATTCTATTCGGTTTGAGCCCACTTTCCCCTGAGATTGAGGTGAAATAAAGGGATCAGTGTGCCCCAAGATGTTGAGGGGAAACATTTTATTCTTGCTATATCTTCAAAGTAAATACCCTTTTAAAGCTAATTGATGTTGAATGGTTAAATGAAATGGGGTGGGGGAGGGGGGAATGGAGGAGAATACAATCAGTGGGGGCTGTAGTCAATGACAGTAGAGCAGAAACCACCCAAAGTCCTCCAAGATACCCTCAGAATCTTGGAAGGGCTGAGGTGGGGGCCACAGGGAAGGTGCAACAGCCTGGCTCTGGGGTCATAGATCAGAGCGAAGTTGCTACAATACAAATAGATGATTTTGATAGTTTGATTGAAGGGAGATGCAGGGAGAAAGTAGAAGGGGGCATCCAGACAAGGAACTTCAGAGGTATCCAAGATGTTGGTTCAGACTAGCACACAACACAGCCACTGCGAAAGGAAGAAAGCAAAGGTTAGACCCTTACCATTTCAGAGTATTCATAGCAACACTTTTGAGGTAGCAAAAAAAAAAAAAAAGGATGTAAAGTAGGTGCCCATCCATTGGAGACTGACTGAAATATGGTATGTGAATGACATAGAAAAATGTTGTGCTATAAGAAATAACTACTCTGAGGGATTCAGAGAAACAGAGGAGATTGGTATAAACAGATACAGATTGAAGTAAACAGAACCAAGAGAAAATTGTACACAATCACCTATGTACTATGTTAAAAAAAAAAAAAAGTACTATGATAAAAAAAAAAGTCACTGACAACTAAGGTCTAATTGTAATAAAAATCTTCATCCCAGAGAACGGATGAGGAAAGGTGTCAGTTCCTTCTCAGGACAGAGATGCGGACCTATAGGAGCAGAAGGCTGCGTAAGTGGTCTCCCTGAGCTCCACTTTTGTTCAGCTGTTTTCCTTTGTTACAGAGACAGGCACCTCAGGCAGTGACTGCAGTGTAAAAATAAAATGTATCAATGAACAATGTTTTTGTTTTTTAAAGGATGAGGCCACTGCTTCCAAAGGTAGCTGATGTGATTTTTTTTTTAAAGAGATGCTTCCCTACCACAAATGGATATGAGTTTTTTACCTGTGTGGTTTATTGCTCAGTGAATGGTAAGAAACTAACTCCTTCAATGGAGTATGGCTAAAGTCATGGACCCACAAAAAAATGAGACTTCAGCACAGTATATTGAACACACCAACTGGGATCTTCTAAACTATTTTTTAAATTGTGACATAGGTTGTCTATAAAATCCCAAGGTTATCCTTCCATCAATTTTCTTGGCATTATCAAAAAGGAAGTCTTTAGGACTCAGATCAATAAGTGGATACTATTATTTCTATTACCAAAATATAGAAACTGAGGCAAATGGAGGTGATGTAACTTAACCTAGATTCTTTGATATGATTACGAATAAAACCAGTGGCCTGGCCCCACTGCCTCTGCATTAACTATTCATTTCAAATGCAAGCCTCAGTGAAGGAAGAATGCCTTCTGTAAAATCTAAATAATCAATACATTTCAATGACTCCTATCATAACTTCACACTGAGAAAATGTACAAGAGCTTCCCAGATTGGCATTTTAAGATTATGTTTTCCCTGTGCAGCACATTATACTCATTATATTCTGAATGGTCTAATTTGTTTATTTTTCATCTTTAGGGAACTTATATCCATAATCAAGAGACTTGGATTCTCATCCTTATTCCTCCATTTACTTATAAGTTGTGTGACTAGACATATTACTTCAACTTTTTGAGTGTCAGTTTCCTCATCTGTGAAATCATGACAACCCTTACATTACTATAGGACACAGCTGTGATGATAAAACATTTGGTAAATTTTCAAGTGTTATGTAAATGTGACCTGCTAGTATTACTGACTGTCTTATTTATATGTTTAAATCTCTTTTATATATCCCCTGTGTGCCTCCCAAAGGATTTCTTTTAAATAGAAAGCACCTAAAAGTCAGGAATTATGTCTGTATTTACACTGTTTGCTTTACACTGTGTCTGTCCCATTGACACTTGTTGCGAATGCTCTGCAAAAACAAGACTGCATCGTGCCCTATAAATGGCTTTGCTGTAGCTATCCAGTTGTTTTTCAGTTGTGCCCAACTCTTTGTGAAACCATTTGGGATTTTCTTGTCAAAGATACCGGAATGGTTTGCAATTTCCTTCTCCAGCTCATTTGACAGATGAGGAAACACAAGGCAAACAAGGTAAAGTGACTTGACTCCTTTTACATGGCTAGTGAGTGTCTGAGGCCAGGTCTGAACTCAGGGAAATGAGTCTTCCTGACTCCAAACCCTAGCACTCTATCCACTGAGCCATCTAGCTCTCTACAAATGGCTTAGAATTTAGGTTTTAGCCTTTGCTTGAAATACATGCAATTTAAGCATCTGTGGTGAAGAGCCCTAGCCTTCTCCATCCCACCCTCATCAAAATGTGCATTTTGACTTCTGGAATTGAGATGAGTGCGAAGAAGAAGCCGAATGCCGGATTTATATAGTCCCTTTTCATCCAGGCATCTCAAAGTACTGTTGGCAAGTAGTGTGCTACAAACCCAACCCTATTTACCTCTGCCAATGAAAGTTGGACAATGCCATCCTGGTTCTTCTTCAAGAGACTGAACATTTCTAAAGAATCAAAGAAAAAATGCAATTAGACATCTAGTGACAGACTCCCCACACCTCTGTTGTCATGCTGGGACCTCTCTCCTGCTCTCCCCATAACCAGAGGCTTTTCCAACCTTGATCCAGGGGCAAAACAAGCCTTGTACTTTGTCAGTGGATCTGCTCACAAGCTTCTCCTGCATCTTCTTCTGGTCAATCCTAATGTTAAAGCTAAATGATCTAGTGTAGGGGTACCTTAAGGCCTTCTAAGTCCTTAAGTGAAGCCTTTTGACTGAATCCAAATTTTACAGCATAAAAATTGGATTCAGTCAAAAGGCTGCACTTAAGGATTTAGAAGACTACATGTGGCCTTAAGGCTGCAGGTTTCCCACCTCTTATGTAGTATGTAGATTCTCTAGTACCTCTACAACTCTCTTTCCGACTGACTTTTGGCCATCTCACTGATTTCTATTCCACCTTCTGAAAGTAGCCTGCAGAAGCAAAGTCCCATGCACCATCAAGGTTAGATTAGATTCCCCGTTACCTGAAATCTTTGCAATCCACTACCTATAAATAAGGTTGGCCAAGTCCTCTCAACTCTCGGATCCTCAAGGGCCTCATCTGTACAATTAATAACCTCTAAAGCCCCTTCCAGCTCTAAATCCTATGAAAAACCTGAGTAAGCTTTCTATACCTTTCAGGAGATCATGAATGTGCCTGAGATCCCTGTGAGCTCCAAGAGTGTAGAGATCAGAGGAGCTAGAGCTACAAGGTGTCCTTAATGGTCATCTAGTCCAAATTCTCACTTTACAGAGGATATACTTTCAAAAAGCACTTAGTACAGTACCTGGCACATAGTAGATATGATAAAAATGCTTTTTTAAAAAAAATAAGGAAACTAACTAAACTTCTCCACAGAAGACAAGTAATTTGGCAATGCAGATACTTACATGGCAACATTCAATGTGTCTTTATCTATATATGTATCACCCATGATAGCTAATTTGGGGCAAGACACATACACATATGTACATATACATATATAAATGATGTATAGATATATGTATGTATGTATGTGTATGCATGTATACATATGTATGTATGTATATGTATATGGCCTCAATAAATATTTGTTGAATAAATGATGGCTCTAACTCTTCTCCTGAAGGATAAGGCAGACACTGTAACCTTAGTCTCCATACAGTATCTTCCCACTTTTTTCAGCACTTAACTCTCTCTACTTATGTATGACCTCTTGCCAGCTAGTGGGAAAATGTCACAGTTGGATTTGACCTCAAAGTCTCACAAATGTAGTGGCAAGTACTGGTTCAAGACACTATCACCCCTCCCCACCCACCACTACCAATCTGGAGATCAACGGGGAGTGGGGCAAGGTAAGGAGGCAACTCACGGAAGAGACTCTCCAGCCGTATCATGCAGGCAACAAAACTGTCAAAGTGAATGCTTAGAGTGTCGCCCCCGTAACGCACAGCGATTGCCTGCTGTACTTGGTTGTTGAGGGTGAAGCCTGGAGGGACAGAATGGAGGCAGATTTGAGAGAATGACCAAATCCTTTCTGTGCCCAGCAGTGAAACTGTGCCCTCTTCTAAGACTGAGAGGGGATGAGGAAGGAGGATAGCAGAGAAGCTTTACTATGGTTTTTGCACAAATTTGTAAATCAGAAAATCAACTGGTCCCTCACTGATTCCCCTCCAGGTGATGCTTTATGTGTCCTATTGATTTCTTTTTAGTGACTCTGGACAGTGCCCACTTGTCCAATATGGGAGCCAAGGTAGGCCTATTTCTATTACTGTTACTTGTGATATGGTTCAGGTCAGATATTATGGTGTAACAGATACTCTAGAAGGTCAAGAAAAGATAGATGGCTGTTAATCAATCAATCATTTACTGAGAGCCTGCTATATTTTGGGAATTATACTAAGCTTTGAGGATATAAGGACAGCCCCTGACCTCAAGGAGTTTATAGTCTAGGTGGGATGAGACAACATATACATATTTTCTTGTTGTTCAGTTATTTCAGTCATGCCCAACTCTATATGACTTCATTTTTACGAGTTTTCTCAGCAAAGATACTGGAATGGTTAGCCATTTCCTTCTCCAGCTCATTTTACAGATCAGGAAAATGAGGGGGAAAGGGTTAAGTGACTTGCCAAGGGTCACACAGTCAGTAAGTATCTGAGGCTGGATATGAACTCAGGAAGATGAATCTTCCTGACTCCAGGCCCAGCACTCTATTCATCACCTAACTACCCCAGGTATATATTTAGGCAGATATAAGATAGGTACAATGAGATTGGAGCAGAGAAAGTAGTCAGTAGAAGCTAGAGGGAATCAAAAAAGGCCATAAGACTGAGGATTCAGAAGAAACCTCCAGACTGAGGTCCAGAAAATCTTGAATTCAAACTCAAGCTAATAAAACTTCCAGAAAGAGATCTGGATTCATCAGTGTGTGCTCTCTCATTTTTCATGAGTATTTTTTTATATCCACATACTAAAAGTAAAGGTAGAGAGAGACAAGAAAACTGCCAGTCATCCCTTCCAGGTTCCTCACCCAACAGAACCCTAGGAAATATGGAGAAAATCCTAAAATTACTGCAATCTCTTCCCTTGGTACAAATCAAAGCTCTTAGAAAAAAATCTAGAGTGATACATGGTATGGCAACTAGAGGGATGCTTTGCATACAGCAGGTGCCCAACAAATCTATGTTGATTTATTTTTCGGACAGACACATGACAAGGAACTCTCCCTCTACCAAAAGTTCAGCATTTATTTCTTCAACAAAAGTCAGACAGCTGCTCCTTGCTCTGTTTACTTTTATTATGAAATATGAATTTATGAAATATCAATTATCACAATGGTATTATATTTGTATCTCAATTTTAAACTTGAAAATTTGGTTCTCAAAGCCCTGACCAGAGATCATGTCCCCACCTGCTTTCTTGAAAGCTGTCCTCATCTCATGGGTGTTGATGGTTCCTGAGTGGTAGGCATCTACTTCCTGGTAGATCTCCTGAAAGAGAAGAGAAATACCAAGCAGAAAATAATCCTTTCAGGAGCTCATATTCTCTCCTATCCTAGTGATTCACTCCTAGGGTGAAACTCTGCCCTCTTCCCAGAAGGGGTAATGTTTGTCCTGAACACAAGGTAAGATAGTCATTACTTTGGGATAGTAGAGGCTTTTCTTTGAGGAGTTGGCATTTTGTTCTATAACTTTTCCTCTCCTCTTTATCCTGTCTTGAGTCATAGCATACCTAGATTAACCTAGAACAATGCAGGGGTGAATTTTCAGGATGAGTTAGGATTTGAAGGAGGTAGAAAGAATTAAATGGTTACCAAATACTTCTGAATCTTCAGCCATAACGTCTGGAGTTCTACAAGTCCCAAAGTGCCTGTCCCATTATTCTGGACATGTTAAGGACATAGTATAGACAGAAACAGTTTGGACTAAAGTCTATGCACCCTGTGATTTTTTTTTTTTCTGGAGGAGTCATCCTACCAGATGTCAGTTTCAGATTAATCTCTTGTATATGTCTTTCAAATTTACCTCAAAGACAAATATAGTGCTATCTTAGCTTTGCTAAGGAGATCAGGACACCAAAGATGAATCTCTGTTAGTTGAGCAGGAGTTGCCCCAGCCTTTCTTTCCTTTTACCCCAAGAAATTTTTCCCTAACCCTGTGAATGAGGTCTAAGTGACTGACAAACCAGTTCCTCCTGTCTTTTGGCACTATAGAGAGGGAGCAGTTGTGAGCAGTCCTGAGAAATAGGACGTGGATAGTCATGAGAACCATTGAGGAGAAGCTGCAGAGAGAAGCAGTAACATGAGATTACCATCTCAAGACTCTAGAATTGGAGCTATGTGGGGAGATCATACATTAGACACGCCAAGATGGATGCTGTATCTGAGTTAGACCCTCCAATCCACCCCCACATCATCTCCCATCGCCTCTTAGGTTCTCTTGCTCCCCTCTCTGGAGAGAGTGAGAAGATGAAATTGGTTGGTTTTTTTTTTCCCCTAGAACCAAGAAAATCTGTTTCTTACAACTTTGTTACTTTTCTTTGTTTAAATGTTTACTTTGCCTCTTAAGCATGCAATTGAGATAAATACTTAACCATAAGCACTGCTAATGTGGTTGTACTTATTGTGAATGCACCAGATGGGGGGCTGCATCCTAGGGGAGGAGGGAGAGGGAAAGGGATCGAGATTTTGAAGCAGCAGTGATTTTTGCTAAAAATGCACTGTCTGGGAGCTCGGAGCTGAAAAGGGGAATTATTGATTCATTTTTACAACTTCAAGGGCAGAGAGAAAATACTTATACCAAAATCCCTTTAGGCAATGAATGAGTCAGCAATCACTTGAGATCTGTGACTAGCTGGGCTAAAACCGAGACCAGGATTCTGCCACTATTTTCCCCAGGTTGGGTTCAAGAGGAAATTCCCTTCCAGACAGGAAGAGCCTAGACAGTGACTAGAGAGAAAGTCTGGTCCAAGGGAAGAAGGAGTGCATCCAGAAAAAAAGAGTGTATGGGGGAGGTGGGAAATAAGAATGATTGACAGTCATACTTACCAGCATAGCCCCACTTATCAGCACCACACCTCTGCTAGACATCTAACCAATATTACTACATCTAAGCCTAGAACTAGAAGTATTTTTTTCAGTACATATATTCTCAAGGAGATGCGGCAGGCATCAGAACTAAGAGGGAACAAATTCTGATGAAGAGTAAGAAAGGTTAGACAAAGAATATAGGATTTCGAGTCTGAAGGGAGCCTAAGGTCCTCTAGTCCAACCCCATCTAACTAGAGGAATTTAAGAGCAGCTGAGTGGCCCTATGGATAGAGCATTTGCCCTGGAGTCAGGAGGCCCTGAGTTCAAATGTGACCTCAGACACTTACTAGTTGTGTGACCCTGGACAAGTCCCTGAACCCCAATTGCTGAGAGACAGACAGACAGACAGATAGGGAGAGGTTTGCCCTCAATCACATAGGCAATAACTAGAAGTACTACGATTTGAACTTAGATCCTTTCTGCCATGCCAGCCTGTCTCCCAGACCAAAGAAAACACAGCAATATCTAAAAGTTTAATTGTCCTAGAGAACTGAGGATGAATCTTCTTAATTTCAAGGTCCAGAGCTCTATCCACTTTACTATCCACTTACACAACTCCAATTAATCTGTTGGCAGCAATGTCAAAATGTGGAAAAAGGTCACCAGCTTTCATGAAGTTCAAAAACTCAGCAACAGTGGTCTATCTACATTCTATAAACTGATGAAGCTGATAATCCCCAACAATATGATTATCTATCTACCAGTTATGAAAGATGCAAATAAAGCCCTGCCAAGAATAGTGCCTAAAAAATGTTTGTGGGCTAAGTATGGTGGCACATGACCATAGTCACTACTACTGAGGAGGCTACTACTGGTGGATTTCTTGAGTTCATGAGTTCTTAGCTGCAGTGTGCTAAGCCAATCAGTTGTCCATGCTAAGTTTGGCACCAATATGGTAGACCCCTGAGAAAGGGGAGTGGGGAGGGAGGGCCATCAGGTTGCCTAAAGAGAGGTGAACCAGACCAGATTGGAAACAAAACAGGTCAAAATTCCTGCATCAGTCAGCAAGAGGATCAGACCCATGAGTGCCCACTGCACTTCCACCTTGGGCAAGACAGGGAGATCCAGTCGATAGATAGATAGATAGATAGATAGATAGATAGATAGATAGATAGATAGATAGATAGATAGATAGATAGATAGATATACAGATAGATAGATAGATAGATAGATAGATAGATAGATAGATAGATAGATAGATAGATAGTTTATATATATACACACAAATATATAATATATATATAGTTTGTATTTTTACAACTACTCATGGTGATAGGTACTGAATCAATCCTTGACATACTGCAACCTGCCTCAACAGCTTAATGGGGAACACTTAAAGAATGAGAACATCTGTAAGATAGGGGATGACAACATCACAGGGGCTCTTGTGGAGCAAGGAAACATATGCAAATGCCAACATGAAGAGCAAGTAGTTGCTGTTTAATGCTTGTCTACCAGACAGCCCTTAAAAAGAAGCTATACCAGCAGGCCTGTCTTGATGGGATAACTCAGAGATCAAGGAGCTATTTGTAGCAAAGCAAGGAATATGCTGTCAACACTCTGTAGATTCTCCTGCTACAAAAATTAAGTTAAAAAGCATGAGGGCCCATGGAAGGATGAACACAGAGGTTGAAGACATTTAGGACCACGGCAATGAACACCATTGATAAGCTCCTGGAAGAGGGCGTTTCATGTCTCTCATTATTCTAAGACCAGGACAGTACCTTTCGTGTGTGTGTGTGTGTGTGTGTGTTTCAAAAGAACATTCTTCTCAGTATTATTTTCTAATAATACCTAGCAACTCCTCGTAGAGTTCTCTAATAACACATGGTTAAGTTATTTTTATTCAATTAGCAAGCATTTATCATTACATCCCAACTAAAATCCCACCTTCTAAAGGAAGCCTTCCCAACTCCACTTCATTCCAGTGCCTTCCCTCTGTTAACTATTTCCTATTCATCCTGTATACATCTTGTTTCGCATATATTTGTTTGCTTGTTGTCTCCTCTGTTAGATTGTCCGCTCTTTGAGAGCAAGGTCTGTCTTTTGCCTATTTTTGTATCCCCAGGGCCTGGCACATAGTAGATGCTTAATGAATGCTGACTGATGGATTGACTGCACAGGAAAACGAATACCAAGCCTGTTATAAGCACTATCCTAGATGCTAAGGAGATTTCCATTTTCATTGTGTTGTTAACTAAAGATTTGTATCCAACTATGTGAAGCCATCAAAAAGTGGACAGCGTGGTAGAGAGGAGAGCACACTGAATTTGTACTGGAGAAGCCAGAGTTCCAATACTAGTTCCTCTACGTACTACTTGTGTGACTTTAGAAAAGAAATCTCAACTCTCTGAGCTTCAGTTTACTCCTAGATGAAGGAGTGAAAAAGGAATTATATGCCAAGCACTGTGCTAAGTAAGCCCCAGGGATACAGATATGTAAACAGACGGGTTCTCTCTTCATGAAACTTACCTCCTAATGGAAGAGACAACAATTATAGGGAAAGTGATATCAGGAATGTTTTGGTTTGGAAAGACAAGGGAATGATTTTTACAGAGCAAAGCTATAGGGGAGCAGATTAACATGTCATTCCTGTGGTAATAGCAGAATTAATCTGATTTTGACCCTAAGCACACTGGTAGAGTGGAAAGCACTTGGAGTCAGGAAGACTTGAGTTCAAATATAGACTTAGAGACTTCCTAGTTGTGTGACTCTGGACAAGTCACTTAACCTCTGTCTGCCTCAGTTTCCTCATGTGTAAAGTGAAGATAATAAAAGCACCTAGTACGTATGGATGCTACTAAGCAGGTTCAGCTACCCAGAGAAGGACACCAAGCTAATACATGATCCTTTAGTGACAACAGTGTTGCAGATTTCAGTTTGTACTTAGAACTTCTAACATTAGCCTGAGTTTGTACTTTAGCCATGATCTGCATTAAACTGTAGCTATTAATTAAAAAGAGAAACAAGGATGATGTCTACAATACAGTATGATGGGATGAGTTTCACCTCACTAGCTCTATGACCTTGGGCAGATCTTACACCACTCCCTGTCTCCCTTTTCCTAGTCACAAAATTATGAAGCTCAAAGTTCCCTTCCTATTCTACTTCTCTAATGCTCAAGCTACTCCAATCCAGGGATTGTCCTTAAGAATTTAATTATCCCTTAAGAGGTTAGCCCTCCTCTAGGACCCAAAATTGTCAGGCACGCACCTCTTACCTGACCCAGATACCCAGCTCAGTGTACAGGGTAGGCTCTGGAAAATCTGAAGCCCCTCATCCCATGCAAAATGCCAAAGAGTCCTGTACCCCGAGAAGCAACATGCTGACTAAGCTTTCATTTAGAACATGAAGGCAGCCAGGCTGGCACGCAGGTAGACGCAGGGACTTGGCTCCACTGTCAGACTTGAAGGCTTGCTTGCCTGTTGTGTTCCCCAGTGAGTCAGCTCTGCTGAATACCAATTACAGCGGAGAAGCTGATGGCAGTGAGAGTATGCACCTCTGCCTGCTGAGTGCTTGCTGGAGGGAAGCACAGGCTGGATGCTGCAGCCTCCATCCCATGGTAAACAATTCTAAGCTCGGATGCTACACAGTATGCTAGACAGACTAGTTCAGGCCCTGTATGTGCTTGCAAAAGTTTCTAGGGACTGGTTCTGCAGATAGTCCAGCAATGTTTTCTGCAGAGGTAACCGGCATGGGGGATATTGGAACAGTGATGGGAATAATTGTTGACAAGCTAGGGATATGGGAGCTGGGGTGGGGATTGTGGTACCCCCTTCATCCTCGTCTTCCAGCTGCTGGTTGAATCCTGAAATTCTACCTCAATAGCTTCATTCCCCTTTGGCTGAAGGCCTCGATCCCTTTTCAAATGGAAGTACCTTTGGCAGGGGCTGTAACACATTAATCTATTATCAATCATTTATACCTTCATGTGAATTAAGGATCCAAGGGAGCTTTGCCAGGAAAGAGCTTTCTCCCCAAGTCAAACTTCACCTGCTTTACAACTTTGGGGTTCAGAGGATCCAAAAAGTCAGATAGAGTTTAGGGGCTATGGAAAAGAGAGTGAGGATGGTATAGTAGAAACGGCACCAGATAGGAGTTTGAAATCTGGCTCTAATATTTACTATCTGTGTAACCTTGGGAAAGTCACTTCCTATCTCTCAGGTGTATTCTTCATCTAGCAAATTATAAAGCTGATCTCTGGGGTCTTTTCCAGCTCTAAATTCTTTTCTCTTACAAATCAAGAGAAAGTGATTCTGAAAGGATACATCCAAAAGGCTGATCATCTCTCTGCAGGTATTGATGTTGAATCCAGCAAATTTCACTTCTGTTCCTAAATGTTTGAATAAAAAGAAGGGAAGTTTCAGAGGCACTTGAGGGCAGGGAAAATGATGTCCCTGGCAGAGCGCCACAAAATGCATCAGCCCTGAGTTTTGAGGGTCCTCTGGCAGGAAAAGGTCGATGTGACTGGTTCTCTGGCTATCTGCTCTCAGCTCAAGGACCACATCTGCTTCATGACATTTGCTAAATGTCATGGATGTCCTGAAGAGCACCCACCATTCTCAGTCTCACTTGCCTCTCTCTTCCTTCACATCTAGGAGCAGAGGGGCTAGGATCAAAGACCCATGGTCTCACTTGTTTTCTCCCTAGGTCTTTCTTCCCTGGAAAGGAAGAGCCAATAGAACTAGATAAAAGGGTAGGAATGGATGTCTTAATGACAGAAAGTACTTGATCCATTGTCACAAGATACACCCTCCCCCACCACCACCACCTTCTCACCCACTGAGACCCTGAAACAGCTGAATGCAGAGATCTGTACAGTCAGTCATCCTTTCCACATCTCAGCTTTCTCACAGATGTTTTGATACATTGTGGGTTGGCATAAGAAATTGAAAGGAAATTTGGGGGGAGTTTTGCGGAAGCTATAGACAACACACAAAAGTCAGCAGATGACAAAGAAAAAATCTGAAAACTCAGAAATGCATAAAATATATGTATAGTATTGTAGAATATCAACATACTTTATCTTTTAGTACGATAATAATTCAGACTTCTTCTCTGATATGAAGAGAGGGGCAAAAAATTTTACACCAACTTTCCAGTTTGTGGGGGCACCATGCTCTTCTTAACCCCATGATGCAGAAGGGATAACTACTTTTTCAACCATTTCCATGCCTAGTGAATGACTACAGATATCAGCAGACAGCCCAATGTGTTAAATATAACCCATACTAAAGTGCTGTGCTGAGTAAATACCTTCACTGCAAAAGATCTATTCTAAAAAATATCTTGTTGTCATTCTATTGCAATCATATGTAAAGTAGGAAGTTCCTCCCCCACCAGACTGAACCCTCTCTTGTCACAAAAATAAAAGTTAAGTCAAAACATCCAATATGAAGACCATATCTAACAACATATATGGCATTCTGTTCTAGTTATGTCTGCCCCTCTGCTATGAGAAAGGAAGTATGTTTCATTATCTTGGGACCAATGCTGGTTTTTCAAAACTCAAGAGTTCAACTTCCTCTTAGAGATTCTTTCATTTATATTGTTGTCATGATATAGATAGTTTTTTTGGTTATTCTCAAAAGTTTCCCTCTTGTTGGATTTAAAGAATTGAAAAGAAGTCAACACAAACTTCAAGGATTCAGAGATGACAGGATCTTCAGAAATCATCTAGCTCAATTCCCTTTCTAACTTTGATGATTCTTAACTACCTGCTCCCATAAATTTCCCAAAGAGAATCTGCTCTGAAAGAAATCTTGCAGAATTTTGGCATATGCATGCAACAAGCTGGAGGTTTTCCTTCTGATTTCTTGACGTTATATGGGTAACAATGGAGCACACAAATTATCTATCGGTTATTCCTACTAATTCCCTCTTCAAAGGTACTCTTGATACATATGGTTTTTTATTCTTGTAAATAATTTCTATAGATTGGAGGTAGGCATATGGTATGGTAGTTGTCAATCTCTCATTAACTTTTTATTTGTCATAAAAAGATTCAAGATTTTTTTTGACACTTTAGGAATCTTCCCTTTCTTCAAGGTACCTCATGAATTGATCTCTCAATGCCCTTATAAATGTGTAACCTCCAGCATGGATCTCCTCTAGGTACAATTAGACTAACCCAGGTACTTTTAGTATATTTGTCCTCTTTATGTGTCATTTCCATCTATTCGATGAGCATGTCACGAATAGTGAAGTTAGAGTCTAAATGCTGTGGTTCCTTCCCTTGACAGCCAAAAGATTTAGTTGCAAAAATCTTTGCAGATCATTTCCATCCACTTTCATTTTCATCTTTATATGCCTTCAGGGTGATTATTTAATTGGGTCCCTAACCAAACTTTCTTTCAATTGATTCCCCACATATACTTTTCTGTTTTATAAAGTAATACTGCTCATAACTTCTTCTAGCCTTCACCATAAAATTTTTCCAATGAATTTGTATTCAAACCAGCAGTACCCTTGGCTACCACATCCCTCCACTGTGGCAAGCAAGTCAAGTGTTTACCAGTGAGGTCATTTTTAGGATTTTCTTTAAATTCTCATCATAGTCGTCAATTTATAACAGTTAAACTTTTGTTTGAAATTATTGTAATCAGTGTCTGTATCTTTTCTCCTGTCAATATCTTACTTATTATCAATAACTTTTAACATAAGTTGGAGTAGTATTCATTATATATCATCTTTTCCCATTTTTAATTTTTCCTTCTAGCTTTGTAGAAATTTTAACCTTTGCTCTAAAGTGACAGTGGTTAGACTCTTCATATAACATGATGATAGCTGATTCAGGAATTAATGCTATATCAGAAATGAGTAATTTCTTGCCTACTAAAATATATTTATTTTTGGCTTTTTTAATGTTATTCAGTATTTACTACTTCCAGAGTCTTTCAGTTCTTCTCTCTAAGAAGGTATTTATAATGTATAAGCATAAGGCTTCTGTGTAGTTTACAAGTCTCTAGTTTCTCTTAATCTTTATTTCTGATCTACACATTTTCCAACAAATTTTTCACCATCTTTACCTATGCTTACCTTTGTATGAAAGTCATCATGTATCAAAGTATATACTGGTTAATTTGAAGGGTCTCATATCAAATTCTTCATAGAATCTTTCTGACTGTTTATCTTCTCCAACAAAGGTTGGTGCATAAGCCACAGTTATTCTCATCTTGGTCTTTTTCCAAATATTTATTTTGAGCACCATGACAGGAGATTACTGAATATTCCATGAAGTGATGTTTCTTGTTGCTTTGAACACATTATAAATCCAATTCTGCCCAACTCCTTTATGTATCCCTCAAAAGAAAATCTGTGAGCCAACCTTACCTTCAGTAAGGACTTCTTCAGTATATATCTGACCTGGTCTGCTCAAAATTAGCATGTATTACTCTACACATAATTTTGCATAGGATTGACAAAATGTCTGTATATTTCTGTGGCCCAGTATCCTTTTCCTTGCAGAATTTTGTACACTATCTTTTTTGCACACAATAAAAACTTCACTCATGCTTGTCAAGATAGATTAAATTAGCCTGGAAAGATCCTAGTTGGACTGTATTAGTACTGCTGTCACTCTGTGCACAATTATGTTCTTCATACTGAGTAGGTCTACTACTTATTTCCATAACACCACCTTTATACCCCCTTCCTTACTCTTCAGCCCTCCCTAACTCACTGTCATGTCAGCCATTAAGTAGCAACCCCAAGGGGATGAATTGCTGAAGTCATTGATCTAGTCAGAGCTGAGTCAATCAAAGGTCCTGCTGTCCAAATCTTTAGTCCCACACCCTCCACTAGTGTGGAATCTCTCTTCTCCTCCCTCCTTCACTGTTAACTTGAAAATAATCATGCCTAAAGCACCTCCATGCATCTCTCCTAGGCTCTTACCATACCTCTAAAAGGTCCCAAAGGGCAACTTACGTTTAGAAAAGAAGTCATTCAGAATAGTTCGGAGCTCATTGGCACTGACATCAGAATCCTAGAAAGGAGAATTAAAGATTGATCAGACTTTGAAAGTATTTCAAAATGTCAGATGGAAGTGGAAATTTTACCAGGGGATTCAGATTAATCCATCTGTGCCCTGTTTTAAAGTAACTGAAGTTTTTCAAAAATTAAATGCTCAGCCTCCTAAAGGATTCTCAAAAAACCTGAGCTAAGATGGGTACTAATGGTGATGGTGAATCCTGTGTATTTCCACATGATTCTGCCATTCAAAGCTTTCTGTATTTGGCAGAGGTTGATTATAACTTATAGATTCAGTCCCAAAACAGAATAAGTAAGAAGTAGAGATTTAGGGGAACAAAACACATTTGTAAATTTGGAGTGATTAGACAAATCTTGTTTAGTAATTTCACATGTATGTATCCCTTGATAATACAAAACATGGCAATTCTGTGAGTTGAATGCATTGCAAGTATTTTCTGTTTCCATCTTACAGTTGAGTAAGCAGATTTTCCTCATGTTATAGATGATCCCTTTGGATTCTGATAAACCATGGACCTCTTCTCGGAATAAGTTTGTTGCTTCCACTCATAATTGAAGGAAATGCCAATTTTCAATTAGAGGTAGTGGGGAAAGATGTAATTCTTCCTATTCCAGTTCATAGACCCTCTGAAATCTATCCATGAATTCCTTCCATAGATGCAAAATTAAGGACTCCTAGCTTAGAGGAAACTTTTGAAAGGAACCTTAAAAATGCTTTCATGATCGCACATGTATAAACTATTTTGGATTACTTACCATCTCAGGGAGGGGAAAAGGGGAAGGAGGGATAAAATTTGGATTTCAAAACTTTTTTAAAATGTTTTTTTCAATTGTATTATCATGCTTGGTACTATCTAAGGAACAGAGGGGTAGATTAGTGGAATAGGTTAGGTACTCAAGACACAGTAGTCAATGAATATAGGAATCTACCACTTGATAAACCCAAGGACCCCAGCTTCTGGGATAAGAACTCACTGACAAAAATTGCTGGGAAAACTGGATAACAATGTGGTGGAAACTGGGCATAGACCAATACCTGACACCATACACAAGAATAAAGTTCAAATGGATATATGATCTAGGTATAAAAATTGATACTATAAACAAATTAAGGGAGCAAGGAATAGTATATTTGTCAGATTTATGGAGAATGGAGAAATTTTTGACCAAACAAGAGACAGAGAATATTATGAAGTGCAAAATGGATAATTTTGCTTACATTAAATGGAAATGTTTTTGTACAAACATACCCAATGCAACCAAGATTAGGAGGGAAGCAGAAAACTGGGAAAGAATTTTTGCAACTAGTGTCTGTGATCAAGGCCTCATTTCTAAAATATATAGAGAACTGAGTCAAATGTACAAGAATACAAGTCATTCCCCAATTGATAAATGGTCAAGCTATCTATAGTCGTATGAAAAAAATGCTCTAAATCACTATTGATTAGAGAAATGCAAATCAAAACAACTCTGAGGTACCATATCATATATACCAGACTGGTTAACATGACAAAACAGGAAGATGATAAATGTTGGAGAAGATGTGGGAGAGTTGGAACACTAACTCATTGTTGGTAGGGCTGTGAGCTGATTCAACCATTCTGGAGAGCAATTTGGAACTATGCCCAAAGGGTTACAAAAGTGTGCACACCCTTTGACCCAGTCATACCGCTTCTAGGACTGTATCCCAAAGAGATCATAAAAATGGGAAAGGGTCCCACATATACAAAAATATTTATAGCAGCTCTTTTTGTGGTGGCCAAAAACTTGAAATTAAGGGGATGCCCATCAACTGGGGAATGACTGAACAAGTTGTGGTATATGAATATAATGGAATACTATTGTACTATAAGAAATGATGAACAGGAAGACTTCAGAGAGACCTGGAAAGACTTATGTGAACCGATGCTGAGTGAAAGGAGCAGAACCAGGAGAACTTTGTACACAGTAAAAATAACAGTGTGTGAGAAATTTTTCTGGTAGACTTAGTCCTTCATAGCAATGCAAAGACCTAAAAAATTCCCAGTGGACTTTTGAGGCAAAATGCCTTCCACAGCCAGAGAAAGAACTATGGAATTGGATTGAAGAATGAAGCAGACCACTTTCTTTTGTATTATGTTTTATTTTGTTTTATGGTTTCTCCCATTCATTTTAATTCTTCTATTCAACATGACTAAGGTGAAAATGTATTTAATAGAAATGTATGTGTAGAACCTATATAAGATTGCAAGCCATCTCAGGGAGGGAGTGGGGAGTGTGGAAGGAGGGAGAGGGAGGGGAAAAAAATCTAAGATATATGGAAGTGATTGTAGAACACTGAAAACAAATAAAAATTAACCAAAATAAAATAAAATTGTATTGTTATATATTTGGGAGAAAAATAAAATATTATATTAAAAAAGGAACATTAAAACAACTGAAGCAAAGTAAATAGAAAGAACAGAGCACTGATTTTAGGGTCAAAGTCAGGAGAAATCCAAGTTTCAACTGCCTTCAGCTCTCTTTCATACAGAAGCAAGGCATTCAACCTCTCCGAGCCTCACCTCCCTCACCTGTAAAAATGGCAATGATGATACCTGTATACTTCCTTACAGGACTGTTGTGAACATCAAATTATAACATAGAACCCTTTGTAAATCTTAAGGTACTCAGAAACGTCAGCTAGTATTCTTCATCATAATAGCTATACGAAAGACTAAGTTCCTGGGCCTTTTTCAAGGAACCCAACATATTTTCACCTCTCTGCATCACTAAATCTAAAAATATGTGCTGAACCTTTCTGAGAAGCTGGGGTCTTTATTTATTTCCATTCCCAAGGCCCCCAGGGCATCTTATTTTCCATCCAAGGGTAAAGATTTTGCTATATATGTGATTGCTTGTAAGTTAGCTCTGTCTCTAACTTGCTTCATGACCTCTGTGTTTCTGTGATGATCCACAACCAAGCGCAAGCTGGGATGGGAGAATCAATGGGAAGATACTTTCTCTTTTCCAAAAACAATGCACTCGCCCATACTCAGGTGCCTTGGTGCAGGTTTCAATTCAGGAGGCAGAATAAACAGTTTGTCCTCTATGTGCAGCATCAAAAACAGAAGGGAAAGAAATGCAGGCAGCATCTTCAGCATGTTAAACTCAGGGCAAGTTGACTTAGTTCTCTTTACACCTGGGCTGTGCTATTTATTCCTTTGTCTTCTGAAGGATATTGATTGAGAGAGAATTCAACTGCTGAGGCTCCATAGCCAGAGGCCCTGAAACTGACAGGGCCAATTTACAAGAGGAGAAAGGCTTTTGGCAGAACTTGTGTGATGGGGTTTGCTATTTACTCAAGAGAGGGCAGCCCCAGCAAGGAGATAAAGCACCCCAGAATGCCCAAGCCCCGGAGGACCATATGGGAGTATTGGTCTGTGTACTGCTGGGATTCTCAAATGATAAACTCTCAGTGATGAAAAGGACCCGGAGGCTCAAGACGGACTATGTCGGGAGGTGGTACCTTCTTGAGGTGAACAGAGGCTCACTCCTTTTTCATCCCTGAGAGGAACATGGAGAGGGGCAGGGAAGAAAGGGGAGAATGAAGATGATTTAAAGAGAAGGCAGCATGGTGTAATGGATAGAGTGCTGGACTTGGAATCAAGAAGGTATAGGTTCATATCTGACACTTGATAGACATGTGACTCTGGGCAAGTCACTTAATGTGAAACGAGATAGCCTCAAAGGTTCCTTACAGCTCTAAAATCTATGATCTTTGAGACAATTCATGGCAGTCTGGGGAGTCTTACTCATTCCCACACCCATCACTCACCTCTGCAACATGCTTCTCAAACAGATTCTTGAACTGATCCTTTATTTGTTCTCTCTCACTGGGATAGGGCTGAAGGGAAGGAAAAATGCAGAGTTGAAATGCACAATGGTCAACCCAAGGGCAAAGACAATGAACAACTAGTTCCAATTTATGTAAAGTGATTTACTACCCTTACAATAACACAGAAATATGAGCAATTATTACAGTTATTATGGGAGGCGGGGCAGAAATCTTTTAGTCAGCTTCTTAGGGATGAGAAGAAAGGAATTCTCATGCCTCTTCAGCATTGTGGATAGGATAAATTCTCTATAAAGAGACCAGTTTCAGTAGAGGAAGCATTTTGGTCCCATGGAAACTAGAGAGCTGTCCAGAAAGAGCTAAACAGCTCTTACAAAACAATATGAGGGAAATCCTGTACTGCCAAGAAAACAATAACAACAGCTCACCTTTATGTAGTGTTTTAAGGTTTATAAATACTTTTTCACAACCCCCTTATGAGGGTATAAGGCAAGGTTTCAAGAGGCTGAAAGTCCCTCCGGTAAACCCCACTCAGAAAAACAGTGGGGATACACAGGTTACTCCCAAGAGATAATTAGGTGAAGAGTAGGTTGCCCTCTGAATAAGATGTCTGAGTCAATGAATCAACTAGGATCATTTATGTGGTGTCATTTACAGTCAGTATGACTAACTTCTAAGCTTTCTCCTCCCCCACCTTACTCCCATTCACACACACACACAGAGACACTACTAGCTGTGTGATCCTGGGCAAGTCACTTATTCTTGGCCTCAGTTTCCTCATATATAAAATATGGGGGTTGTAACTGATGGCTTCCAAGACCCCCTCCAGTTCTAAGTCTATGATCTTAAGATCCTTGGGCAAATCACTTAACTATAGAGTCCCCAGGCAATTCTCTAAAGTCATAAATTGTAGAGAAGGTACTAATGTGCTTTGGTCTCTAATCAGCAGATACCTGTTGTTGGGGAACTGAGGAAACTGAGATAAATAGGGCTAAGTAACTAGCTTAGAGTCAAACAGCTAGCAAATGTCCGAGGTTGAATTTGAACTCGTCTTCCTGATTTTAGACCAAGCATTCTATCCATTGTGCCACCTAGCTGCCTCTATACAAGAGAAAGTAGGATATATTGCATAGCTAGGTTCTATATTCTCCAGGGTATTTTTATTCTAATTATCTCAGAAAAGGTATGTGACTGAGAGATGGCAAAAAAGCCATATATCCAAAGATTTCTCTGAATGAATAAATGAATGAAAGAAAAAAGGGGCATATGTTAAGCATTTGCTACATGCCAGACACAGGGCTAGTGTATCCCTAGGGATACAAATACACAAAAAAAAAAACTGTCCCTGACCTCAAAGACTTTATATTCTAAAAGGGAGAGACAATACATTTGGGAATGGTAGACAAAGTAGAATGTTTCTTCCATAGAAAATGCATATTTACATAAAGTATTTGGCTTATAAGTGTCAGGAACCCAGGATCCTGGCAACTACTACAGCTCTAACTTTTACCCAGTGACTCCCACAGAAAATGTTCAAATCTATGGAAGGATTTAGAGGAAGCAGAAGAAGGCATAGGGGAAGGAATGCATGCATTTTCCAGTAAGCATCCTTAATATTTAAAAAAAAAAAAAAAACTCCTAATGGTGAAGACTAGCTATTACTTGGATTAAAAGGGCAAGAAATGATCTCGTAGGTCTATGGTCAGAAGACACCTTCCGCATCTAATCTTTGCCAGAGAAGAGAGCATGTTTTTTGTGACACCCAGTTGGCAAAAGCAAAATTCATCCTCAGTGATATGTGGGGTATGGATGCAGCCACAGATGTCTCAGTCTGTTTTCTCTTTGAAAAATACCAGGGGATCCTTTCATTTCTGAGTGAGTGGGAAGCAGAAGGAATCAGGACTGTGAAATGTAAACTACTAATGCTACCCTACCCGTCCTGTGCTGCCTCAGAACCCTTATGTCTTTCCTTTGAAACATCACTGCCTATAGCCAACACTCAGCCCAGCTCTTGTGATGCTCCATCCCAGAGGGACAATAACATGAGCTAAGCAGCATGGGCCTCCTCATTAGAGTCAAACGATCAGCATCCAGGGACTAATACATACAAAAGGGACGGTTAGCAGCCCTGTCCCGAAGCTCCAGATGCCAAATCCTATCCACTGTCTTTAAAATTCTGCTCTTAGATCCATCTCCCCAGGAGGCTTTCCCAAACTGACTCTTCCCAGGTAATTTCATTCACCCTAGCAGTCACCTGTAGGTCACAGACTCATATAGTCTTGCAGTAAGGAGGTACTTCAGAGATCATATAACACACATCCATGCCCAGTAACTAGGTGGCACAATAGAACTCTGGACTTGCGGTCAGCAGGAAGTGAATTCACATTCTCCCTCAGATACATACTTAGCTGTGTGACCCTGAGCAAGTCCCTTAATCTGTATCATCCTCAGTTTTCTCATCTGTAAATGGGGATAATGATAGTATGTGGATCACAAAGTAGTTGAGAAGATCAAAGGAGATATGGAAATACATTGTAAAGCACTACATAAACCCTATTCACATGTAGCTCTAAAAAGTGCAGAAAACACAAGTCAACTAGGTCACACAATGGATAGAGAGCTGGGCCTGGAATCAAAAAGACCAAATCTGGGTTCAGATATTACTAACTGTGTGATCTCGGGCAAGTCACTTAACCCTGTTTGCCTCAGTTTCATCATCTGTAAAATGAGTTGGAGAAGGAAATAACAAACCACTCCAGGATCTTTGCCAAGGAAAACCTGAGATGAGGTCCCAAAGAGGCAGACATGACTGAAACGAGTTTTATCAAGGACCCAGGCCACTCCCTAAGACCATAAGTTATCCAACAAAATGAGATCACATATCTGGAAAAAAAAATAAAGAAATGTCTGGTGTTGTTTGCTTTTTTATCTTTATTCATCCTCCACAAGGCCTCTCAAGGGCAGAGACTGTATCTTCTCCTTCCTTTATGTATTCCCTCAGTGTGTGGTATGGTGCTCAGCGCACAGTGGATTTGTAAGGCTGACTGCTGCTCATCACTCCAGTCAGTAGAAAGGACATCAAACTGTGTTCCCTTAGGGACAGTCAAGACCCTTGGAAAGACTGTGGCTTTGTAGCTTCTTCAGAGCCTCCTCAGACTCAACTAAAGAATGTTCCACATTCTATTAATCTTAATTTTGACCTTCATTGACATGACCCAAGACAGATTCCAAAAAAAACCTTCCCCCAAAAAAAATTGATTTAGAGCAGAGGTTCTGAAACTTTTTGCATGTTATATATTTCTGGAAGTTAAACTGTGCAGTGAGTGAATAGAGTGCTGGGTCCTGGAGTTAAGAGTTCAAAGCCAGCCTCAAACACTAGCTGCGTGTGTGACCCTGAGCAAGTCACTTAATCTTGTTTACCTCAGTTTCCTCATCTGTAAAATGAGCTGGAGTAGGAAATGGCAAACTACTCCAGTATCTTTGCCAAGAGAACCCCAAATGGACATGACTGAAATGACTGAACAACAGCAAGTTTCTAGAAGTTAGTGATATTTATAAACCTCTTCTCCAAATGTTTTGTTGCCTACATTTATAATTGAAGGATATATTAAATTTAAGTTAGAGATTAGTGAAAATAAAGCTGTATTTTTCCCATCCAAGTTCACAGAACCCCTGAAATCTATCAACTACTTGAAGGACCATGAAGTTCAAGTTAAGAACCTTAGGCTCAGAATGGGTACTTACCTCATATGGGTTTCCAGCTACCATGTCTCCAATTTCCCTGAAACACAAATACTCACAGGAACAAAATCAACACAGAAAGGCCAGTGAGCCTAGGTAAAGATTATACTTCTCTGGGGTCATTCTAAACTTTGACGTATCAAGTTCAATCAGCTCCCTCAAAATTTCTAGGGCAGTACGTGAACCACTCTGCCAAGAAGTCTTTTGAAAGGCTCTTGCCAGTTACCACCCCTTTCTTTCCCTTGGGACAATTCTTTGCCTAGAAATGTCTGTTACACTAGTGACAACTCCACAAATCTCCATCACATACATGTACATCACATACATGAGTCTAACTCCCAACCCCAAGTTTTGCAATACATGGGAACTTTCTTCCCCTTTGACTTTCCTATTTATGTCAGGGGCACCATTCACTCAATCTCCTGTGTTCAAAACCTTGGTGTCCTCTCACTCTTCCCTCTCCCCCACACCATCCCCAACTAGTATCCAACTAGTTGCCCAATTCTGTCAATGAAACCTCTATGACTTCTCTCCAATCTATCCCTCTCCTCTCTATTCACTTTGATTAACAGGACTTCATTACTCCTCTCCTGTTGGGCCTTCCCTCCCTACTCCCCACTTCCCTCTCTGAACTTTAATATCCAGTGGTGCTTCACTCTGCTTCCAGACTGAGCAATCTTCTTTATTTCATCTGTAACTCTCCTCATCAAAACCCTTCAAGGATTCCCTACTACTATTTACCCAAAAAAAATTCAGACTTCTTAGCCTGGTACTCCCTTTGCACTCAGCCCCTCCACATACACACACTGGAGCATCACCCATCCAGAGCCCACCAGGATGTCCCCTTCCCAACAGCACATTTAAGAACCATGGACAGAGTCTTTCCATCCACAATGAAGCTGAATTCTTTTCTCCTCCAGCTAGAATATAAATTCTTTGGAAGTAGGAACTTTATCACTTCACTAGGTCCATTCTCAATGATTAACACAGAGCCTGGCATGTATTAAATGTTTAATAACTGTTCTTCTATTTCATACTAGCCTACCTTTCCAGTTTTATTTCCTATATATACTCTATGTAATGCCATCTGATTCCTGGCCCTGTGCCTCTGCTCACATCATTTCATGGTATATCCTCATTATCTCTGCCTATTTAACTACTATCCATCTATTAAAACTCATCTTAAATCCATTCAGCCTTCCCAATTCATCCCCTCAGGGGTCTAAATACATTTTGTACCTCTCTTATTAAGTCAAGTCAGCAAATATTTATGCAGCAGCTACTATGTGCCAAGTACTGCTTTAAGCACTAGGGGAAAACATGGTCCTTGCCCTAAAGGAGTTTACAATCTTGCATTATAGTTATGTAAACTTTGCATCTCCCTGCTATATCATAAGTCCCATAAAGAGAGATGCTATGTTTCATCTATCTTTCTACACCGCCCCCCATGTCTACCATAGTCTTCTGTATGTAGGTAGCAATTAATAAATGTCTGTTGACTGAATCAATGAATAAATGGGCCTCTGGGAACTATTATGTCTGTCATCATTTTATAGATTTGAATTTTTCTAGTTACTCCTATAGGAGCTCTATTGGAAACCTCATTGGCAAGTGGACTCTTAGCACCCCAAATAATAATTGGGATCATCCTCCCAGGCTCTAGTAATTTCCCTGTTGGAAATCTTTACACTCAGGCTTATTATTCTGGCCCATGGAGGAACTCATACAGGGACTTAGCTTCCTTCTCTGAGAATATTCTCAGGCAGAACTCCCCATCCTTGAATGGCTCAAAGGTTGATGGCACCACCAGGTACTCTCCCACAGGAAGGTGGAAACGAGTAGAAACTTCTCGAAGATTTAAGTATGCTGGGATTTGAGCAGCAGGTTGATGTCGCAAGAAGAAGTCCTGGCTCAGTTGTACTTCCGTGTGGTTCTCCAGCTGTAAAAATCAGCATTTAGAAAGTCATTTTTCATAAAAATCATAGAGGTTGAATTGGAAGAAACCTCTGAGGCCATCTAATTCAATCTCCTTCTTTCACGGATGAGGGAGCAAAGACCCAGTAAGATTAAGTAATTTGCTCAAGATCACTCAGATACTAAGTATAAGAAGTGGAATCTTGGACCTGAGTCTTCTGACTCCAAAGCCAGTCTTTCCACTTTACTATGATTTCTCTCCCTGTTAGAGGAGGAGATCAGAAAAGTCCATCCAGATGTTATAGCTTAGAGTATTCTCATTTTGCTTAATTTTTTAAATTTAGCTAGTTATTTGTCTCTAAGTCCTTTAGCTGATACATACAAGCTATTAGTCAGATATTTAATTTGATTAACAATGTAAGTTTAAATCTTGAGCTCTCAAGGCAAAAAATTTCAGAAATGGTCTTCTTTTCTTTTATTAACTGCCAAATAAACAGATCTCTGATAAGAAGAAGACCCCCATCTATTCAGGGAGTAGGTGTGCAATTGGATAACCTGTTGTTGATACCATTTGGCCAAGACTAGCCAAAAAAAATAGTTAGGCTGAATGACTGATAGTAGAACCTAAAGGTCAGGAACCCTGGACTCTGATTCTGCCACTGATTCACTCAGTACCCTCTGATAAAGCCACTTCCTCTCTGGGTTTCACTTTATTTACCTATAAAATGGTGATAGATGGGGTCAGTAAGCCAGCACCTGCTGAAGGAAGTGGGGGGGCAGCCCTTAAGGGGTGAGGTCATTGTTGAGTCTGTGAGACATCCTAATTAAGGACTGCAAGATGCTTTGAAAACACAGATGTCAAATTATTATTACTATAATTAAGCCTCCTTTTAGCACTTTATCTTCTCAATTAATCATCATTAAGATGATGATGACTATGGGTGATTTGCACCAATATCCTGGGGCTTCTGTGTGACCTGGAGCTCAACTGACCAGATGGAATATAGAAGAGGGGCTATCATTGGTCACAGAATCTCCTTATCCCACATTACCCCCAAGACTATTTAAACACAGGAAACTGGAAAGGAAACCCAAGTTCCGCCCCACCCCCATGCCAGGGAAGCATCATAGTACAATGGAAAGAGCCTAGATTTAGAATCAGGGGGTCTGGGTCCACAACACAGCTCTATCACTGTGTGATCTTGGGCAAGTCACTTAACCTCTATGGCTTCAATTTTGTCACCTGTTAAATGAAGGGGTTAGACTAAGCTCCTTTCCAGCTCTGAGTCTATAATCCTATGACCCATATACTGAAGCATTTTCTACAGATCATCCCAGATCATGTATCCTCCTCCCAAATACTCAACTTGAGAAACCCTGTGCTCCATGGGCAGAGTAACCATGAGGTCATGGTCATTAAGGCAGCAGTGACAGGTAATGGCAGGGAGTTCAGCAAAGTCATCATTGTTGATAGTACAAGGAGGGGTTAGAAAGAGCAGAAAGTAGGAAATGAGTTGAACTTAGTACACTAGGAACATAAAAGCTAATTTGATCTGAGATTGAGGTTGGGAAGATTGAGGTTGGGAACAAGGGTCCTGAAGGCACATGAAGAACGCTATTCACAGGCTCAGAAAGGGGAAGGAAATCTGGCAGTGCCAACACTCCTATGTTCTATTGTTTTCCAGAACAGCCACAGGATCAGAAGACATAGAATTGAGAGACCTTAAAGATCACACAGTCCAATTGTACCATTTACAGCTGAGGAAATCGAGGCCTAAATCAATCAACCAATCAGCATTTATCTATTAAGTAGAATGCTTGCTGGGGAGGGGGTGTACAAATACAAAGAAAGAGACAATCTCTACTTGCAAAGAGCTTATATTCCAATGGAGGAGACAAGTGTATATATAGATATAGATACAGATAAAGATATATAGAGAGATATATAGATAGATATTGGTATATATAGGCTATATTTAGGAAGGAAAAAATAGAATGCAGTTAATGACTTGGGAAGAAAACTATGCATAGTTGCAAGGAATCAGGAAAGCTTTCATGTAGAACATGGTGCTTAGGATGGGTCTTGAAAGGAGAAGAGTCTATGGAGAGAAGGTAAGGAGAGAGTATATCCCTTCTCTGGGAGACAGCCAATAGAGGTAGAGTGTCATATGTGAGGAAAAGAGAAAAGGTCATTTTGCCTGGATCACAGAATGTAGAAGGAGGATTAATATCCTTAATGCTAGAAAGAAAGGCTAAGGGCAGGTTATGAAGAGTTTAAAAACCAAACACAAGAATTTGTTGGAGATTTTTGCCTAGAGATACTAGGAAGCCACTAGAGTTGAATGAGAAGGGGAAGAACATGGTCAGATCTGTGCTTAAGGAAATCACTTTTGTAGAGTTCATAGGATAGACTGAAGTTGAAAGATCAATTAGGAGGCAGTTGCAATAATCTAGTTAAGATACAATGAGAGCCTGAATTAGGGGTGTTAGCAAAGTGAGTAGAAAGTCAGAAGTCATGTTGCTGAGGGAGAAAAGGCAAGATTTGGCAATTGATTGGATATGGGAATGGGGGGAGAGTAAGGGAGAGTGAAGAGTTCAGGAAAATGCTAAGGTTATAATTCTGGGGGACTGAAAGGATGATGGGACCTTTGGCAAAAATAGGAAAGTATGGGAGAGGGGAGCTTTTGAGGGGAAAGATAGTGAGTTTGGTTTTGGACATATTGTGCTTGAGAAGTCTCTGGGATATCCATCTATTCCCCCTCAATCAGATGACTTAACAAAAGGTCACTTGGGTAGCAATGAGCAAACCTGAGACTTTAACCCATCTTTTGACTCCAAATCCAATATGCTTTCTACCATACCAAAATTTTTTTTGTTTGCTACCTAGACTCCCATTGTGGGGTCACTTTTGGCAATGGAAAGGACTCTGGATTTGAAGTATGGGGAGATAAGGATCCAAATCCCAACTGTATTCTGGACTAATTTATGACCTTGGACAAATAACTTTAAAATATATCCCTTCCTTTATAGTTATTCATTTGTAAATGAAAGGTGTTAAGTTGAGTGTCTCTATGGTCCCTTTCTCTCTTAAGGATCATGGATTTAGAATTAGAAGAGACCTTATATGAGTTCAACCTTTTTGTTTCACAGATGGAGAAAAAGGACCCAGAGAAGTTAAGTGACTTATTCAAGGTCCCACAAGTATTAAAGTGGCAGGGCTGTCTAAATCCTGTGATCTGATCCCCAAACAAGAGGGAAATAAAGGTCTGTGCCCCATACCACAGACCACCAAACTCACCACCCACATACAGACCATTTATCTGATCCTGACACCCCAAATGGGAGCTATCTGGGAAAGCTACACTATAAATCCATGCCTCATGATGAGTAATGTGCATTTGTAAGATAGGTAGGGGGACTGCTCAATGTATGGATTGAACCCATGGCTTTGTGCTGATTCCAAGTGAGCTGACCAGTCACTAGGAAGGACCTCCAAGGCAGAGGAGGATGCTTGAGCAAATACACCTTTGTAGAATTCATTAATCCTTCTCTCCAGTCAGGAGAGGAAAATGCTGGTAAGCAGAATTTCTTAGGACAAGAATCTGTGTTGAGAATACTAATGGTAGAAAGTGAAGGGAGGGGAAGAAGAGTGAGGGTCTTTAGAAATGGTTGGTTGATTGAAGGAATGAGAAAAAAACTGGAGTTATAGGATTACAGTTTTGTAGAACTAGGACCTTCCAAGTCATCTCATCCATCCCCCTCATTTTACAAATGAGGAACCTGGGCCCTAGAGAATTTAGACAACTTTCTCAACTACAGGTCAGACCTAAAATTCAAGCCTAGGTTCTCTGACTCTAAATCCAGAGCTCTTTCTATGGCACAAAAGTCAAAGGTGTAATCCTAACAGGTTGCTCTAAAAGCCACAGATGATGAAAATGGCAAGTGTAACATTCTCAGTACCAAAACAATAGACATTGGATTGTGTCAAAGTATAAGAACCAAGCCTAGCCCCAAAAAAGAGACATGTAAAGGCATCTTCCTCCCTTCTTTACAGAGTTGGGAGATCTGGGATGTTGCATACCGTGTCTAAATTTATTGTTGCATTGGTTTTGCCAGATTTTTTTTTTATTTTTTGTTATGGGAAATGGTTCCTCTTCTAGAGGAGACTATATTGGAGAAATGTAGGTGATGTAAAAATGAAAGATACAAATAAAAACTGATTTTTTTTTTAAAAAGTAGAGTGGCTTTTTTCTATTCTTGGGCTCATCTGCTCTAATAAGGCAAATCTCAAACTTCATTCTAGAGAGGCAACATAACATAGTAAAAAACACACTTGGATTTGAAGTCAGGGGACCTAAGTTCAGATCCTGACCCTGCTACTTATTACCTGTTGAAATTGAAGCAAGTTTCTTATCTTCTCTAGGCCTCAGCTTCCATAAGTGAAAAGTGAGGTATTTAGACTAGATGACCTGTAGAGCTAGGTGAATAGAACACAGGGCCTGGAGTCAGGAAGACCTGAGTTCAAATCCAACCTCAGTTGCTTACTGTGTGACCCTGGGCAAGTCATTTAACCCTGTCTGCTTCACTTTCCTCATCTGGTAAATGACTTGGAAAAGGAAATGGCAATCCAATATATTTGCCAAGAAAATCCCAAATGGGCTCACAAGGAGTCAGATGTGACTGAAACAACTGAACAACAGCAAAGGCTATGATCCTATGATGCCACAGGAGGAAAAAAAAGACAAAAGGCATGTGTTTCCTTTCAAAAAAGCAAATTTTTAAAAGTGGATTTCATTTTACTGGAGCAAAGACATCCTTGCATATCAGATGAATAGGGACTTTGGTTCTTCTATAATTATCTTTGTTCTCATCAGACTAATGGATTCAGAAGGGAACCATGCATCATCACCAAGCCTCTTCATTTGGATGCCTGGCGAGTGGGATGGAGGCCAATTGCCAGAATTCTCTTTACCATTTCTCTCAGTCAATGCCTCAGAGACCTCATAAACTCAGAGGGTCTGTTTACATGAAATCCAACTTCAGTTAGAAGAAACTACAGCTGCCCTTCTACCCACATGAGCAGCAGACCACCATATGCTTCTTACCCACAAAAAGGAGATTGTCAACAGCTCACACGTACCTCTTTAGGAATCTGTAAGGCAGAGAGAAAGAAAAAAATAGGTGAGTCAAGGGTTCCAAATACATTCTCTTAAATGGCCAGGTCAGCCTTCTGGGCCAAACTCACAGCTAGCTTCTCTCAGGGTACCTTGCCCCCCACTCCCATGTCATCCTACAAAATGCATGTTGCAACCTAGACTCAGACTCTAGTCAGATGGCTGGTTTGCAAGATTGGACAGCGTTTGTGAAACTGGCAGCTCAGAAGGGGATTTCAGGGAGAACTGCCAAGAGAAAAGCCAAGAGGCAGAGATGAGGAAAAAGAGCATTGCATGAATGGGAGTATAATGGGCCAGTGAAAATGCCAGGAGTCAGCATAGAATGGGTGGGCATGGATGGATTATGATCTGCATAGTTGGAGAAACATCCCAAATGAAGAAGATCACAGATGCATTGGAGCATTTGGGAAAGGACAGCTGCAACACTGCCCCAGGCTAACTATCCATGGTCAAAAGCTTCTTCTCCCATAGCAAACTATGGACACAGTGCCCAGAAACTCCTCCATGAGTTCCTGCCCTCTTCCCCAGAGAGCTAGCACAGCAGGTGTGATAAAGAGAGGAAGGGAGAAGCTTTCTAAATGGAGAGCAGGTCCCCTCCACAGAGAGCCCCAGGAAGGCTCAGTTGGAGTCACCCTCATCCCCCCTCCGCCTCCAAGACTGTTCAGGGTCAGCAGAGCTTGTTGTTAATGTAGAAAATAGTCATTTCCATATGCTGCATAGCCATCTGCTCAGAGCTTAAAACAATTACAGGAAACTGATCAAGTGGAACAAGTCTCTTGGGGAGGTGACGGTGGGAGGGAAGTCCCATTCATTCTTTCAATAAATATTTATTAAGCACATGGCAAGGCACTGTGCTAGGTAGTGAGAGACATAAAGACCAGTCCTCTGTCCTCAAAGAGCTAACAATTTAATAGAATCTAGGAAAGAGAAAAAAAAATACTTCAAGCTTTCATGTAAGAAAAACTCTTCTCCACTTCCTCTAATTTGCTTTTGATCAAAAAAGTTGAGTAAAAGAATACACAAAAGGAAGGACCTAGGAAATAATTTTGTCTCATTCTTATTTTAGACAGGTAGGATAAAGTACTAGCCTTGCAGTTAAGAAGTGGCTTTGAATCCTCTTTAAACACTCATTGGCTGCATGACCCCACCTAGGAAGTCACAATGGTTGTGAGCCTCAGTTGTCCCATCTGTGAAATGGAGCCAACAACAGCACCTCCCTCACAAAGTTGTAAGGCTCAAGGGTGATAAGGTATGTAAAATGCTTTTTTAAATATGCGCTATCATCATTATTACAGAAGAGGAAATTTGAACCCAAGAGATGTTTAGTTATTTGCCTAAGGTCATACAGATTAGAAAGTCCTCTGACTGCAGAACCCAATTCTCTTTCCACTGCCCCACCCTTCTTTAACCCATGGAACAGGCTTCAACATATTTGCTGTGAGTACAAGAACCTAGAACTCTTCCCTACTCCCAACATCTGTTCCTATGTCATTTCTCAATTCAAAAATCTTCATTGGCTCCCCCACTGCCTACCAAATGAAGTACAAACTTCTGATCCTGGCATTCAGGGCCTTCCACATTGTGACTCCTGTCCTACTTTAGCTCCTATTATTTCTTCCTCTCCCAAACCCTATAACACAACCTAGCTGAATTTCCCACTCTGCCATCTTTGCTCTATCCTCCCCCGTCTCTGTCCCTTTTCACAAAGCATCCCCCACGCATGAACTTGACTCCTGTACCATCACCTACCAAAGTCCCTCTTATCTTTACAGTACCACCTTCTCCAAGAAGGCTTCCCTGCCTCTAAAGGAGAGTGTTCTCTTTCTCTTTAGACTTCCAGTGGCATTTGGTCTATACCCCTTCTTTGTACCCACAAATGTCACATCTTCTGTATCCTAACTATCTGTTTTTATATCAAGACCTACAAGCTCATAGACAATAGAACCAGAGCTGTAAGGGACTTCGAGGGCCTAGTCCAGCCCCCTCATTCTACCCAAGGAGGCCTAAGGAGGTTCAATGATTTTCCAAGATGGTACTAACAGAAATGGGCTCCAAAGACAGTGTTCTTTCCAGTGGATCATGCTTCCTCCATCCATTTTTGCCTCCCCAGCACCTCCAGCAATACACAGTATCTTGCACATAGTAGATGCTTAATAAATGTTCTTGGATTTAACTGCTTCCGACCCTTGCCCCCAAAGTGAATTTTCCTTTGACAATTCAGTCCCTAAACTGATGCATAAACAGCATACAGTGTCAGGCTTCCCCCAACACCACCTTTTCCAGGAACATATAATCTACACATTTCTTCTCAACTCTCTCCAGATACTTTTTGAACTAAAATGCCTATGCCTGCACGACCCATCTCTCCCTCCAGCTCCAACCTCTGCTAAGTAATAGCACCTGGAAAGGACATGGCAGTCTGTTTCTTAAAGGTACAGAGCACACTGTCAACATAATTAAATCTGCCCACCCAAGTTACTCAAGAGGAACTAAGCTGGGCAGGTGGGGTGTCTCCCGTGACACAAATTCTGGTCATGGAGACACAGAGGCCCTACTTTTAATGGTACTGGCTGATGGACAGAAAAAGATAGTCATCTCTGAAGTACAAATTCTGAAATAAAAATAGTCAGGCAGGCTTGCAATCCAGCAATTGGTATCACAGAACCCAGAGAGCTGGGACCAGCCATGCAAATATTGTAGGCCTAGGTGGTGGGGAATTCTAGTGAGCTCCATCACTGTCATATCCTCAACCTCAGAGGATGATTTCATTTTGCAGGCAACTGGAATACAGAAGGCAGACACACAGGACAAAGTATTATACTTGCTGTTCAGAAAAGAAAGATGCATTTCCCATCCCTCCCTGCCCCCCAAAAAAACCACATCTGGCTTTTGAAAACTTCTTTTCTTCACAGACTCAGTACCTCAGATTAAGGACACTGTAGTCATGACGAAAAGTACCCCATCACAAGAATCATCATAGTTTGTGCACCAGGATGAACTCAACACATCTAAAATAGAAGTCATGTTCATTTCTTAAAAACCAATGCCAACATCCCCCCTTCTAAATTCCAGGCCTGGCAATGTGCCTGGCATGCAGTAGGCATCTAATAAATATTTGTTGATTTAATAATGATAACTGGCACTGATAGAGCATTTTCAGGTTTGCAAATCAATTGTATATAAGTTAATTCATTTGATCTTCACAATAACCCTGGGATGTAGGTGATCTGTTAGTATTATCCCAAATTTATGGAAGAAAAACTAAATAAGTACATGTAAGCGACTTGCTCACAGTCACACAACTATTAAGTGTCAAAGGGATTTCAAGCCTAGGTCTCCCCTGCGCTTTTCCAAGAACACATTGGCATGTGCAGCTCATGTCTGGAGCTACTCTCCCAACCCCCCATGGCAGGTGGGGTCCCCACAGATATTGCCCTCCCACCTCAAAACTGTAGAGGTTGCCCTGAGGGATTGAGGGTGGTTTTTTAGTACTATAGTTCATGAATCCTCATCAGTGCACTTCCCCTAATGATTATGATATATATTTGTTCCTGCTCAGTCATTTAAGTCTTGTCCAACTCTTCATGACCCCATTTGGGGCTTTCTTGGCAGAGATCCTGGGGTGGTTTGTCATTTCCCTCTCCAGCTCATTTTATAGATGAGGAAACTGAGGCAAAGAAGGTGACTTGCCCAAGGTCACATAGCTAATAAGTGTGTGAGGCCAGATTTTAACTCAAGAAGATGGGTCTTTCTGACTCCAGGGCCAGCTCTTTATCTACTTACCCATTTAACTGCCCCTTGTTATAAATTAGACAGACTTAACTACCTTTTAGAAATGGGTATTTACTATAGTGGAATAACTGGTACAAAACATTACATCAAAGGTCTATGATATACTACCCCACCAGTAAATACACAATTTCAGAGAAAGTGGGCTCCAGTTTAATGTGCTGATGAAGGTTCATGAACTACAGAAATAGAAAACCATCCTCAAAGTTCCTCCTTCTCCTCCAGACCACTTTGTGGATGTCCTACAAGACTGCACTCAGGACTTTTTTTCTCCTTTTTTTCCATTTAATTTGACTTAATTAAAAAAACATTTGCTAAGCATCTGCTCTTGGGATACAAACACAAAAAAAAACACCCCTGGACTTCAAGGCACTAACTTTATTTTGACAGAAGTACTACATACCCAGATAAGTGTATACAAGGTAATTTTAGGAAAGAGAAAGCACTAATACCTGGGGTGTGAGGTGGGGTGTAATCGAGGAAGTCTTCAATAAGCCTCAGCTTGCACCTGAGTTGAGTTTGAAGGAAGCTAAGGAAAAAGGAGATGAGGAGGGGCTACATTCCAGGACTGGATGATAGCCTGTATGAAAGCACTAAGATGGGAAATAGAATGTCTTGCTCAGAGAAGGACAGGTAGGTCTATATCACTAGAATGTAGACAGGGTGAAAATAAATTGGGAAAAGCCCATTGGAATCAGATTTTGTAGGGCTTTTAATAAGAAACAGAAGATTTTTATATTTTATCACAGAGCCAACAAAGGTAACCACTGAAGGATTTTTAACATGGGAATGACACAATATAACCTATGTCTTATGGAGACTGTTTTTAGCAAATATGTGAAGGATGGCTGAGAGATGGGAGAGAAGTAGAAAAATACATATGGACACTATTATAATAGCTGAGGTGAGAGGGGGCGGAGCCAAGATGGCGGAGTAGAAGGACGCACGTTTACGAGCTCCGAAACCAAAGCCCATAGAATTAATGTAAAAAGAGTCCCCCATAACTTCTGGGTGAATACGAGGTATGCAGAAGCAGAGTGGAAGAGATTTCCGTTCCAGGGAGCCCTGAAGACCCGTCCCCAGGGTCCGGCGCGACCCGGAAAGTAAACCCGACCCCCAGCGCTGCCCTGGCCGGGGCCGCAGAGAAGCTGATCCGAGCAGGCTTCAGAGACGGAAGCTCCAGCAGCCAGGAAAGTCCCTCCACCCACAGAAGCTACAGGTCAGTGAGAAAGAAGGCGGCGCTGGGGGAGGGGAGCGGAGCGTCTCCGTGACTCGGGCCCCCTTGGGAGGAAGCGGCGGCGGCGGCAGGGACGGGGGCAGGAAGCGGCGGAGGCAGAGGTGTGGGCGGCGGCTGGGGCGGCAGCGGCCCAGGAGTCAGGAATCCCACAGCAGCAGGCAGGATCTTCATTACGGAAGATTCCCGCGTAAAACCTGACGGAGCTGAGCCTGGGAGACGGCCCTGCCCCCACCCCGCTCTGTTGCTGAAGGCTTCTGCTCAGGGCCCCCAGGGGAGCTGAGATTGGGAGGCGGGCCCCCCACCCCGCCCCCACCTGCTCCATTCCTGAAAGTCTCTGCATAAAGCCCCCCAGGGATCAGAGTTTCGGAGACAGCCCTGGCCCCACCCCAGCACCTGAACTAAAGCTCACTGATTGACAGCCAGCAGGAGGAAAGCCCATTTAAATCTCAGAGGCCAAGCACTACCTGGGCGGATCCAGGCGGGGAGGGGGGGGGGTGGAAAGGAATCTCAGAAATCAAGTAACTGGCTGGGAAAATGCCTAGAAAAGGGAAGAAAAATAAGACTTTAGAGAGTTTTTTCCAACAAATGCAAATGATCCCGACCTTCGGATCTGACGAAGATGAGGACGTATTCTTGCCATCAGGGAAAGACGTGGAGGGCGGGGCCTCAGTACCCCAGACACCCCAGGGGGGTGGTGGGTGGGCTCAGGCCCTGGAAGAGCTCAAAAAGGATTTTGAAAAGCAAGTTAGACAGGTGGAGGAAAAACTGGGAAGAGAAATGTCAGAGATGCAACAAAAGTATGAAAAACAGGTCAATACCTTGGTAAAGGAGACCCAAAAAAATGCTGAGGAAATTAACACCTTGAAAAATAGGCTCACCCAATTGGCAAAGGAGGTTCAAAAAGCCAATGAGGAGAAGAATGCTTTCAAAAGCAGAATGAGCCAAATGGAAAAAGAGGCTCAAAAGCTCACTGAATTTAATAGTTCTCTCAAAATTAGAATGGAACAGATGGAGGCTAATGACTTTATGAGAAACCAAGAAATCACCAAACAAAACCAAAAGAACGAAAAAATGGAAGAGAATGTGAAATATCTCATGGGGAAAAAACAACTGATCTGGAAAATAGATCCAGGAGAGACAATTTAAAAATTATGGGACTACCTGAAAGCCATGATCAAAAAAAGAGCCTAGACATCATCTTCCATGAAATTATCAAGGAAAACTGCCCTGACATTCTAGAACCAGAGGGCAAAATAAGTATTGAAAGAATCCATCGATCACCACCTGAAAGAGATCCAAAAAGAGAAACTCCTAGGAACATTGTGGCCAAATTCCAGAACTCCCAGCTCAAGGAAAAAATCTTGCAAGCAGCTAGAAAGAAACAATTCCAGTACTGTGGAAATACAATCAGGATAACCCAAGATCTAGCAGCTTCTACATTAAGGGATCGAAGGGCGTGGAATAGGATATTCCAGAAGGCAAAGGAACTAGGACTCAAACCAAAAATCACCTACCCAGCTAAACTGAGTATAATACTTCAAGGGAAAATATGGTCTTTCAATGAAACAGAGGACTTTCAATCATTCTTGATGAAAAAAACCAGAGCTGAAAAGAAAATTTGACTTTCAAACACAAGAATGAGAAGAAGCATGAAAAAGTAAACAGCAAAGAGAAGTCTTAAGGGACTTACCATGAGTGAACTGTTTACATTCCTACATGGAAAGACAATATTTGTAACTCTTAAAACTTTTCAGTATCTGGGTAGTTGGTGGGAACACACATACACATGTACACGCATGCACACACATACACACATGCACACACATACAGAGATAGAGAGCACAGATTGAACTGAATAGGATGGGACCATACCTTAAAAGAAACTAGGGTAAATGGTGAGAGAGAAATGTAGGGGGAGGGAAAGGGAAGGGGGGTAACTATATGTCATTTAAGAGGCAGGTAGGAGTTTTTCTTAGTGGAGGGAAAAAGAGGAGAGCTGAGAAAAAAAAAAAAAACAAGAAGTTTACCCTCATCACATTTGACTAAACGAAGGAGTGAAATGCACACTCATTTTGGTATGAAAACCTATCTTACAGTATAAGAAAGTGGGGGAGAAAGAGGTATTGCAAGGGGGGGGGATGATGGGAAGGGAGGGCAAAGGGAGGAGGGAGCAATTTGAAGTCAACACTTGGGGAGGGACAGGATCAAAAGACAGAAGAGAAACAATGAGGGGCAGGTTAGGAGGGATGGTAATCCAGTTAGTCTTACACAACACAACTATCAGGGAGGTCATTGGCAAAACTACACAGATATGGCCTATATTGAATTGCCTGCTGTCCCAAAGGGAATGGGTGGGGAGGGAGGGATGAGGAGAATTTGGAACTCAAAGTTTTAGGAACAACTGCTTAATATTGTTGTTGTAACTAGGAAAGAAGACATACAGTTAAGGAGGAATAGAAAGTCATCTGGCCCTACAGGAGAAAAGAGAAGATGGAGACAAGAGAAGGGAGAGATGACAGAAGAGAGGGCAGATTGGAGATAGGGAAAATTAGATTGCTTGGGGTATTGGGGTGGGGGGAGGGGATAAAAGGGGAGAAAATTTGGAACCCAAAAATTTGTGAAAATGAATGTAAAAAAATTAAATAAATAAATTTAAAAAAATAAAAAAAATAAAAAAAAATAATAGCTGAGGTGAGAAAGGATGTGGTCCTGAATTAGGGGAGTGACTGAATAAACTGAAAGGGATAAATGCAACATGTTGCAAATCTGGATTAGAATAGTCCCAGCCACTAATTTGATGTGAGAGGTGAGGTAGATGGAAGAATCATTGCAATGGAAGGATAGAATGGTTCCCACAACAAAAATGGGAAATCTTGGAGGATGAGGAGATGGGGGATATGATAAGTTCTGTTTTGGGTGTATTGATTTTGAGATGCCTACAGGACATCTAGGTGGAAATATTCAGAATGCTGTTAGCATGCTTAGAATTCAAGAGAAATTAGGGCTGGACATACTGATTGGATAATCATGTATGTAAAGATGGCCATTGAACCCAAGGATGGATGATATCACCAAAGAAAAAATATAAAAAGAAAAAGAAAGAAGGCCAAAGACAGGGTCTTTTGAGAAATCCACACTTCAGGGCAAGAAATGGATGCTAATCTCTAGCAAAAGTTCCCAAGAAGAAACTGATAGTCAGGAGAACCCCAGGAGAGCAGTTGTGTGCAGGGAATGATAAGTAGGTTAGTTTGCCTGAAATATAGAATACAGGAGGGGAAGTAATGGGAAATGAGTCTGAGAAAATAGAGAGGAGCCAGATCATGAAGGAATTTAAAGTCCAGACAGAGAAGCTTTTAGTTTGTCCTAGCATCAGTAGGGAGCCACTAACACTTCTTTAGCATGGAAACAATACAATCAGACTCTCATGCTTTAGGAATAGCAATTTGGCAATTATGTGGGGGACAAATTAGAGAGGAGAGAGACTGAATACTGTATACCCAATGGGTAGGCAAATTGGGAAGTTATAATAAATAGCCTTGGAAGAGGTAGTGAGGTGCTGAATGAGGGTGATCCTGCCTTTATTAAACATACTAGCCAGCAACAAAAGTGCTAAGCCTTTCTGTGCTTCATTCTGAATAGCACACAGCTCTATGCTCTCCTTACATTATGATGTAAGGAGAATGAGATAAGGGTAAAGGGCAATTGGGAGGCACAGTGGATAGAGTACTAGACCCTGGAGTCAGGAAGACTCATCTTCCTGAGTTCAAATCTGTCCTCAGACACTTACTAACTGTGTAACCCTAGGCAACTCATTTAACCCTGTTTGCCTCAGTTTGTTCATCTGTAAAATGAGCTGAAGATGGCAATGGCAAACCACTCAAGTATGTCTGTCAAGAGGACCCCAAATGGAATCATGAAGAGTCAGAAACAACTGAACAACAAAAGAGAAATAAAGGAAAACTGCAAATCTGAAGAGGGAGAGACTATTCTCTCTGAGGTTGTTTGATCAAAGTGGTGGCACCTAAGTTGGGTCTTGAAAGAATAGGAGACCTCATGAAACAGAAGTCCATTCTAGTATACTTGTGCTTAGAGAAAACAAAGCTATAGAGGTTAAAAGGGGCAATTTGCTTTGGATCAAAGTATGTGAAAGGGAATAGTAGAAGATAGGGCTAAAAAGCATGGAGACAAATGTGGGAGATCATCAAATGCCAAGATCAAGAACCTATATTTTCTTTTGTAGGTGATGGAGATACACTGAACATTTTTGAGTCAAAGAGTGCCATTATCAGAGCAATGCATTGGGAAGTCTACTTAGTGGTGCAAAGGTTGGATTGGAGGGGGGATAGACTACAAGACCAACCACTTCATAGAAGTCTAAGTGAGAAGAAAGGAGGCCAAGAACAAAAAGAGGCAGATATAGAGTGGAAAGAATATTGGATATGGAACTGTAGTCCTAGCTCTCCCACTTGCTGCTTGTGTGACCTCGGGCTAGTTACTTTAACTTTTGAGGTCTCAGCTATAATTATTAATATTAGATCCCCTCGAATTCCCTTGCAATTCTAAATCTATGCTATGGAAGGTAACTGCCATGGAAACTGAGAGGATATGGATGTGAAATTTACTTCAGAGCCAGCATCAAACGGACTTGGCAAATGATTAGACATGGAGCGGGGTAAAGAAGGGAAATGAATCCAAGATGGCTCTGAGGTTATAAGTCTTGGTGAGGAGCTGAATGTGAATACCGTCAACACAAACTGAGAAATTGAGGGTAGCAGCAGGCTTTGAGGAGAAAAATGAGAAGTTCAGTTCAGAGTATTTGCCAGCAATAATGCCTGCTGAGTTTGTGGTGCCTGCAAGACATCTAGATGGAGACAGATAGTTGGCAACTGGAAATACATGACTGAAATTCTTGGAAAGAATTAAGGATGAGAATATAGATTTGGGGCTCATCTTCATTAAGGTGATAATTGATGTCATGGGGGTGGATGGCATCAGCTAAAGGAAGCATAGAAAGCTAAAAGAAGAGGGGTCTAAGTGCCCTTACCTGATAAATGAGGGGAAAGAACTAACATTCCTTCCAGCTTTAAATTCTCTCAGTTGATGAACTTGACTTTGTGCTGTTTTGATTTTAGGTGGGAAAAGAAAGAAGGGAGCTCAGTTTTAATCAGTCTCTTGATCTGAGTGTGCTCACTTAGTTCTGTCATTCAGTATCCCTTCAGTTCAGCTCAGAACCCTTTATATCTCAAAGGTCTCCAACTACCTAAGAAAAAAACATATTTCCCTAAACTCTCAAATCAGCCACCAAAACCAAACACACCAAAAAAAGACCCAGGGGTTAAGAGAAAAATAGAGTTGGAGGTGTTATAATATAATACTTCTCTCTTGGAAATAGGTTCCAAGTTTCTCTTTTCACTTGTTAATTCACTACCAAGTTAATTCACTAGGAAGCATGAGATTCCAAGTCCAGTCAACTGGACTGTAATTTCAATAAAGGTATTCAACAAAATTCCATTGTAACAAAACAATCGAGATATTTCTAGAAGCTCATTATTTTAAAAGATTCCCTCAGTAACAGAATTCCATGTTTCTTCTAGTCCAACGTGTTTAAAATCTAATAGTGATGGGGATGGTATGTTTCAGGATGTCAAACCAATAAAGGTGAGAGGACAGAAGGGAGGAATCCCCCTCCTATTCAAACCTACTTATCAAGAAGGAAATGGGGGCCAGAATGCCAACCCCAGAGTGCCTGCATCAGGACTTTATTGAATGGGTTCCAGAGCTTCTTGGGATAGAGATATATGTGGTTCCAGATATTTTTTTGGGAGAAAAATTTGTGGAGAGAGAAACTACAAATATGTAAGGGAAGCTGGCTCAACATGTTCCGGTTTCTCTTCCTAGAAATTACTAGAATGAATCTTCTTAGGTAAAGTACCTTCTGTCTTTCCTGTCTCTATCTCTCTGTCTCTCTCTATTTCTCTCTCTCTTCACTCCTTCCCTCTATCCCCCTTCCCCCACTTCCCTATCTCTTCCCTTATTCTTTCCTCTTTTCCTCCATCCCTCTTCCTCTGCTCCCTCTCCTCTTCTCTCCCCCTTCTTTCCTCCCCTCCCCTTCTATCCCTGTCTTTCTCTCCTCCTCTACCCTTCCTCTTCCTCTGTGCCCTTCCTACTTCTCTCTCCCCATTGCCCCCTCCATCTTCTCTTCCCACCTTTCCCAAATTCTATCCTCCTCCTTCTCCTCTCTCAGTTTGAAATAAACTGTTATCTTGCTCTCAGCTAAAGAGCACCTTCATTCTGATTTTCTGGTATATTCTAACCTGTAGGACTCTAATTTCTGTTTGCTGTTCTTCTTTGATAAATAGGTTTACCCAATATTTGTAATGGTCTTTTGTGTACCAATGTTTGATGAGAAGCTGCTAATCCAGTGAGTGTAAACTAAAGGTTACCCTCCTCCCTAAAGAGAAAACACGAAAGCATCTGGGCTTCTGAACTCACTCATACTCTCAGACTAGAGATATTTGAGGGGGCAGATGTAGATAATTCTAGTCCTATGCCCTTCTCAGAGACTAAGGAAAAGAACACCCAGCTTTGTAGTATTCCTGGGACCTGCCTGCCCCTACCTCCAGCCTCCATACTACCTCTCTTTCTCTCCGCAGAGGTAGAACAGACCTCATATCTATCTAGCAACCACTTCTGTACGTTTAGACAACCAATGTGGACATGTGTATCATACTGACACAATAAATTCAGTCACACTTAGATGTAAGGGACCGACAATATCTAAAAGAGATATCTGTTGTAGCAGGAAAGGCACTGAATTCGGAGTCAGATGACAAGAATGTGAATATGAATCCTGACTCTGCTACTTACTACCTATATGACCTTGGGAAAGTCATTTTATCTCTATGGCACCCTCATATATAAAATGAAAATGTACTTTAAGAGGGTTGTTGGTCTTTGATCCTTTCCAACTGTAAGTTTTATGGTCCAGTCATCTCTAAGATCTCTTTCCATTAGATTGTGGGCAGGAACCATCTTTGCCTTTCTTTGTATCCCTAGAGGTTAATCCTATACCTGGCACATCCTAAACACTTAATCGGTATTTGCTGGCTTGACTTGACTCTTCTAGCTCTGAATCTTGCGATCTTACAGCATATTCTCTCTTCTAGCAGTTTTTATATTTCAACTGGGTTCAAAGTCTTAAATCAAAGTAGGGGAGTAGGGAAGGGGTCTTTATTTGAGTAATTTCTACCATCAAGGCATTTGGAAAAGTACTTGGGGGGAAGCAGGAAGACCTTTCTTACACTCCCAAAATCATGCCACAGACATAGGCTACCCCCTTCTTTGCCAGTCTCACCTGCTTGCAGATAAATTTCATCCTTGTGCTATAGAAAAGAGGCCAAGAGACAAACACGAAAAACTCAAGACAGATGTTTTGGAATGGAACTAAGGTTTCATTTGCTTTTGTGGCTGTTGTGCAATCATTTCAGTCATGTCCAATTCTTCGTAACCACATTTGAGGTTTCCTTGGCAAAGGTACTGGAGGAGTTTTGTCATTTCCTTCTTCAGCTAACTTTTTAGATGAGGAAATTGAGGCAAACAGGGTTAAGTGATTTGCCCAGGATCACACAGATAGTGAGTATCTGAGGCCAGATTGGAATTGAGTTCTTCCTGACTCCAGGCCCATCTCTATCCACCGCACCACTTCTGTATCAGGTACTCTAAAAGGAACTCCCTGAAAAACCAAAACAGTTCAGCAACTGCTTTACAACTTGTAGTCCCAGGGCACTGAGAAGCTATGACTTGCCCCAGGGTCACAGAGCTAGCGTGTATCAGAGGCAGGATTAGAATCCAGGTCATCTCAGGCCTCTCTCTACCTGCTGCTGTCTCTCAACACAATAAGAAAAGAGAAACAGGATTACTAAAGGTAAACAATTCAGAGCTAGATCAAAATTGTCCCCAACGCTGGCAGTAAATTCCATGATGGCGGTAGCTACCCATTTCTAGTATAAGTGTGACCACACTGGACCCCCCATACTGTTTGGCACAGGACCTTTCCATAGACACAACACAAGAAGAGTCAACTATAAAGCTAAACCTATCACACAAGGAACTAAAAGTCCCCTGAGACTAGGATTGCCAACTAAGCATATTCCAATTCTGAGAAAGGGAGGAAGGAAAGAGGGCAGAGCCTTTACTTATTTGCTCCCTGGCATCCTTTAGCCTGTTCCAGTGCAACAGAGAATAAAAATCCCAGTGCCATGGAACATAAGAGATTTTAGAACCTCCCAGGAGGCTTCTAGGGAACATGGGAGAGACAAACGAAAGGAATGGCAGCCAATAAATTCAGACCAAAGAAACCCAGCGCCAAGTCAGAGGACAAACCTGGTAAAGTGAATAGCCAATGCTCAGCATCCCCTGTCCAATCCTCCTCTTCCTCCTGTGGTTTTTCTGCATCAGACCCAGCAGCACCGTGCAGCAGGGCTCACTTGGGTTTCCTTCATGGTGGTCATCTGCCTCATCCAATCGGATCTTGAACTGGGGATTGGTCCAATGTGTAGCTATCACATTGATGTTCATTTACCCCCGAGAAAAAGAAGTAAAACAAGAAACATCAAAAGATGTTTTGGATATCTCTGTAACACAGCATAACTCAGGTCAGAGAATTTCTAGTTTATGCTTCTGGGAATGTTTGTTCAGCAAAGGGGTCACATTTTCTTTTCCTATTATGTTTATTTATAACATTCAAATACAGTGACAGGCAGCTTAGCATAGTGGATAGAAAGTCAGTCTTGCAATGAGGAAGACTTGGGTTCAATAACCACCTCTGACACATACTACATGAACTTGGTCAAGTCATTTAACTTCTCAGTGTTCCAGGAAGCTCTCTAAGACCATAAGTTGCAAGGAAGAAGCCAGCCTATAAGAAATTTCCTTCTCCAGAGGGTTCTCTATAGCAAGGAAATCATAGGTACAGTCCCTATCCTTACTCCTACCCTCCCCCGACTTAAGTGGGAGAAGGTCAAGAGCCACAGAGAGTATGACTAACTAAAAATATTTAAAGTATGTAATCCCATGGGATAGTTGACCTGGTATTTGAGCATTACCATGAAGTATGATCCTCAAGTGTCATGTGGCCTGGAGAAAGTAATTAAAATTTATTACAGTGAATTTGTTTGGTATGATACAGTAGAAGAAGCAAGGGCACTAGAATCAGAGGGCTTGGGTTCAAATCTCACCTCCAGTGCTTGTTACCTGTACAACCTTAGACAAATCACCTAACCTTCCTGGCCTTCAGTTTCCTCATGTGTAAAAGAAAAATGGTCAAGGTGGACTAAATACCCTCTGAAATCACCTTTACCTCTAGGCCCATGATCCTAGAAACCAATGTTAAGGATAATTTACTAATTTCTACTGCAAATAAAGGAAAATGTGAACTAAGAGGTAAGAGGAAAAAAATAAAACTTTGTCCATTATCTGTAAATTTGAACCTTCTAAAATTTCTGATAGAATGCAGCAGTGGGAATTTGTTCTGTGAACCTTGGATTCAGTCAAAGGGCCACACTTGAGGACCTAGAGGCCACATATGACCTCAAGGCCACAGGTTCCCCATCCCTACAATAGGGGCTTTTGAAAATAAGTGGAACTTAAGTGGAAAAAGTTCTCACAGAGAAGAATAGGACACAATGGAGTTCAAATGAAGCAGAATGATCCTGTCTTCTAAAGCCTTCAGCTCCTGCTGCCCACATGACCTTGAGCAAACTCCAGTTTGCTTTCTGCTAAAGGAGAAGGGTAAACTAGATGACCTTTGAGGTTCCATCCAGCCCTAAGTTTGTGATCCTATGATCCTAAGCCTCTGAGTGTCTCAGTTTCCTGGTTTACTAAAACAAGTGCAAACTCCTGGGAAGAGGAGGAATCATCTAATGTTGTCAGAGCATTTTGAACTGTCCACATGAAAGGCAGGGCTTCAGAAAAGATGAGGATGACTACCTAGGTAACTCCCTACTTAGAAGCGCACTATATATCAGGACTATAAAGGCAATGTCCTTACAAGCTGTAAAAACCAGCATGATTGATATTCAGGGAATGTTGCTGCCCCAGACAAATTAGACCTCTGACCAAGCAGTCAATTGCCACTTTCTTTTGCTTATGAAACATAATCTTCTTATATAGTGTGATATCTGATATGGTGTATAAGGAAAATTCTTTGGTAATTAAGTATTCCCACTATGACATTTCTTGTTCTCGAAGGGAATTCCATTTCAGAGAGAAGATGTCTACCTAGCCACATGGTATTTGGAGATTTGACATGTGGAAGCTGAGCTCCAGAAAGGCTGAGTGAATTTCGAAAGGACACACAGGCCATTCTTATCTTGGAGCCTCAACAATTTTAGTAAAGATGCTTCTTAACTTCTCTTATTCTTTAGTAAGGGTCTAATTTAACAGACTAGCAGGGCATCTGGGGTTGTTGAAAAGCATCTGCTAGTATTACAGACCCTTTTAATTCCTCACTCTGCCCTTAATGGATGCATGACTTTGGGAAAGTCAGTTCTGATTTCTGAACCTCAGTTCCCTCCTCCATACAATGAAGAGTCTAAACCAGGGATAGGGACCCTGCAGCCTTGAGGCCACATGTGGCCCTCTGGGTCCTCAAGTGCAGCCCTTTGACTAAATAAGGGTTGCACTTGAGGACCTAGAGGGGCACACGTAGCCTTGAGGCTGCACCCACCCTTGGCCAAGACTCCCTAAGATCTCTTGCAAGTTTGACATTTTAGGGTTCTATGATAATGATAGCATTGTTTATTCAACTTTGTCTTCTAGGAATCTAAAGTTCCAGAATCATAATTGAGGGCAGGTGTCTCTGGATTTTAAAGTTAACTCTGTGCAAGCTCCAGAGGAGACAAAGAATATTCTGATCTGTTTATGTATTTGCATCATTACCAGTTGGCAAGAGAGAGAAATCTGTTCCTGACGGCTAGTTGGCAGGGATACGCTAGCGATTTGTCTTATGGAGCTACCACATCCACTCCCAGCAATGTTCCTAGCTGCCCAAATTGATCTGTGCAAATTTCTGATGTGCCTCTAAGGGGTTGCTAATGGCGATCATATTCTAATATCTCCCAAATGCACTATAATCTCTGCTTTTTTGTTTGTTTTTTTACCACTTGACAGAATTTAAAAAGGGAAATAAGCCATAAAAACAGCCACCTTGGGAAGGGCTGGAGAAATCCTAACGAGATTCCAAGACTGTCAGGTTTGAACTTTATTAGAATACAAGTAGCACCAGGATGTAGATGACACCATGTCCAGAACAGAGAGGAGACATGATCCCTGCCCAGTGTGCTTACAGTCTAAATCAGGCCAACAAGACAACATCAAACAGAGAAAGTACAGGACTTCTATTGATGAGAAGAATTTGTTTTCCTTCGTTCCTCCTTAGAGATGTGGGGTATGGGGTGCTCATTTTTCTTAAATTCTTCATCAGGTGTTGGCTCAGCTGGTTCAACCTAGGAGGAGCCTACATATACGTTAGTTTTCTTCAAAAATTGTGAAATACAAGCTTGAGTTTCATGTCAATATCAGGGTTCCCATGTTTAGTAAGACTTTTGCCTAAGGTTAGTACATAAGGAGTTAGCTTGCACAGCAAGCACGTTTTCCTTCCTCTGCCTCCGGCTCTGAAGTGTGCTGAGTGAAATAGCTGGTTAGGAGTTAGTGGCTATTGATGAATGGTGTCTACAATTCATCATCTGTAAAATCAGGCCTTTGTTATGCTCATCTCCACCTGGCACACCTCTGGAGGGTGAAGCCCTTTCAGCAGCTTAACCAATCGCTAGCAATGTCATTGGCTAGTGTTCTGGTTGGTGAGCCGAGTGGTAGGGGTCAGAAGGAGGTAATGAAAGTAGAAAAGGGAGCAAGAATGGAAGAGAAACACTGGTGGAGGAGGAGCAGAAGGGGAAGAAGCAGAAGGCTTTTCAGGGCTAAGAGTGAGAGGGGCTTGGCAGAAAGGTTTCACTAAAGTTGTGAATTTAGGACGACTGTTATTCCTCCAGATACTGAACCGTTAGAAAACCTTGGCCCCAAGCAGATGCCAATCTAAAATGACTAACACTGCATCATCCATAGAATAGAAATCTAAAGGCAGCCAGACTTTGGTCCAGGAAAGCAAATCCAGAGAGTAGGCCTTGTCTGGTCATTCTAGTGCATCTCAACCATTATCCCTCTGGTCTGTACCTGGGTAGTTCCGGCAGCCCCCAGCTGTGGAGCCCCTGATCCAGCGGCCATTGAACAAGGCCATATTCCATTTGTGGATCTCCTCACTGGTCAAGGAGTCAGGAGACAAGTTACAGATCTCCAGCCGAGAGAATTGCCTCTGGAAATCTGAAAATGACATCCTAGGAGTGAAAAGAGCAGAAGGTTCTCAGGCTGGTGAGCTGGGATTGAAATATAGTTGAACACATCCCCTGGGGAATTAATTCTTTTTTTTTCAACACCTACACAACCAACAATGGAAAAGGAATGTCCTGAAATTCAGTGACACAGATTTGTTTCTAATAGTCCCAGCCTTATTCCAAAGGCTATCCCCATTCCAAGACGATAGAATGACAATACCATCACCTCCACCATCCAATAAACTAGATTATATTACTAATACTACAAAGAATTATCCTTAATTTCTCTGACTATGAAAAAACTACAGCGGTTTCTCCTTTGCTCCCCTACTCCCCATTTAGTACAACACCTGACTCTTCCAAAGAAGGACTGGAAATTGGTCATTTAGGAACAGCCCTTTCTAGATCTCTGGGCTAAATTACACCTAAGCCAGGCCAGAGCTGAGTATCTTTTTAACTCCCAAAGATCTCCATGGATGGAGGCTTTGGTATCCCTCATGGGAGAGACAATTTGTACTTAGGTGGGTAAATATAAAATACATATAAAACAGATACAAGATAACCTTAACAGGAAGGCACTAGCAGTTGAGGGAATGAGGAGGGGCATCCTACAATAGATGATGCTTTAGTAAGTCTTGAAAGAAGGCAGGGATTCTAAGAGGTGAGGGTCAGGAGGGAAAGCATTCCAAACATGAAGGACAACCAGTGAAAAGGCAAGTATTTGGAAGATGGAGCAAGTAAATCAATATGGCTGAATTCCATATCCCATCAGAGAAGATATGAGTTGCTCACATTTTATTGGTATGCTACTTGGAAACCATGAGGTACACTGAAAGCAGGGGTAATTTGTGATGGAAGAGTTCCATTTTAGAGTTAGAGAAAATGATGTTTCATCATTTATTTGCCCAAGATAGCATAGAAAGCCAGTGGTTAAACAAGGGATTAGATTTCCTGATTTTGATGTGTCAAATTATAGCAGAGGAAGAATTTAATTTGCATAAAGGGAGGAAAGAAAAGAAGGGTCTAATAAACTGATTATGACTGTATTCTTATTGCTTTACAATCCATGCACCTAAGGAATCAACAATTCTCAAGTACTTCAGATCTCTGAGCATTCCTGGGGCTGTCGGAGGAAATCTGTTCCATTTTGTTTCACCACAAAATTAAATCAGGGAAACTTGCAGCCCAAGGAATAGTTCACCCAAAGAACAAGAAAAATTTCTCACCAAAACTCTCCATCTTCAGCTTTCTTTTCTAGTTCTTCCTTCTGCCTGGGGTCTATGTAATTCCATTCAGGGGCACTGAAAGTCAAGCATCAATCTTTGATTAGACTCCAAAAAAATGGAATGTTTACAACAGGTCTCTTGGGGAAAATCACTAAACACTGACCCTGCAATGATCAGGGGTCACACAAACCCATGCATGCAGACTGTTATCACAAAGAACTAGCTTAAACATGGAGAACTTTGAGTTCACTCAGAAATGAGTCTTTGAGGGTACCTTTTATGAACAAGAATGAAAGAACAAATTAAAAGAAAATAAGATCTGAACTCTCCTATTTACTGTACTCTAAGTAAAAGGGGAAGTTAGGTGGTGCAGTGGATAGGGTGCCCTGCTAGGAGTCAGAAAGACTCATCTCCTGGAGTTCAAATCTGACTTCAGATACGTACTAGTTGTATGACCCTGGGCAAGTCACTTTACCCTCTCTGCCTCAGTTTCCTTATCTGTAAGCTAGAAAAGGAAATAGCAAACAACTCCAGTATTTTTACCAAGAAAACTCCAAATGAAGTCATGAAGAGACAGACCAGACTGAAAGGAAATTCTTGAAGAATCAGCTCGTCCCAGAACCTCATTTTACAAATCTTTGTTGTTGCTGAATTGCATTAATTGTCAGGGGCCCCCTATGAGAATGAGAAAAGGCCAGAGAAATGAGATAAACTCTTATCAGTTGACTTATATTCCTACTAAAAGAGGAAATGAAAGCCTACAAAGACTAAGGGATTTACCCAAAGTCATAAATAGTGTCAGAGAAAGAACCAGGATTCAAACCCAGATCTTCTAGCTCCAAATCTATTTGGGAGGAGAGGCAGGTTTCCCCATTAAATTATTATCATTTTGTAAATCAATAAAAAGTATGGACATTGTCACAGAATTAAAGAAGTCAAGATCTGGAAGGGATCTCAGAGGCTATCTAGCCCAACACATGTCTGAGAGGTATTCCCTGCTAATTATATGCCCAATAAGTGGTCATGCAGCTGCTTTCTGAAGAAGTCCAAAGACAGGGAACATGTCAACCCTTCAAGGCAATTCATTCTACTTTTACAAAGCTCTAATTGCTAGGGAGTTTTTCCTGACATCAATATTTGGGTGGGGTCGGAGCTTGGCATTTTGCCATCAAATTCACAAGTGACTGGAATTTTAAAAGGTGTTCCTTAAACTGCCAGTCCTAATATTAAGATGGTGGATCATCCAAGCCTCTTGCCTTGTCTCCTCTTCCTTTTTCTCATCTAACTACCAATCATTACACTCAACATGTGTTATTGTGTATTATATTAATAGCATATACATGTGTGTATTATAACATGCATGTATGGTATCTATGTGTATTTGTGTATGTCTTGCACACACACACATACATACACACATACACCACACACACACACACACACACACAAGCACACACTGGATTATAAACTACTTGAAAGCAAAGATCATATTTCACTTAAAATTTACATCTCCCCATCACACAGAACTATGATTTGCACACAGCTAGTGCTTAATAAATGTTTCTTGCTGCTGTTGAATTGCCTCCATCTAAGAGTGGACAAGGTCAGTGAGAGGAAGAAAAGAAGAAATCAGTTCATTTCAATGTCTGCTAACAGTTTTGGCAAAAAGGTCTTCTGCCCAAAAAAAAAAAATGGTGAAATAATTGTTGTTTGCAAAAATTATATCATTTCTGATTCCAGAGGGGGAGGAGCCAAGATGGCAGAGTAGAAAGATTCATGTATGCTAGCTCTGAATCCACAGCCCATAAATTTCCTGTAAAGAGAACTCCCCACAAAATCTGGAGCAGAGCAAGCACCCACTAATGCAGTGGAAGAGATTTCCGTTCCAGAGAGCCCTGGAAAGCCATCCCCAGAGGTCCCTCATGCTGCGGACAGCGGAGCCCACCCCTGTGCTGCCTTGGCCATGGCCCCAGAGAAGCAGACCCGAGCAGGCTTCAGGGACGGAACCTCCGGCGGCTGGCAAGGTCCCTCCACCCACAGATGCTACAGGTCAGTGAGAGAGACTTCTGGGCTGGCCGAGAGGGGAGCAGGGTGTTTCCGTGACTCAGGCCCCCTCAGGAGGCAGTGGCAGAGGCAGTGGCGGAGGCAGCAGTGGCCCGGGACTCCCCGAGCAGACAGGAGCTCTATTACCGAAGGTCTCTGCATAAACCCCCAGAGGGAACTGAGCCTGGGAGGCGGCCCTGCCCCCACCCAAGTGCCAGAACTTAAGCTCACATTGAATAGCAGCCACACCTGCCACGGAAAGCCCTGAGGCTGGGAAGCAGCATTTGAATCTCAGACCCCAAGCACTGGCTGGGCAGATCTAGGTGGGGGTGGAGAGGAATCTCAGAAGTCAAGTAACTGGCTGGGAAAATGCCCAGAAAAAGGAAGCAAAATAAGACCATAGAGAGTTACTTTATTGGGGAAGAGATGTTCCTTCCCCCCTTCATTTCTGATGAAGAAGTACAATGCTTGCCATCAGGAAAGGATGTGGAGGTCGGGGCCTCTCTATCCCAGACATCCGAGGTGGATGTCCGGTGGGCTCAGGACATGGAAGAACTCAAAAAGGATTTTGAAAATCAACTTAGACAGGTGGAAGAAAAACTGGGAAGAGAAGCAAGAAAAGCATGAAAAGCAGGTCAACACCTTGCTAAAGGAGACCCAAAAAAATGCTCAAGAAAATAACACCTTGAAAAAGAGGCTCACTCAATTGGCAAAAGAGGTTCAAAAAGCCAAGGAGGAGAAGAATGCTTTCAAAAGCAAAATTAGCCAAATGGAAAAAGAGGTTCAAAAGCTCACTGAAGAAAATAGTTCTCTCAAGATTAGAATGGAACAGATGGAGTCTAATGACTTTCTGAGAAACCAAGAAATCATAAAACAAAACCAAAAGAATGAAAAAATGGAAGAGAATGTGAAATATCTCATGGGAAAAACAACTGACCTGGAAAATAGATCCAGGAGAGACAATTTAAAAATTATGGGACTACCTGAAAGCCATGATCAAAAAAAGAGCCTAGACATCATCTTTCATGAAATTATCAAGGAAAACTGCCCCTGAGGGCAAAATAAGTATTGAAGGAATCCATCGATCACTGCCTGAAAGAGATCCAAAAAGAGAAACTCCTAGGAACATTGTGGCCAAATTCCAGAATTCCCAGGTCAAGGAGAAAATATTGCAAGCAGCTAGAAAGAAACAATTCCAGTATTGTGGAAATACAATCAGGATAACACAAGATCTAGCAGCTTCTATATTAAGGGATCGAAGGGCGTGGACTAGGATATTCCAGAACTCAAAGGAACTAGGACTCAAACCAAGAATCACCTACCCAGCAAAACTGAGTATAATACTTCAGGGGAAAATATGGTCTTTCAATGAAACAGAGGACTTTCAAGCATTCTTGATAAAAAGACCAGAGCTGAAAAGAAAATTTGACTTTCAAACACAAGAATGAGAACAAGCATGAAAAAATAAACAGCAAAGAGAAGTCATATCAGGGACTTACCAAAGGTGAACTGTTTACATTCCTACATGGAAAGACAATATTTGTAACTCTTAAAATTTTTCAGTTTCTGGGTAGTTGGTGGGGCCACACACAGATGTACACACACATACATGCACACACACGCATGTACATGCATGCACGTGCACACACACATACACACATGCATGCACACACAGAGACAGAGAGTACAGAGTGAATTGAATAGGATGGGACCATATCTTAAAAGAAATTAAGGTAAATGGTGAGAGAGAAATGTAGTGGGAGGAGAGAGGGTGAAATGGAATGGGGTAAATTATATCTCATTCAAGAGGCAAGCAGGAGACTTTTTAGTGAAGGGAAAAAGAGGAGAGCTGAGAAAAAAACATGAAGTTTACCCTCATCACATTCAACTAAAGGAAGGAATAAAATGCACACTCATTTTGGTATGAAAACCTATCTTACAGTATAGGAAAGTGGGGGAGAAGAAGATAAGCAGGGAGGGAGGGATGATGGAAGGGAGGGCAATGGGAGAAGGGAGCAATTTGAAGTCAACACTCGGGGAGGGACAGGATCAAAAGACAGAATAGAAACAATGGGGGGCAGAATAGGAGGGAGGGAAATACAGTTAGTCTTACATAACACGACTGTTATCGAAGTCATTTGCAAAACTACACAGATAGGGCCTATATTGAATGGCCTGCCTTCCCAAAGGGAATGGGTAGGGAGGGAGGGATGGGGAGAATTTGGAACTCAAAGTTTTAGGAACAACTGTTGAGTATTGTTGTTGCTACTAGGAAATAAGAAATACAGTTAATGGGGAATAGAAAGTCATCTGGCCCTACAGGACAAAAGAGAAGATGGGGACAAAAGAAGGGAGGGATGATAGAAGAGAGGACAGATTGGTGACAGGGGAAATTAGAATGCTTGGTGTATTGGGATGGGGGGGAGGGGATAAATGGGGAGAAAATTTGGAACCCAAAATTTTGTGAAAATGAATGCAAAAAGTTAAATAAATAAATTTATATTTAAAAAAAATTATGTCGTTTCTGTTATACTTTAGATAATTAGGTATTGAAAGTATGGTCAGTCTTGCCAACAGCACTGAGGTTCTGAGATCTGCTCAACTCTAAGTGAATTAGTTCAATAGGAACCCTCTAATCCAGAGGGAGTAACCCTATGGCCCTAGGTTTGGGTGTGGCAGACTTTTCAGAACTATTATAATAATAACTCACTTTTGTGTAAGCAAGCTCAGGTTTTCCAAGGACTATGCTCACAACAACCCTTTAAGGTAACTTGTGCAAGTGTTATTATGCCCCTTTTACAAATGGGGAAACTGAGGCTTACAAAGGTTAAGTGACTTGCCACATTTAGTATTTGAGACAAATCTCTCCTTTTCTCCCATACGCTTGATATTCTATGCCATGTAGAAACAGACAAAAGATATTTACATTGCCAATTATATTGATGCAATGATTAAAATCATTGAAGTCATTTGAAAAATCTAAATTGACATAGCTTCACAGAGCTATGGGAGGGTGGCTCAATCAGTGGGCAGAAGATTTTTTAAATGCCTGCAAACCACAGCAGCATCTGGCGAAGAGGAGGGACAGGGAATGACCCTTGGTCATGAACATTAGTGAATACTGGCTCCTATCCTAGGCCAAGTTGGTCAACCTTGTTCCAGTCTGACCTCTTCTTTTGTTTAAATTAAACTTTATTAATTTTTTAATTTTAAAACGTTTATTTTCTCTCTCTCCTATTCCCACACTACTGAAAAACAAATCCTTATCACAGATACTATCAAACAAATTCCCACATTGGCTGTATCCAAAAAATCTCTTATTCTGCATTCCTATTCCTTCTCTGGAAGTGAGTAGCATGCTTCCTCATCAGTTCTCTGGAGTTGATCATTTTGTCAGTCGGAGTCTAGGGGATATTCATTGGCCACAAGCTATCTTACTGACTAAGACGGAGCTTGTTCTATTATTCAGAACTCGTAAACTTTACAAGCATGGCACTGATTTCTAAAGCATCAGCACCTTGGGAAATGACAGAGCTGCCCTCGAGTATCCCTCTCTGACTGGCTTCCCCACCCCTCCAACCATCAGAGAGATCTGTCAGAGAAGAGCCTCTTTGGTCATTAATGGTTTCTGCCATGAAAGATCAATATCTGCCAGTGGTAATGAGCTAATGGAGCGAGCTCCAGGTCCATCAATCGCTACCTGTTGTGACCAGTTGGCTCCCAAGATCAAATCTCATCTCCAAGTGCCATTTTCTATTGGTCCTGATGACTTTGGCTTTTGTCATACTGACCAGTTGAAAGGATCAGAGAAGAGGTGATTGATTTGACCTTTGGACCACACCGATGCTCTAGGCAGAGAATGTGAAAGCTTCTGGGAGAGCTCCTTAGAGCCAGGAGTAATTCTGACTGAACTGTCTGTATTTGAAATGGAAGAACTGGAAATCCAGCCTTAAATATGACAGCTTAGTTTTTCTAGCCTGGACTCAGCCCTCTTTTTCTAAGCAGACTGTGTACTTGGTGAACTATGAGGGCTTCTAAATTCCCTACAACCAACCATTTTTCCTATTATTGTTTATAATTACATAATGCCTCTTCTCTAAAATTCTCAATAATAGAGGAATATGGCAAAAGAAACTTGGCTCTCTCTAAAGGGGACCTACCTGTCACTCCATGCTCCAGTCCATTCTGTTCCACCCCATGGATTCCTTAGACGGATTAGCTTTTCAAGGCGGCCACGGTAATTAACCTGCAAATTCCACCAAAAAGGCAAAATTGAGCATTTAGATTCACTCCTGGTGTCTCACATTGGCAGATACATTAGGTTCATGTTAGAATTCCTTTCTTGAAAAAAAATATATATACTTAAAAGAAAAGATTAAGTTCAATTCAACAGGAATTTATCAAGTAACTCATGGACCAGGCACTGGGGATACAGAGACAAATTGGAAAATAGTTAAGGAAGGTCATTCTACAGCGTACATGTGACATTTGTACAGGTAAAGAAATATATGGTCATTTCAGATGAGTGAGAGTACTAACCAAGGGAATAAGAGAAGGCTTTCCTTGGGGGATGGCACCTGTCTTGAACCTTGAAAGACTCAGAGAAATGGAAATAAGGAGAGGCATTCCTGGCATTCAGGAGAGCCAATACAAAAATACAGAGGTGGGAAATGGAATGCTTAGTTCAGGGGAAGAGCAGGTGCTTTCAGTGGAGCAAAAAGTAAGTGAAGGGGACTGAAGTAAGTCTGGAAAGGTCATCTGGAGCTAGAACTGAAAGGCCTCTAAATGTCACCCCTGGAGGCATCTCTATTCTAGGTTCTGTGTCCTAGAGAACCATTGTAGCTTCTTAAACTGGGATCAGATAGATGCTTTAGGAAGTTTATCTAGGGGCAGGAGAAGGGGAAGAAGAAGGGAAGAAGCATTTATTAAGTGCCTACTATGTGGCAGACACTGCTAAGCAGACACTATTTATGAGGTAGGTGCTACTTTGATGCCCATTTTATATTTGAGGAAACTGAGGCAGGCAGAGGTTAAGTGACTTGCCCAAGGTCACAAAGCTAGTAGATGTCTGAGTCTAGATTTGAACTCAGGTCTCCCCAGACTTTAGGTCCAGCACTCTAAAGACTATGTCGCCTAACTTCAAGTCCTCGTTTTTAACATTATTCTAGAATTCACATAGTCACACTCAGTCTTTGGTCATATTAAATTTCATAACTAAGACAAGCAATGCATGAGTGCTAGCTGTATTCTCTAAGTACACTAAGTAAATATCAGGAGTCAGTCCAAAGAACTGGAAGTAAATATCAGGAGTCAGTCCAAAGAACTGGAGGAAGACTAGCACCATGGCAAACAATCATGTTAGGTAACTTTCCTTTGCAAAAACTCTGTCTTACGTCCTCATCGGTCATTGTTTCGTTGTGCCCCTACTCAATAATAAACAAACTCAACCAAAGTGATAGGCTAATATTGTTAGCACACCAAAATGTCAAGAGCAAGCTCTAAGGTACTTACTGAGTTATACAAGTCTGTATTTGTCTATATGTGTATGGTATAAGATCACCAGGGGAGTGTAAAAGAAGTGAAGGTCTCAGATGAATATTTTAGATAGGATCAGACCTGAGACAGGCTTCAAGACGATCTGAGTTTCATAAAATTTCTAAATTAGAAGTTCTCTGTGACTACTTTTGGATGGTGATATTGACCACTCTTTTAAAAATAAAATTACCTGTTATAAAAATATTGAACAGCAATACAATAATTTAATCTTTGTTACCATTTATAATAAAATAAATGAATTTAATTTCTTAGAAAAAAAGTGATAGGTCAGATTCAACCAAAAAGACCACACTTAACCCTTGAATAGCAGTACGCTTAATGCTAAAAGCACGTACATTGACACAAAACTATGATATTTTTACTTTGAAATAAAAAATGTTCATCCTATTATCTCTACTTTCTTTGCCTGTGCAAACTAAATGCTTTGCATCAGTTGATGTACCTTGACCTTTGGGACATTCTTAAATGAATTCTTCTGTAAAGTATCACAGTCCAGAACCCAACAGAGGAATAGTAGGGGGATGCCTGGTTTTACCTCTTCAACTCCAGTGACTGAATAAGCATGCCCCTTAACCAACTTCAGTCTGGTGACTTCCTGCGATTCCGCTGCATTGCTGATCTTGGGAGAGAAAAGAGCACAGTCAGGAAAGGCTGGCAGAAGGATCCATTTGGACCTGCCATGACACTTCTTGTAATGATGCATGGTACAGAGGCAGGGCATAAACCTCAGCGATAGATAGGATGAGATCATGCAGATACAGTAATAAGCCATGGACTTAATAGAGCTATCATCCATCCCTTCACCAATTAAGACTTCTCAGCCAAGCAAAGTGCCTGGGGCCTGCCATGACCCAAACATGACATACCAGTCTTAGAAATGCCACTAGGGCACTGGGAAGTCATTCCTTCTTGGGAGAATGAGCCTGCACTGGCAGAGGAGCACTAATTACTTTGCATCATATTTGATGCAAGCTGGAATCTTCAAATACTATGGATCATATTATCTTCAAATACTATGGATCCCTTGGATTCACATGTTTCCTCTCTCCTTCCTCACCTCCCTCTCCTCTCTATGCCCCTTCATTAAAACCTATCACCTCTTCATCAAAAAACATACATACATGCATATGTGTATGCCCACACATATATTTATATACATATACATAAATGTGTATTTGTATATATGCATCTATAAAAGAGAAAGATAGACAGATAAAAGAGAAGGGAATAACTATTTCTACAACACCTACTATGTTCCAGGCACCATGCTAAATGCTTTACAAATATTATTTCATTGATCCTCAAAACATCTCTTGTCAGGTAGGTGCTATTATTGCCCTCATTTTACAGTTGAGGAAACTGAGGTTAAACAGAAGTTAAGTGACTTGCCCAGGGTCATACAGCTAGTAAGTATCTGAAAGTGGATTTGGACCCAGTCTTCCTGACTCTAGACCCAGGTGGTAAAAATCTACTTTGACACTTAACTGCTTTACATGATAAGAGAGAGAGAGAGACAGAGAAAGATGGTGATAGACATACAGAGCTGTCATACTTCAGGAAAAGGAGAATATTTTATTCTTATTTTGTACACTTCTGAAATAAGTAGGTTGTTACCTGAGCAATGGTCCACATGACTAGGTAGAAGTTTCAAGGTGATGAGAGAAAGGCATTATGTGGGGGAAAGCAGGCATGAGAAAGGAGTGTATAGCAGTCAAGAAGAATGGTAGATGGTGTAAACAATGTTCTAGATCTAATTTCTATGACCCTAATTTAGCTCCTTATCACTCCTCTTCATGAATCCCAGTTTAAAACATACTTCCTTGCAAAGACTTTCAATCAGGGGTCTCAAAACTAACACCATCATATATTGAATCTCTCAGAGGATCATAGGTTTAGAGTTGAAAGGGATTTCTGATTCCTCATTTCACAGCTGAAGAAACTGAGGCAGAGAGACATGAAATGACTTGCCCAAGGACACACAAAGAGTAACTAACAACGTTAGGAATTGAACCCAGGTCTGCTGTCCCCAAACCCAGTGATCTCTCCAATCTACCATACTGTCTCCCATCTAACTCATGGAGAAGGAGAAGTGTTACTCAGTGTTACCCCAATGTTACTCAGCAAGTGATTGGCACTGGTAGAGACAGGACTCAGAGATCATGATCAATTATAGAATATAAACTATCAGAGTTCAGAGATTAAAAACAAAAAGCAAACAACGACAGTCCAAGATATTCTAATGAGAATGACCTTTTCCATCCCCATCCACTCACACAGGTCTTAGATCAGAATCAGATCTTCCTAAGAATAAATCTGGGTGCCACTGATAAACTCTAATGACCTCCATTAAGGCAGAGATTGTGCTGCCTACAAGCCCACAGTTCAAAGTGTTCTCCCACCCCCCAATCCATTTTTTTCCGTTCAAAGGGACTGAAGACAAAGAGAAAGATCCTTGGCTCACATCGATGGAGCAGCCAAGAAGTGACCCAGAGCGTAAAGCCTTCCTGATGATCTGATACAGATTGGGTGGGGCCTTCTTCAAATCATAAAACTCTGAGATTCCTCCAGTGAAATCTTCAAATCCCTCCACTGTGGACCCTCCTGTGAGAGCTTCATAGGACCCATTGAGCCTGCAGGAAAGGAAAGAAAAGTAAAAGAATAAGGTGTACTGCCCTTAATCTTTAGACATTAGTTAATAACCCTAGATAGCATCTCCTCTAATAAGAGAAGGCACCTGTCCTTCAGAGGATGCATGGGTAATGGTGTTTTGTGGAGGTGATGGACTTGGGGAAAACTACTCAGGAAAATGTGGCTTTGTAGCCCTAGAGTTCCAATTCAGGCCATTGCTCCAATGGCAAGGTCGGCAGTTTGCCAGGATTGAAATTCATATGATTTGACATAAATCTGACCGGCTCGTTTCAGAGAACTAACAGCTGTTCCTTTCCAGAGGCAACCCATCATCTTTCCTTGGGCTTTAAGCAATTCTGTCTTCCAGTCAAATTGGAATCTACATCGAAGTGGAGCTTAAAATTTTGCAGGGGAGGAAAGATGGGAAGTGGCTGGAGCAGGGACCTCAGGAGCTGTAACTAGGGCTGATGAGTTGGAGCTGGTGGACACAGCTACAAGAAAAACTGCCAACCCGCTTGGGTTAGTGGAAGAGTTGCTGAGCAAAGGGTGGAAGCTTCATCAGTTTGAGTCCAGGGGACATTTATTATCACTTATTATTAGTATTCATCTTTCCTCTAGTGCTTTATAAGGGCCAAAGTGCTTAACTTGAAGTTTATTACTTCTATGTCAGCTATGTTGCCCCTGTTCAAAGACGAGGAAGCTAGGAAATAGGTTAACTGACTTGCCTGAGGTCACATAGTCATCGAATGGAGGAATTTAGATTTTAACTCACCGATCAAGTGTGAAGCTAATTTAGATTACTCTGAAGCAACACGCCATAGTAGATTGTCTGCTGAGCTTGGGGTCAGGAAAGCCTGAGTTCTAATTCCATTTCTGGCACTTAGTATTAATGTGACTATAGGCAGGTCACTTAATCTCTCCAAACTTCAATTTCCTCATCTGTAAATTGAAGAGGTTGGGTTCTAGGAACTCTAGAGATCCTTTCCAATTCTAAATTCATGATCCTATAAAGCTTATTGGTTCTCTAACTCAAGGGAGTTCCAGGTACCAGAGAGCAAAGCAAAGGCAGCACTTTAAATATGGATCTATGTAAAGATTGACTATAGAAGTGCGGTAGTCATCCTGGGGTCCCCTGAACCCCAGACTTCCCCCACTTACTTGGCATAGGCCTTTTCCAGCAGGGCACTCCAGAACTCTCTGCCTTCTTCAGAATGAAGGAATAGCAAATTCCCATTTCTGGTGGGTAGCCTATCATCAATGACCACATCCACCCATTCTCCATACTGCCAGAACTGCCGGATAAGAATTATTTCCAGAGTATTCAAAGTAGGAATTTTATAGTTATTTTGTACACATTCCCCTCCCCAAATAGATTATGAGGAACCATCTCATTCAATGGCAGAGCTCCTCCATTAGCTGTTTTTTTTTTTTTTAATGGAAGAATGAATGAATAAATGAATGGACTCTGCCACTGGTGACATCAAAGTGCAGATGCGAAAAATGGCCTTAGGAGCAATAAGCAAGTCATAGTACCTGAAAATGAAAGATTCCTGCATAGTTTTTCTGGAAACTCTGATCCTTGGGGACCACTCGGTAAAGGAGCTCTTCATTCAGGGTCAGGGAAGCAACGGCAGCCAGGAGCCAGCAGTCACCTGCACGGTATCATTGGACACATACATTGGTCAAGCCAGACCAATGGCATTCCCTAAGATGTGCTATCACCATTTTTATTTAATAAAAGAGCAAGTTGCAAATCACATTTTGATGAGGAAGATCCTTCTTTTTCATTCGATTCTAAAATTCTACCAACTAGTTCTGAATTCTAAAAAGCTTTTGCTTAGCTACTAGTAGGGTGTGGATTATTCAAGATCCTTGAATGTCTTCCAGTCCTCCCACTAATTCCTACGATAGGTTGAGGGGATAGATAGAGAGAAAACAGATAAAACTCAAAAATTATTTAATTCATTCTCAGCAATTCTGATAAAAATTTTGGTGGACAGCAATGTTGGAACAATTGTTAAGAATGGGATTTAGAAATTATCTTTTGTATCAATTATCTTTCAAGTCAAAACAAACAACAAAACCCCACATTCTTTGCTAAGATTGACCTTTTCATATTCATACTGATCTGAAACAAAATCCTGTTAGGTATAATAAGCCTGGGTACCACCGATAAATTGTCATGACAGTCAGACATAGTGGCACATGTCACTAGTCCCTGCTACTGGAGAAGCCTGAGACTGGTGGATCATGAGCTCAGAAATTCCAACCTGCAACAAGACTAAAATAGGACATTAAGTCCAGCACCAATCAGTAGTCAAATCTTGTTGATTGTACCTCCTCAAAACCTTTCATTTCTATCTCCTTTTCTCCATGCACACCACAGCTACCCTGGCTTAGGCATCTCCGCTCCCCTACACAGTTATGATATAGCCTCCTCCCTGGATTGGTCTCCCTGCTCCCAATCTATCCCCTCTTCAATCCAGTCTCCACAAAGCTGTCCAAATGATGTTCTTAAGCACGGATCTGGCCACATGGTTCCCCATTGCTGCCAGAATTAAAAATGAACTTCTGTGTTTCACATTTAAAGAGGTTGCTAGATAGTAAGTTGGTAGACCATTGGATACGGAGCCAGGAAGATCTGAGTTCAAATCCTACCTGAGTTAAAATACTATGCTCCCACTACTGGTGTGACCCCTGGCAACTCCTAACCTCTTTCATTCTTAATTTTATCTCAACTGAAATTTAACAAAAAGGGAAACTGAGGAAAATATTCATGCAAGATAACATTTATTAGCAGGGGCACACTGCCTGTCAGTAAATGGGTCAATGGTTTGCCTCCTTTCATGCCAAAGATTGCATGTAAAAGTTCAGTTCATCTTATATAGGTTTGGGGGAGTACAGAACAAAGAACAGAATGGGGTACATGGGACAGAGGGCAACATGATTGGTTACAAAGGTGAGGGGAAGGGAATAACATGATTGGTTGGAAGTTTGGTAATGGGGCTGGTGATGTCCCTTCTTCTTCTCTCATGAGACTAAGAAGTGCTCATTGTTTGAGTACAGGTGCAAGATAGGAGCCCAGCCTTTTGGATACACAGCAAACCAGACATTCTTGAAGAAGTAGTATAAAAGTAGCTAAAGATATTAGCTAAAGAAGAAGTAGCTAAAAGATATTAGGTCCAACTTCCTCATGTTTACACACATTCCCCAAAGTTGACAAAATTCCTTGAGGCAACAGTAGATGAGTGACTGGTAGGAGAGCTGGATTTCTAAAATTAACCCATTACAGGCCAGTTCAGAGACAAAGAACTATGACAAAGAACATATGACCTATAAGCAATTACGGGAGAAAAGCATTTACAAGACAAAACCAATTACTTGTAAATAAGATCAATAAATAAATGATTGAGGATCCATTTTGATATCTCAGTTTCCTCATCTGTGAAATGGAAATAATGATAGCACCTACCCCAGAATTGTTGCCAGGATCAAATGAGACAATATATGCAAAGCACTAAGTAAATATTAGCAATTATTTACTCTTATCATTAAGGCCCTTCCCAGTCTGGCTCCTGCCTATCTATCTTGGATTCATTAAACATACTTTGCCCTTTATATATTCTGTGACCTAATGAAACTGGCCTTCTTGCAGTCCTTTGCATATGATATTCCATCTCCCATTTCCATACCTTTGCAAAGACTATTTCTCATGCTTGGAAGGCACTCTTTCTTCACCTTCATCCCCTCTGAATTTCTTGTTGTTCAGTAATTTATCAGTCATGTCTGACTCTTCATAACCCCATTTGGGGTTTTCCTGCAAAGATACTGAAGTGGTTTGCCATTTCCTTCTCCAGCTCATTTTACAAATGAGGAAACTGAGGCAAACAGGGTTAAATGACATACCCAGGTTCACATAGCTAGTAAGTGTCTGAGGCCAGATTTGAACTCTTCATGACTACAGACCTAACACTCTATTCATTGTACCACCTAAGGGCCCTCTGAATTTCTAGTTTACTTCAAAATGCAACTCAAGTAATACATCCCACATGAGAATTTTTCTGATACTCTAAATCTTCTCTTCCCCTCCTCCACTACCACCTGGCCTTGGATTTATTTTATATTTATTTCTCATTTACTTATCTACACATATGTTGTTTCCTGCAATAGAATATAACCTCCTTGAGATGAAGGGCTTTCTTGTTTTTGTCTTTGTGATAAATAGTATCAATGATTGATTCATTGAAATTTGAAATGCATTGCCAATATCCTGGACAGAAAAATTAGTTGTCAGCATGGTTTGGTAAAAAGAATACTGACTGGAGCCAGAGGAATTGGATTCAAATTCTGACTCTGCCCCTAACCACCTCTGTGAACTTCATCAAGTCACCTAACTCCTGTGGTTCCCACTTTCCTAACTATAGAATGAGAGGGTTGGATTAAGTAATATCTAAAATCCCTTCTGCCAATGCGAATCTATGGTCTACATATTCAATATATTTTTTCTTTTACAATTTGTTCAACTGTGGAGCAAATTACATTGTATTTATTTGTATCTACTCCGCTATAACTATTAACTCAATAGATTATAAACTTCTGGGGTGGGGGGAAGGGAAGAAGCATTTACTGAGTGCCTACTATGTGCCAGGCACTGTGCTAAATGTTTTTACAAATGTCTCATTTGATTCTCAGAGCACCCTGGGAAGTAAATGCTATTATAGACCCATTTTATAGATGAGGAAACTGAGGCAGACTGAAGTTAAGTGACTTGCCCAAGATCACACAGGTAGTGTTTAAGGCTGGATTTGAATTCAAGTATTCCTTAGTCTAGACCCATCACACAATCCACCTTGCCACCTAGCTGCATCTGAGGCCAGGGAAAGCTTTGTTTTTGTTTTTGTAGACAATTGACAAAACAATAAATCAAACCCTGAATGTTAGCCACGTTGAAAATTTAACACTGACCCTGAGCAGTTCAAGTTGACTCCAACACACCCCTCTATCTCAACCAACACTAGGGCAGCTTTGCTGAACTTCACTTATCTGGGACCATCTTGTCCAAGAGAAGCAAAGTGAGTTAAGCCAACTACTTCTGCAAGAGGACTTTGTTACCAAGAGAATGTGGCTGGAGGGCAGTTGGATGGAGCCCAGGACTGGAAACCAAGCATCTTGGATTCTCCTTTCTGTTCTGCCACAGACCAGATGAGGACCCATTGCTCAGTGTGCATCCTTGCCACTCTCACCCCTTCCTTCTGAGACTACCCCCTGATAGCAACAATCCAAAGTGCTTTTATGATGCCCTGAAAGCTATGTATGGCCAAAGACCTATGGTGCATCTCATTGATTAGTAATCACATTAGTAATAAGGACATGATCCTAGAGAGATGGGTTGAACACTTCCATAGCATTCTCAACAGACCATCATCAATCAATGCAGAGGTCATTGACCATTTACCTCAGGTTGAAGTCAATCCCTCCTTAGCTGAACTTTCAACTGAAGAAGAGGTTTTGAGGGTCTCTCTCATATGGCAAAGCATCTGGTGCTGATTCTATTCCAGCTGAGATTTACAAGGTAGGAGGCCCATTGCTCATACAAAAGCTGACTGAAATTTTCCAGGTTGTATAGCAAGAGGAGGTTATCCCCCAGGAGTTCAAGGACATCTCCATTGTCCATCTCTATAAAAGTAAATAGATTACCTTGTGACAATCATAGTGGGACTAAAGGGGAGAAGGGGGATTGTCCTCTCAGTCATTTCTGGCAAGATTCTTGCCAGAGTTCTCATTAACAGGCTGATCCTTCATCTGGAAGATGGTCATCTACCTGAGAACCAGTGTGGCTTTAGAAAGGGGTAAAGAATTGTTGACATGGCGTTTGCTGCCTGACAATTCTGGAGAAATACCAAAAGTAGAACAGAGAAATGTACACAACGTTTGTCAATCTGACTGCAGCCTTAGATACTGTCAGTCATGGGGACTTGTGGAAAACTATGTTAAAATTTGGATACACAGAGAAATTCACCATTATTGTTCATCAGTTTCATGATATGTGCTTGTCTGCGTTCTGGATAGTGGACAATGCTCTCGTGCTTTCTCAGTCACCAATGGAATGAAACAAGGCTGTTGCTTGCTCCCAAGATGTTTAGCATGATGTTTTCAGCAACGTTGTCAAATGCCATCAATGAAAATGAACATGACATCAAGGTCAGCTACAGCACTGATGACAAGTTATTTAACTTGAAATGATTACAAGCCAAGGCTAAAGAGGAAAGAGAGTTGGCACATGATTTTTTTGTTTGTAGATAATTGTGTATTCCATACAGCCTCTGAAGCTGAGATGCAACAAAGTATGGATGGATTCTCTGTTGCTTATGCTAATTTCGTCCTAACAATTAACATTAAGAAAACACAGGTGCTCCAGCAGCTAGCACCACACCAGTCATATGTGGAACCATCAGTTACAACAAATGGAGAAGTTTTGAATACTATAGCTAAGTTCCCTTTTCTTGGCAATATACTTTCCAGGGATGTATATATATTAAGAATGAGATTGGCTCACACATTGTCAAAACTAGCTCAGTGTTTGGGAGGCTCAAAAGAAAAGTGTAGGAGAGAAGAGGTACTGAAATGACTACGAAACTGAAGGTCTACAGAGCCATTGTGATGACCTCATTGTTGTATGCCTGTGAAACATGGACAGTCTACCAGCGCCATGCCAGGAAACTGAACCTCTTCCATTTGAACTCTCTTAGGAAGGTTCTGAAAATCACCTAGAAGGATAAGGTACCAGACACTAAGGTCATTTCTTGAACTAAACTGCCAAGCAGTTAAAGTCCACTTCAAAGAGTTCAACAGCAATAGGCTGCCACATTGTTGAATGCCAACCATATACTTGCCAAAAATACTATTTTATGAAGACCTCACACATGGCAAGCATTCACACAGTCAGAAGAAGCGATACAAGGACACTCTGCATGCTCCCTGAAGAACTTTGGAATTGTTTGTGTGACATGAGAGACACTGGCACTGGACCAGCCAGCGTGGTGTGCCCTCCCCCAACAAGGTGTTGTGCTCCATGATCAAAGCAAAACTGAAGTAGTTCAAAAGAAATGAGAGATGGGTAAGTTTAAAGAATCCACCCCAAATGTTCACATGGACCATTTGTGCCCAACCTGTGGTAGAGTATTTCGAGCTTGTATTGATCTGATCAGCCACAACGGGACACACTGTAACTGGACTCCAACATAGTGATGTCATTTTGGTCCTCTTCAGGAATGAAGAACAACCAGCCAACCAACCAATTGAAAGTGCACAGTTGTTTTCATGCGGTCTCCCCCATTAGAATACGAGGTCCTGGTGGGTAGAGACCATATTTTTGTCTTTCTTTGTACCCCATTGCTTGGCACAGTGCCTGGTACTTCAAGGCTTGTTCACTAACTGACTGATTGACTGGCTAGCTGCTGCTCCTGTCTTTGGAGAGCTGCTCCCTGTTTGTAGGTTCAACACTCCACTGGAAGGGATCAGAAAGATCAGACAGAATTCCATGCTGACTATCATCCCAGTGCCTTTCCTCGGAGCGTTTAGAAACAAACCACTGGTGGGGAATACTATGATCCCCAGCTAACGAGGAGGATGAACACTGAGCAATGGGACCTCATCAGGTCAGTGGCAGAACAGGAAAGAGAACCCAAGATGCTTGGTTTCCAGCCTTGGGCTCCATCCAACAGCCCTCCAGCCACATTCCCTTGGCATTACCATTCAATGCACAGCAAAAAAAATATTCTCCAATTGCTGACATGCTGACATCAAACAAGGCTTACCAGCTGGAAAGGAGTTTAATTTTCTTTTCATCTGGTCCACTCCTGACATTTCTCAAAATCTGCCCTGCTCTTTCAGCAAGCACTTAGGCTCTGAAGGGTTGTACAGGGCATGCTGCTAGATCCCTGCTGGTTAGTATCTGAGATGAGAGTAAGGTAATAAGACTGATTCTTTAATAAACACACCAGAATTCATACATACAAATGAGTGTTGGCCCCGTCACAGAAGTCACCTTGGGAGAATAAGGCACAGTGGTGACAAATCTTTGATGTACAGTGGAAATAGCCTTGGATGTAGAATAAGAAATTCTGGGCTTAAGTCCCAGAGTCTTCCACTGACTAGCTATGTATTTGTGGACAAGCCTCTTTAAGACTTGGTTTTCTCATCTAGAAAATGGGCATAATTGTACTACTTATCTCACTTTGTTGACCTCAGGCAAGAATTTAGTAAGCCATGAAGCATTATTTAAAATTTACAATTATTTTTATTATGTTCGTCCTGAGAGGATAGATTTAATATTTGAAACTAGCCACAAGTCATTCAAAGTTAACTCTGGGGAATAAGATGAGGGACAAGAAGTAGGCATGCATTAACTACCTACTAGGCTGTAGGTACCAGTCTAGAAGCCAGGGAACAAAGACAGTCCTTGCCCTTAAGAGGTTTACGTTGTACATGGGGGAAATAATATGTACTTAATCTGAAATATGCAAAAATAAATATAAAGTAGCTTTAAGTCGGTAGGAGAAACAATAACAGCTAAGGGAAGAGGTGGCAGGAGCTGAACCTTCGAGGAAGCCAGGGATTTGGAGAGCCAAAGTTTACAAGTAAAGGAGAGTCTTCCCAGAATCAGGACAGTCTGCGCAAAAGCTAAAAGGAAGGCACTGGCATTTCATGAATGGGGAACAGCAAATGGGCCGGTTCCATTAGAATGGAGGGGGTGTGGGAAAGTGATGTGAGATCCGTCTGGAAAGATAGGTCCGAGCCTATCTTTGACTTTAAATAGAAATAGAATTTCTATTTCATGCTAGAGGCAATAAAGAACCATAGAAGCTTCTTGAGCAAGGAAGTGATACAGTCAGAACTGTGCTCTAGGAATATCCATTTGGAAGTTGTATGGAGGATGCCTTGAAGGAAGCACAGCCTGCAATCAGGGAAACTAATTAGGAGGCTATTGCAATGGTCCAAGCAAGAGACCATCAGGGCCAACTAAGCTGGCAGTTGCATGATTAGAAAGAAGGGGACAGATATGAGAGATGCTGTGTGGGATAAATAGACCAAACCTGGCAATTGATTGGAGAGAGAGAGAGAGACAGAGAGAGAGAGAAGAACCAGGATGATGCTAAGGTTGTGAATCCGGGTGAGTGAAAAGATGATAGAAAATAAGAAAAGTGGAGATCCAGAAGGTTCCAACAAACAACAGAGTATATTGAAGAAGACCTGGATTCAAGTCCTGACTCAAATGCTTATTAGCCATATGACCATGGGCAAGTCACTAAAATGATTTGTACCTCAATTTCCTTGTCTTTAACATGAAAGCATTATTTTCAGTGGCCTCTGAGGTCACTTGCCCAAGGTCACACGGAGTAAATGTCGAGGCAAGATTTGAATCCAGGTCCTCCAGTATCTGTAGCTATTATACCATACTACTACATTCAGGACTATTATTTAAGATTCATGGAGTTTTCCCTCATTAATTTCATCCCATGATGATCACTGCCTTATTTTCCCTTGACATCTGTTGTACAGTTTTGACTATAGCATTGGGAAATTTGATTTATACTTATTTTACATGAATATTTCTTAATGCTATGTAAGAATACCCTTGATATAAATATGTCTATTTTCCATGAGATACCTTACCAGGAAGGTGCTTACCAGAGTAAGCCCATTTGCCAAAAGGAGCCAATCAAGAGCCTACAGTGAGCCAAAGTCTTGCTCACTCCCATGTGCCTTTGCTGGTCTTCGCTGGCTGACCTTGCTGCACATACCTCCCCCTCAAACTGGCCCCAAATCATCCTTATGGTCAACTGTCCCTGCACAACATCCTACTTCTATGTCCCACCTGTCCCTGGGAAAGATTATCCATTCTTTTTCCCAGCCTCTCCCTGAATCTCCCTTTCAAACTTAAATCTCCCCTGTCTTTCCTGGGCTGTGGACTCCTCTGTATCTTACACTGGGGGCCTTGGAACTACTGTCTGATTTTTCTCTTAATGAAACTCTTCTGCTTTCAACACAGTTTAGACTCCTCTGCATTTTGAGGGGTGGACTTTGTAATTATAGTGCAAACTCCCCAAGGGCAGGGATTTTGTCTTAGGACTTCTGTTTTCTCCATAGCACCAAGTACAATGGTGTATGGAGACAGTAGGTATTCAATAAAGGAAATTAATGTAATTCATGTTTGTTTAAATGAAAACATTCACATTTCCCCAATATTTTGCCATCATTTGGAATCTCCACTTACGATCAGAGATATAAACAAAAGATCTAAAAAGCTAAGTATAGGATATTTTCCAATCGGAGCCAGAATGAGAACTCAAAGTGACTTTCTTATATGACAAGCTCTTAGCAGGATCCTCCCCCACTCATTTAACTTACTCACTATAGTAATAAATTCAGGGCCACAAATAACTCTGTGTTCTAGAGAAGATGCCAACCTATAGTGGAAGGTTGAATCAGATATTCTCAAAGATACCTTTCAGCCAAAAAGACTGATTCCAAATAGGTGCTAAAAACAAGAAATGCTTTTTAATAGTGATGTTGCCATGATCCGTGTCCCCAAAGGAATGTCTAATCTATGTGGACACAAGACATACAATCATAAACACAGAAATGATGGAAAGAAGGCACATGAAAAGTATGACATGAGCCTCTGTTTTCGTCCCCAGATACATCCAAATGAATCTTGGCAACAGACATTCTTCATCCATTTGGTCTTTCCTATGTGGATGGTCAGGCTAAACTCCTTTGAGTAATTATAGCTACATCCCAGGAGACTCTGCAGTGTCCTGGAAACAATCAGCATGATGTCAAGGACAGAAAAGAACATTTAGAGGATCTCATCATACACAGGAAATTACTCTTCATGCGATGAATCTCTTCTATCATGGTAGTGAGCACCATCAGTGAGTGTACTTCTCCGTTTTCTACCTCATCTGATGTGTATTATCGGAGGATTATTAAACAAGGTATATTATAGGAGGCTAAGGAAGCTGTCCTAACCTCAGGTATTAAGATAATGAAAATAAGTCACCCAACACATGCAAGGGATATATACATATGTATAGATATACACAGCTATAGATATATAAAAAGGGTTTGCTTCACTCATAAAATACAGTTGTCAAACACAGGGCAATGATACATGCTAGGTAAGATCCAAGAGAGGTTGCAGTGAGTAACAGATTCCCACTACCTATGTCTATTTCCCCACAGTAACAAACATCTCAGGTTCTGATCTCATAGCAGTAGAAACAGATCCCTACTGCCCACATATGAACTTAGAAAAGCACAACTGGACATTGTCTATGCTGTATTTTTATTTATTTTTTTTATTTTTTTAAACATTTACCTATTACATTTTAATTTGGTTCAACTGGGAGTTTTGCAGGTCTTTTCAGCCTTTAGTTTGATACCTCTGTCCCAAGGAGCCTAGAATGCTTGTCAGCCATAGTGACAGATCCAGAACAAATCAAGGACCGTAAATCTTCTTGGAAAAGGGCCCAGGGAATCATAGGGATTCAGACTCCAGAAATCACCTAATCCAGTCTTCTCACTTGACAGATGTGATCCAGAGAAACAAAATTACTTCCACCCCAGGCCACATGGATAGCCAACAGAGAGCTAAAATTTGAACTCAGATCCTGGGAGTATAACTCCTTTGCTTTTGTCACTACAAGACTTTCTTGGAGCCTATTCTAAGCCCACATGAAAGGCTCTGTTGGCATCCAGACTGTTTACTCTTCCTCACAACACAGTCCAGAGGAAGAGAATTGCATCCTCCAGGAGCATCTCCTGCTCCTAATTAGTAAACATTAGTAGTCATAGTGTCAACACTGGTTTAATCCATTGACCTTGTTACAACCGTTCTGTGTAGTTCAAGGATTAAAGCAATCAGCTCTCTCTGAGTTCCTAAAGCCTACAAATATATGTGAGAGTTAAGTGAACTAAAAAGAACTGGAAATAAAGTTGGTACCCATTGATTAAAGAGTGGCTGAACAAACCATGTTATATCCAAACTATCTTTTCAGACTTATTACATATCATTCCCCTTCTCATACTCTATGGTCCAGCCGAAATGGTGCATGTGGCAGCTCATCTTCCATCTCTTGTCACCTGTCTTTGTAAAGTTCATCCCCTATGCCTAGAATGCCCTCTTTCTACACTTCTGACTTTTAAAATCCCTAGCCTCCTCCAAAATTCAACTCAAGCACCACTTCCTACATAAAGGACATTCTCTGATCTCCCCAGCCCTCTCCAAATTATCTTTTATGCATTTTTTGTTTATCTTGTCCTTATTTCTCTCAGCATAAGTTGTTTCCCTTTAATAGAATATAAGCTTCCTGAAGCCAGAAATGGTTTTATTTTTGCCTTTGTATCCCCCAGCACTTGCTACAGTACCCTGGCACCAACACAGTAGGAACTTAAGAATGCTTGTTGATCAACAGATGGCTATAATGGGATATTATTGCACAGTAAGAAATTAAGATGAAGAATTCAGAGTAACATTGAAATACTTGTGTGAACAACTGCAGACTGAAAAAAAGTAAAGCCAGAAGAATGATATGCCTAGCTACAATAAAAATGAGACTATCTTTAAAAAGAAGCCAGGCTCTGAATAACTAAAAAATAAATACTGACCACAGATAATGAAACATTTCTCATCAGAGATATATGGTCTTTGAAGGTGGAAAATTGTACATATTATCAGAGGCAGTACTTATATTGACTATTTTTACTTAACTATTTTTCTTTGTTACAAAGGGAAGTCAATTCAGATGGGTAGGAAGAGCAGAATATATTCATAAACAACCATAACATAATACTAGCATTTATGTTACACTTTAAGATTTGCAAAGTCCTTCATAAATGTTAGTTATCTCATGTGATCCTCACAAAGCTATTATGATTCCCATTTTACAGATGAGGAAACTGAAGTAGACAGAAGTTAAATAACTTGCCCAGAGTTACACAGTTCAGAAGCATCTCAGATTTTAAATCAGTTCTTCTTGATTCCAAGTCCAGTGTTCTATCCACCATGCTGTACTACCCAGCTACAAAATCAAAAGGTAAATTAGTACAATTTGCTTTTAAAATAAAAGGGGATAAAAATAAAAATAAAATAAAGGGGAAAAGGCAAGCTGGAGATTTCCAGTAAAGCTAAACAGAGGGATTCACAGCCAAACAGAGCTTAGTTTGAGAATTGAGGTTGCTCACAAAATGCAGGCAGCTTCATTAGTACATTTCTACTAGTTTCAATTAGAATGTGACTCATTTAAGTCAGATCCCAGAAGAATAATTGAGATATTTGTCCAGCTAAGGGCAGATCCACCCTTAATATGAAATAGACTTAAAATCTGGCATTTAAGGGCATATATTTAGGAGATGAAAGAATAAGAATTAAATGTGGGGCAGAGCCAAGATGGCAGAGTAACAGCACTGACTTTCTAGAGCACTCTACCAAGCCCAACCAAATAACTGTAAAAAATAGCTCTAAACAAATTCTGGAGCTGTAGAACCCACAGAATGATGAAGTGAAGCAAATCTCCAGCCCAAGACAGCCTGGAAGGTTGAGCCACACAGGGGGCAGGGCACAGTCCAACGTGGGACACAGTGGCACAGACAGGACCTGAGCAGGCCTTGGGGAGACTGAATCTCTCACACCTGTGGTGGTTACCAGACTTCACAACCCCAAAACACCAAGGACAAATTGGAAGGTCAGGGGAAAATGCCTGTGGGACCAGTGTGGGAGAGCATAGAGGCCTAGTCCCAGCCTCAAGGCAGCAGAGGGGAAGGGGGCAGAGGAACCCACAACAGTGACAGCAACAGTTAGGGTAGAGGCAGCTGACTATTTCTGGAACTCTAGGCTCACAGATTGTGGGGGAATCGAGCAACTGACAGTATACCCCCCACCCTCACTGGAAGCAGAGCTCTACCTAGACAAAGAGCTCAAAAGTCAAGTAAATGCCTGGGGAAATGAGCAAAAAATGAAAAAAAGAATCAGACTACAAAATCTCACTTTGGCGACAAGGAAGCCCAAAACATGCAAACAAAAGACAATAAAGTCAAAGCTCCTCCATCCAAAGCCTTGGAGAAAAATGTGAATTAGTCTTAGACCATGGAAGAGCTCAAAAAGGATTTTGAAAATCAAGTAAGAGGAGAGCAAAAATTGGGAAGAGAAATAAGAGTAATGCAAGAAAATTATGAAAAACAAGTCAACTGCTTGCTAAAGGAGACCCCAAAAAATGCTGAAGAAAATAACACTGTAACAAATAGACCAACCCAAATGACGAAAGAGATCCAAAAAAGCAATGAAGACAAGAATGCCCTAAAATGCAAAATTGACCAGATGGAAAAGGGGACCCAAAAGCTTACTGAAGAAAAAAATTCTTTAAAGATTAGAATGGAACAAATGGAAGCTAATGACTATTGTTTTTTTTTAGTTAGTTAAATTTATTTATTTAACTTTTTACATTCATTTTCACAAAATTTTGGGTTCCAAATTTTCTCCCCATTTGTCCCCTCCCCCCACCCCAATACACCAAGCATTCTAATTTCCCCTATCACCAATCTGCCCTCTCTTCTATCATCCCTCCCTTCCCTTGTCCCCATCTTTTCTTTTGTCCTGCAGGGCCAGATAACTTTCTATTCCCCATTACCTGTATTTTTTATTTCCTAGTAGCAAGAACAATACTCAACACTTGTTCCTAAAACTTTGAGTTCCAACTTCTCCCCAAGGCTAATGACTTTATGAGAAATCAAATAATTATAAAACAAAACGAAAGGAATGAAAAATAGCTGACAATGTGAACTATCTCATTGGAAAAACAACTGACTTAGAAAATAGATCCAGAAGAGACAATTTAAAAATTATGGTACTACCCAAAAGCCATGGTCAAAAAAAGAGCCTAGACATCATCTTTCAAGAAACTAAAAAGGAGGGGGTGGAGCCAAGATGGCAGAGTAGAAAGACACACATACACTAGCTCTTCCCCCACAGCCCATAAAATACCTGCAAAGAAGGATTCTCAATAAATTCTAGAGCAGCAGAATCCACAGAACAAAGGAGTGGAGGAGATTTCTAGCCCACAATGACCTGAAAGACCCATGGAAAAGGTCTGTCACACCGGATATGGAACAGAGCCCAGTCCAGCCTTGGCCTCGTGGCACCAGGAGGAGCAGGACTAAGCAGGCTTCAGGGACAGAATCTCCAGCAGCAGCACAGATCCCTCAACCCACAGGTGCTAAAGGTCAGTGAGAGGGTTTTTTCGGCTGACTAAGAAGGGAGTAGGGCATCCCCATGACTCGGCAGCAGTGGAGGCAGCAGCAGACAGGGGCTCCCAAGGCAGGCAGCAGCCCGCATCCATTGTTGAATAACTCATTGTAAAGCTCCTGAGGGAACAGAGCTCTGTGTGGTGGCCCTGCCCCCGCCTAAAGCCCCTGAGGGATTGGAGCAGCTCATCTGAATCTCAGCCCCCAGTGCTGACTTTGTGGAACTGAAGACAAGGTAGTTGCGGAAAGGTAACTCAGAAGTCAAGTAACTGGCTGCAAAAATTCACTAAAAAGGGAAAATAAAACCATAGAAGGTTACTTTCTTGGTGAACAGGTGTCTCCTCCCATCCTTTCAGACAAGGAAGAACAAGGCTTACTATCACAGGAAGTTAAGACCCCTGCCTCCACGGTCTCCAAAGGGAACTTAAACTAGACTCAGGCAACAGAAGAGTTTGAAAAATGAGTTAGCAGCTTGCTAAATGAGAATCAAAAAAAAATGCTGAGGAAAAAAAACACCTTTAAAAAGAGGCTAACTCAATTAGAAAAAGAGGTCCAAAAAGCCAATGAGGAGAAGGAGGCTTTAAAAAGCAGAATTAGACAAATGGAGGAGAAGGTTCAAAAGCTCACTGAACAAAATAGTTCATTGAAAGAGACAACTGAATTCAGGGAAATGAATGACTGTGAGACAAACTAAGCAGATAAAAAACAAAACCAAAAGTTTGAAGAAGTAGAAGATAATGTGAAACATCTCATTGGAAAAACAACTAACCTGGAAAATAGGTCCAGGAGAGACAATCCAAAAATTTTGGGACTACCTGAAAGCCATGATCAAAAAAAGAGCCTACACATTATCTTCCATGAAATTATCAAGGAAAACTGTCTTGATATTCTAGAAACAGAGGGCAAAATAAATATTGAAAGGATCCACTGATCGTCTCCTGAAAGAGATCTGAAGAGAGAAACTCCTAGGAATATTGTGGCCAAATTTCAGAGTTCCCAGACCAAGTAGAAAATACTGCAAGCAGCTAGAAAGAAGCAATTCGAGTATTGTGGAAATACAATCAGGATAACACAGGATCTGGCAGCTTCAACATTAAGGGATCAAAGGGCTTGGAACAGGATATTCCAGAAGTCAAAGGAACTGGGATTAAAACCAAGAATCACCTATCCAGCAAAACTGATCATAAGACTTAAAAGGAATAAATGGTCATTCAATTATGTAGAGGACTTTGAAGCATTCATATTGATGAAAAGACAAGAACTGTATAGAAAATTTGACTTTCAAACACAAGAATCAAGAGAAGAATGAAAAGGTAAACAAGAAAGAGAAATCATAAAAGATTTTCTAAAGCTGAACTATTTATAATCCTACATGGAAAGAAAATATTTATAGCTCTTGAATCTTTTCTCAGTATTTGGGTAGGGGGAGGGATTGTACACACACACACACACACATAGAGAGTGCAAGTTGTGTTGAATCAGAAGAGATAACATCCACAAAAAAAATAAAATAAAATAAAAATTAAGGAGTGAAGGAGGAAAATACTGGGAAGAGAAAGTGAGAAATGTAATGGGGCAGGCTATAACTCATAAAAGAGGTAAGAAAAATCTTGTCCAATGGAGGAGAAAAGAGAGAAGGGGAGAGGGGAAAAGTGAAGCTACTGTCTCCACATACAGCAGAAGGAGGGAATAACATGCTCACTAAATTTGGTATGAAAATCTATCTTACACTACAGGGAAGTGGGGGAGGAGGCAACAAGTGGGGTGAGGGGAATGATAGAAGGGAGGGCAAATGGGAGAAGAGAATAACTAGAAATAAACACTCTTGGGAAAGGACAAGATCAAATGAGGGAATGATAAAAAAATTTTTTTTAAAAAAGGGAGATAGAGTAGGATAGAGGCAATATAGTTAGTATTACACAACATAATCATTATGGAAATCTTTTGCAAGACTATACATATTTAGTCTGTATTTAATTGCTTGCCTTCTCAGTGGGGATGGGTAGGGAGGGAGGGAGGGAGGGAAGGAGGGAGAGAAGTTGGAATTCAAAGTATTAGAAACGAATGTTGAGAATTTTTATTGCATATAATCAGGAAATAAGAAACACAGGTAATGGGGTATGGAAATTTACCTTGCCCTACAAGAAAAGAGAGAAGATGGGGATAAGGGAAGGGTGGGGTGTGATAGAAGGGAGGGTGCATTGAGGGAAGGGGTAATCAGAATGCAAGGTATTAGAGGGTGGGGGAGGGGAGAGATGGTGAGAAAAATTGGACATGTTACATAGTGATGCAAAAGCAATTAGTATTAAAACAATTGACTGAATTAATTACTGAGAATAAATCAAAGACATCTTTATTTTGGGGAAAAGAATTTTAGTCTAAATTTCCTGGAGGAAGGTAACCTCAGGTAAAATTTGGCATTGATGGAAAAGTTAAGGTTTTAATGGTAAATTTGATTTTATGATTGCTATTTAATCAGGAACTAGAACATGTATAGAAAGGCATGTAAGCCACTTAAGACTTGCCCCAAAAGATGTTCCTTAGCCAATGTGAAATTTTAGTCATATTCGAAACCTGGTTATTGGAACTTGCTACTTTAAGATGCTATAGGACTATTAAGTGACTGTTCTTCTGAGTCTAACTCCAGGTATGAATAGCAAGAAAGGAGGTCTGAGCCTCCAATCCATGATACCAGTAAGCCTGTGAGATGCTGGTATGAACTGCAAAAGGTGATCTCATGGGAAGGGTGGGAGAGCAGCTGTTCAACCAGGGCTGAGGTAGGATTCTCCTGATTCAATTTCCCCACTGACGCCTGGCAGACTTTAAACCTGGCCGAATGCAAGTGACCAATCTACTCCTACCTGGAATTGAAATGAAGTTGGGGAGATATTGGTTCCCTGCAATGTCCCTGCTCTTAATAGAAATTTCCTATAGTCAAAAGGTTTGTGAGCTTAATACTAGATCTCTCAAATTATAGATTGTTGGTAGGGGAACATCTGAGATTAAGTATAAAATTAAGCTATTAGGCTCAGGACTTTAACAACAAAAAGTTAGGGTCCTTTAATTCTTAGTAATACTGTGGAGACAATTAGGTCAAGGGTTTGTGAAGTTAGCATATGTAAATATTATTTGTATCTCAGTTGGTTAATGTTTAAAAAAAATTCTTTTGTAGTCCATATTGTAAATGCTTTAAAAAGAAGTATCACCTGACCAAAAGTTGGAATTGTTTTATGTGATATGAACTTTTTAAAAAATGAAAAATAAAATAAAATTTAAAAAAAAAGAAATTATCAAGAAAAACTGCCCTGATATTCTAGAACAAGAGGGTAAAATAAATATTGAAAGAATCCACTGATTGCCTCCTGAAAGAGATTCCAAAAAGAAAATTCCTAGGAATATTGTAACCAAATTCCAGAGCTCCCAGGTCATAGAAAAAATATTGCAAACAGCTAGAAAAAAACAATTTGAGTATTGTGGAAATACAATCAGGATAACACAAGATCTAGCAGCTTCTACATTAAGGGATCAAAGGGTGTGGAAAATGATATTCCAGAAGTCAAAGAAACTAGGATTAACACCAAGAATCACCTACCCAGCAAAACTGAGTATAATACCTCAGGGGAAAAAAGGGTCATTCAATGAAATAGAGGACTTTCAAGCATTCTTGATGAAAAGACCAGAGCTGAAAAGAAAATTTGACTTTCAAACACAAGAATCAAGAGAAGCATAGAAAGGTAAACAGGAAAGAGAAATCATAAGGGACTCACTAAAGTTGAACTGTTTACATTCCTACATGGAAAGATAATATTTATAAATCTTGAGATTTTTCTCAGTACTAGGGTAGTTGGAAGGATTATAGACAGAGGGCACATATAGACAGAGGGCACAAAGTTGAATAGGAAGGAATGATATCTAAAAAAATAAAATTAAGGGATAAAAGAGGAATATACTGGGAGGAGAAAGGAAAAAATAAAATTGGGCAAATTATCTCTCACATAAACAAGGCAAGAAAAAGCTTTTTCAATGGAAGGGAAGAGAGGGGACATGAGAGTGTGTGTTCATCCTTCCTTGCCAAAGAAGACCATGCCATCAGAGAAAGGATGACGTGACTTGCACTTGACTTTTTTTTTGAGCGAGAGAGGGCTGTGCAGGTTACCAACCTCACTTCTCCTCCAGAGCCATCTAAATCCAGTGACCAAATATTCATCAGGATGACTAGAGATGGCCCAGGATGAGGCAGTTGGGGTTAAGTGACTTGCCCAAGGTCACACAGCTAGCGAGTGTCAAGTGTCTGAGGTGAGATTTGAACTCAGGTCCTCCTGATACCTGTACTGGTGCTCTATCCACTGCACCACCTAGCTGCCACTACAGGGGAGGTGAGAGGGAAAAAGTGAACCTTACTATCATCACATTTGGCTGAAGGAGAGAATAACATACATACTCAATTTACTATGAAAATCTATTTTACACTACAGGAAAGTAGAGGAGAAGGGGATAAGCAAGGGATGGGGAGATGATAGAAAGGAGGGCAAATGGGAGGAGGGCATAATTGGAAGTAAATACTTTTGAGGAGGAATAAGATCAAAAGAGAGAATAGAATAAATAGGGGGGGCAGGATAGGATGGAGGGAAATATAGTTTTTCACAGCATGACTTTTATGGAAGTCTTTTGCATAACTACACATCTATAATATATGTAGAATTGCTTGCCTTCTCAGTGCAGATGGGTACGGAGGGAGAAATGGAGAGAAGATGGAACTCAAAGTCTTTAAAACGAATATTAAAAATTGTTTTATATGCAACTGGGAAATAAGACATACAGGAAATGGGGTATAGAAATATATCTTGCCCTACAAGAAAATAGAGGGGATGGGGATAAGAGAAGGGAGGGGTGTAATAGAAAGGAGGGCAGACTGGGGGAAGGAGTAATCAGAATGCATGCTGTCTTGGGGTAGGCAGAGTGGAGAGATGGGGAGAAAATTTGAAACTCAAAATCTTGTGGAAATGAATGTTGAAAACTAAAAATAAATAAACTCGAATTAAAAAAACATAAAGGAAAAGATGGCTTATCATACTTGCTGCTAAATCCTGAAGTCTATAGGTTAAATGAGGGATTGTTTGTTGTCCTTCATTCCAAAAAAGGACACTATGTTAGAGTCCAGTTACAGTTGTCCAACTACGGCTAATCAGACCAACACAAGCTCTGCATGCTATACCATAGGTCAGAAACAAATAATCCATGTGAACATTTGGGTTAGAGTCTCTAAATTTATACATTTCATATTTCTTTTGAGTCACTTCAATTCTGCTTTCCTCATAGAGCACAGCACCTTCTCTGATGAGGGCATGCCATACTGGGCAGAGTCCTATGCCAGGTCTCCCATGTCACACAATCATTTCCAAAGTTCTTAAAAGAGACCTTAAGAGTATCCTTGTATTGCTTTTTTCTGACCATGTGAGACTTGCCATGTGTGAGTTCTTCATAAAACAGTCTTTTTGGCAAGCATGTGTTTGGTATTCAACAATGTGGCCAGCCTATTGGAATTGCGCTCTCTGAAGTGGACTTTGAATGCTTGGCAGTTTAGTTCAAGAAAGGACCTTAGCATCTGGTACCGTATCCTACCAGGTGATCTTCAGAATCTTCCTAAGACACTTTGCATGGAATTGATTCAGTTTTTTGGCATGGAACTGGTAGACTATTCAGGTTTCACAGGCATACAACAATGAGGTCATCAAAATGTCTCTGTAGACCTTCAGCCTGGTAGTCTAATATCTCTTTCCTCCAATATTTTCCTCTGGAGCCTCCCAAACACTAAGCCAGCTCTGGCAATGTGTGTGTTGACCTCATCTTTGGAAAGTATAGTGCCAAGGCAAGTGAACTTATCCACAGTATTCAAAATTTTTCCATTTGCTATACTCAATGGTTGATGATATATGTATGTATTATATATATATAATGTATATGTTATATACATTATATATAATGCTTATATATATACATATTATATATGATTATATGTATGGATGGTGTGGTGCTAGCTGGTGTAGCACCTGTGTTTTCTTAATGTTAATTGTTAGGCCAAAATTATCACAAGCAGCAGAGAGTAGATCCATACTTTGTTGCCTCTCAGCTTCCGAGGCTGCATTACGTGTACAATCAGCTGTAATCAAAAATCATGCACGAACATTCCCTTCTAAATCCTAAAGCCCATAGGTTCAATGAGCAATAATACACTGACAAAGAGAGATCATAAGATCTAAAGCTGGGGTTTTAATGTGTGTTCGTCCTTTGCTGCCGAAGATCATGCCATCAGAGAAATGACAACATGACTTACACTTGATTTGTTTTGAATGAGGGAAGGCTGTGCAGGTCACCAGTCTCACTTCTCCTCCAGAGCCATCTGAATCCAGTGACCAGATATTCATCAGAATGACTAGAGATGACCCAGGATGAGGCAAGTGGGGTTAAGTAACTTGCCCAAGGTCACACAGTTAGTGAGTGTCAAGTGTCTGAGGTAAGATTTGAACTCAGGTCCTCCTGACTCCTGCACTAGTGCTCTATCCACTGCACTACCTAGCTGCCCCTGGGGTTTTAATACATTAAAGTCAAAGAACCTAATTCCAAACCCTAACTCTGCCCAATACCATGCAAGTGACCTTGGGCAAGCCATTTAACTTCTCTGGGATTCAGTTTCCTTAACTGTTAAATGAAAAGATTGAACAAAATAATCCCTATGGTACTTGCCAGCTCTAAATCCTATGCTCTCCACTTCATTTCAGTACTACAGGTATCTGTGGTTTGGTTTAGATGGGTACAATCTCTACCAACATAGATTGTGACTCCTCTTTAATTTAGTAGATGATGTGTGAGAGCTGTTATTGTAAAAAAAATAATCCATCACCCTGCAACCAGCCTGGGGATATGTTTCTCCAAATTCTTTATACGAGCTTCATCCCTGGAGTACAGACGTTCAATCTATCATAACCTCCATATTTCCCCCCTTGTTAGGACATGACAGAGCTATGCTCCACCAGTATAGCCTTCAAGAGCATGGATCCATCCACCTTCCATGGCACAATAAGGCATCAGAATGGAACATAGGAGAGGTACATTCAATAGCTACGATTCCTGGAATCAAAGGGGTGACAAACTGAACAGCCCAATTTGTAAATGAGACTAACCTTTTAAATCAGTCACTGTCTCAAGATGGTGACCACGTTTAATCACTGTGAAAGTTCTGACATCCCACATCCTGGTTATGACAAGTAAACAATCAGATAAATCTACTAAGATGCTTCAATCCAGAAGCTCCTACCTGACTCCTTTCACTATATTTCCACATCCTGCTCATCTAATGCCCTAACTCAAATCTCCTAGCAACTAAACTAAGCCATTGATCATTTCCTATTATTATCAGCTCATAAACCTAAAAATAGAAGAGGCCTAAGTAAGCCACCAAAACCAAATCCTTCATTTTACAAATGAGGAAACCGAAGTCCAAAGAAATGAAATCAACTGCCCAAGACCACATAGTCAGAAATTCTAAGAGCCAAGATTTGAACTTGAAATCTTTGAGTCCAGCACCCTCATGTTTCCCACTTCACCACTCTGGCTTATCACTACATCTGCCATATTTGTAGCATATAAGTCTAACAACCCTGAAGCCAGCTCTTTCATTAACTAGCTATGTGGTCTGGAGTAAGTCACTTCACTTCTGGGTTTCATTTTCTCCACCTCTAAAATGAGGGGTTTGGATCAGATGGTCCCTGAATTCCCTTGCAACTCTAATGAATATTACATTTATGCTAGGTGCTGTTTCTCAGAATGCATCATTCTTTAGGGCTATCCAAAGGACATCTGGGTCTATGAAACCATGATCTACACTGGACAAAGGTAATGCCTGAAGGAAATTCTATCAAATAACTCCATATCAAAGATCAGCCCTGGAAATTACTAGTATTTTTCTGAGTGGTGGCACTATGACTCATTTGTGGCATCTATTATTCTTATATCCCCAAAATAACTCCTTTCAAAACTGGGCCACGTAATAAAGAACATTAAGTAATCCACTTTCCAGGCCCCCTACAGGTCAGCCTTGTACCTCAGCTCCCTGGTTCCCATGGTGATGTAGAAGGCTCTTCTCAGGCACTGACAGTCAGGTAGGAGCGACCCAGTGGGACCAGGACGCAAACTCATTTGAACATTTGGATGAAGATGACTCTGTACCAGGGGAGAGCCTCAGCTTCCAGGGAGTTACTGAGTTACCCCCAGAGAATTACTGCAGTTAGAGAGTAGACAAAGACGAAAAAGGTTGACTGATTATCTTTGGATCAGAGGCCTTCTTAGTTGACCTTCTGAGTTACCATTTTAAAATCCTGTTTACTGTTGAAGAATTTGTTCTGACTATTTCTACCTTTTTGTTGTTGGGTTTTTCCAGTTGTACATAATGTTGACCAGAGTAATTCTCATCTAATTTCTTCCATTGTCTCAGGAATAAAGTTCAATGTCATGAAACTCCAAGCCTGGACTTCCTGCTTTTTAGTGTTATCACACCCTTAGCACTAAAGGGAGGGGAAATCCTTAGGAGAAGAATATAAAAATGGGTTTGATTTACCCAAGGGATAAGTCACTAAATAAATATACCTGTGCCTTATGTAAATACATCTTAAGCCAGTTTCAGGGGAAAGTGTTTCCTTTACTGAGTTTAATTATAATGTCTTTTGTGATTCAAAATTATGATGAAAAACTGGGACCGCAAGGTCTAACACAGAAATAAATGAGAGTAGGAGCTGTGTTGTACTGAATTAACAAAGAGGAGTTGTATTTTATGGAGTTAACTCCAGTCCTGGTGGAATCCACTGTGGTCATTTAAAGAAAAGATATACACCCTCCTTATCCTTAAGGTCTGCTAATTGTGTTCAAAGTTTGTGACCTGCAGTATTAAGACCTCCCTCCCCAAGAGTGATTGAGAGTTGTAGAGTTGGGGTTGGGGAATGGGCTAGGTAGACCAGAGGTTTCTCTATTAAAATAGAAATATGGGATATTAACTATTATAATGGAAGACAATAAGGATTCCTTGAGACATGAAGGTGGGCAGTGGGGGAGTTAGGAGTGCCTTTAACCAAAAATTGTCATGGTATGTTATAACTGGAAAAAAGTTTAGAGATTAGCTTAAAACAAGAAAAAACAAAAGTTAGAGACATCAAGTGTTTTGTTCATGGTGACACAGTAAGCCAGTGGTAGAGATGTGTTTAGAATTCAGGTATCTTGACCTGAGATCCAATGCTCTTCTCACTACTCCAATAAAGGAACATGGCAAACTTCACATATCCAGGTATCATGGACTTATGCCAGCAATGGAATAAGGGATGGAGAATTGAAAGGTCTTTTTCAAAAGATGCCATGATTGTCACCTAGAATAATCTTCAACTCACCTTAATGCACATCACCCCAAATCTAAAACTTTATCCCCAGTCGCAGAATAACAGAATCTCCAAGCTGGAAGACACTTCAGAGGCAATGAATAACAAACCCCTCTCTACAACATACCTGGCTGGTGGTCATTCAACCTTTGCTTGAAGGCCTCTGATGATGGGAACACACTATCTCTTCCAGCAGCCCTTTCCCACTTTTAGACAGCTCTAACTGGGAGGCAGTTTAAGCTACATGAGCTTCCATCAAGCCTAAATTTGCTTCTCATGACTCCCAGTCGTTATACCCAGTTCTAAGGTCTGAAATCAAGCTAATACTTTCTCTATACAAGTAGTCTCAAACTCAGATAGAAACAGGGCCACTAAACCCTACATAAAGATTCCTACAGGCCATATATCAAATTAGAAAAACACGAATGTTTCTATATTTCTTCTTATGAATTTATTTCATTAAATATGTCCCAGTTACATTTTAATCTGGTTCAGGTTGCACTCAGAAATATTACAGGCCATTAGTCCACAGGTCACATATTCGACACCCTTTCTGCTCTATATAATAGCCTTCAATATGTGAAGATAACTGTCATGGATTCCTCCATTGCCATCTCTTCTTGGCTAAATATCACCAGTTTTCAACTAATCTTCATATCATAAGAATTAGAAGACCATAATTTTTCTCTAGATGATCTCCAGTTTCTCAATAGCTTTCTTAAAACTGAGCTCACAAACAGAACTAGACACTATGCTCTAGATCAGGGGTGGAAAACCTGAGACCTCGAGGCCACATGTGGCCCCCTACATTCTCAAGTGTGACTCTTTGATTGAATCCAAATTTCATACAACAAATCCCCCTAATGAAGGGATTTGTTCTGTAAAACCTGGACTCAGACAAAATGTCACACCCAAGGACCCCAGAAGGCCACATAAGGCCTCGAGGTCACAAGCTCCCCACCTTGGCTCTAGATGTAGCCTAAGAGGACACAGTACACAACAAGGCTATCATCTTCTCTAGACAACTAAGCAAGCAAGTATCTATTAAGTATTTGGGGATACTTTGTATCCTCAAAGACACACCTGCCTATACAAAGACAACAAATGAAACAATTCCTGCTCTCAACTGTTCTTCAATCATTCACCTCACCCTAAGTGAGTACCTGCAAAGACCTTGGCCTAAAGGCCCCAAGGTCTCCCAGTGCATCTTGGGCCATCTCCAGTCATCCTGAGGAATATCTGGTCACAGGATTCAGATGGCTCTGGGGGAGAAGTGAGGCTGATAACCTGCACAGCCCTCCCTCACTCAGATCAAAGTCAAGTGCAAGTCATGTCATCATTCCTCTGATGGCATGGTCTTCTTTGGCAACAAAGGATGAACATGATCATGACCCATGGACCACAGCATGCCAGAAACTTCTAACTTCCACTATTCTCTAGGAACTTATATCTTTTTTAAAAAAAATTATTTTATTCTGAACTTAAGAAATAAAACAAGCATTTCCATAACATATAGTAGAATAGAAAAAAAAAGATGATGGTACATGAAACTGCAAATTTATTATGTACAACTTGTTACTCCTTTTAAATATATAATAAAGTTAATGTGTAACTTTCTTTTATTTTCCTTTTTTCTTCCTTCCCTCCATCCAAGAGATGGCTACCATTTTGTTTGGGTGTGTGTGTGTGTGTGTGTGTGTGTGTGTGTGTGTGTGTGTGTGTAAAACCATTCTATACATACTTCTATTTATCAGTTCTTTCTTTCTTCATATGTCTTTTGTAATTAATTTGGGTTTTTATAATCATCAAAATAACTCAATCACTCAAAACTGTCCTTAAAACAATACTGCTGTTCCAGTATACAACACTCCCTTGTTTCTGTTCATTACATTCTAATGGGGCAGACAACAAACATAGACAGGATTGATATAAAGAAAATTATTTTAGTCGGTAAAGGAGGGAGGGTACTGGCAGTTGCAGGGAGGGTCAGAAAAGCCTTCTAGAACTCTAGCTGGGTCTTAAAGAAAGAGAGGATTTCTAAGAGGCAAAGGTAAGGAGGCATTCCAGGCTGAAGAGAATGAGATCAAGGGCACTAGAGAGGGGTCAGCTTGTCAAGGAGAAGGGCCACTCATTCTCCGAAACTGGAGGAATTGAGGGATCATGTCCAGAGGTTTTGAGATGAAGGAGAAGAGGGAGCTCAGTGCAAATGACCTCAATTTTCTCAATAAAATAAGAGGAGCAGACCTTGGCTAAGAGAGAGGAGAGAAGGAAAAACTAAGGAAGAGATAAGAGGAAAATGTTAACTAGCTTCTGTGGGAAGTAAGATAGGGAATCATTTAGTGAGGAATAAAATGATTGCCTTACTGTAGTGTGGGCCCAACTGAAACTGGATAACCTGAATTTAGAGTGTGCCCAGTTAGAATGGTTGTATGATTTTCTCCAAATGCATTCATCAGTAGAGCAGGAATGGAAGAACCAAATGGTAGGAATAGTCTAGGGTTAGGGTCTGGCAAGAAATAGAGGAGAAAGGGCAGGGGAGTGAAGGATTATCAAGTAGATGATAAAGTAGAGTTGTTAACAGAATAGGGATCTGGAAGGGGAAAAAATGAAACCAGAGCAGGGTGGTTGAGAGGGTAGTAAGAGGTAGAGGGACTGGAGATCAAGATGTGGGTGGAATCTAGGTCTAGGAGGGGTAAAGCTTAGGAAGAATAATGAGAAGGTATGGTCAGATTGAGAAAAGTGAAGAGTTTTCATTAAGGAAATGGAACACATGTAGCAATGCAATTGAGCAGATCACAATGAGTGGCTGAGGGGAGAATGAGGAGTAGTTCTAGATACTGTGATTTTTTTGAGGTAGCCTAAGATTGTGTTAGCCTTCTTAGTCATTATATCACACTATTATCTCATAATTTTGTTCACAGTCTGCTAAAGATGCCCAGGCTTTTTTTTAAAGTGAACTGCTCTCTAGCTATACCTCTCCCCTCCTGTAAAATCAACTCTATGAAGATAACTATAAGGTCATAAAATCATGGATTTGAAAATGAAGACCTACAAGGTCATCTAATACAACTCATTTATTTTATAGATGAGGAAACTGAGGCCAAGAAGGGTTCCATGATTTGCCCAAGATCACAAAGATCATAAGTGACAGACCAAGGATTCAAAACCAAGCCCTCTCACAATTAATCCACTCTTCTTTCTATTTCACTGTTTCATCTTTTTATATGCAATCCTTTGAAATTATTTGTCCTCCTAGTTTTTAACCTCCCAGCTCACTGCCTCTTGTCCTTCCATTTCCCCCATCACTGTCTCACTCTTTGTAAACTGTCTCTTCATCCTCACAATAAACAGTCCCTCCACCACACTCTGTTTTTCCAATCACCCCAATTTTCACCTCACTTTCCCCTCTTCACAGTCCTGGCTTACTGGTGATCACCCAGTTCAGCTACACATTATCCTCCACCTTAGAATCCCTTGCTCCCTCAGGATCACACCCACCACCTGCCTTCCCTATTCATATCCCTATTCTGCTTGCTGAATATGCTCAATGGAAGTCCTACCACCATGACAACTAAGTCCAACATGTGATCTAACCTCCACTGAGCTCCCATTACCACATGGTAAGACGTTGATGCTTCCTCCATTGACTTCTCTATACCACTTCAATCAGCAACTCTTCCAAACCTTCTCTTCTCTCTCCAAGCCCCCTTTCCTTCTCAATAGATGTCCTTGCCTTCCATTTTGCTGAGAAAACAGAGGTCATTCTTCATGAGTTCCCCTTTTTCATAGCCCCATACCTCTCTATGGTTTTACCCATCATCCCTTTTACTCCAGTCTCCAGGGAAAATGTAGCCCTTTTCTCTGCCAAAACCACCCCTTTACTGATGCCATACAAAGATCACACCTTTGTAGCTTCCATCATTTCCTTTTAAATTTAATCTCTCCCTATTTAGTGGCTCTTTCCCCACTATCCACAAAAATCATCAGGCCTATCCCACACTGAAAAAAAAAAAAAAAAAAACCACTGCATTTGATCCTTCTCCTACCCCTTATTGCCCCATATTGCTCCTAATTCTGTCTTCTATATATTTCTATCACTATCAAACTCCTGGAAAGAATTATCCACACTCACTGCCTCCATTTACTCACCATCCACTCACTTCTTAATCCTTTGCAATCTACTATTTGGCCCTATCATTCAAATGAAACTGATCTGTCTATGATAGCCAATGATATCTTGACTATCTTTCCTCAGTTTTCATCCTGATCTCATCCCCACTGCCTTACATTTGTGCAAACCATCTCCCATGCCTATAATGTACTTACTCCACTCTTCTGCCTGTTGAAATCTCTTTCCTTTCAGACAAGCCAGGCTCCACCTCTTCCACGGAGCCTTTCCTCCAAGTGATCCACTGATTCAGAGTTAGAAGGAACCTGAGAGACCATCCAACCAAACATTTTACAGTTGAGGAAACTGAGGGTCAGAGAGTTAAGTGACTAGCTCAAGGTCACAAAGTTAGTTCTAATGGCAAGATTTGAACCCAGATCCTCTGACTCCTAATTTAGCTCTGTTTCTACTGTACCATATTGCTTCTTCACAGTCTCATATCTTTCTCTGTTTTGCCTTTCCTTTCCCCCAATTAGACTATTAAGCTCCGTGAGAACAGGAGCTATGTTGCCTTTCATACTAGCACCTAGTGAGATTCTCTGTCCTGAACTGCTCTTTAATGTCTGTCGAAAGAATGACTAACAATTCCAAGAGTCAAGAAGGCTTAACTACAAAATAGTCATGATGCGCTCATTGTGAAGCGTTTGGGGAAATCAGGATAAGAACCAGAGCTCAAGAACACAAGCAGAGAAAGCAGACAAAGGAAAAGCAAGAGTCACTGACTGAGTTGCAAAGAAAGGAATTTTAATTAAAAGCCAATAGTGGTATATGTAGGATCCAAAGAAAAAAGGTATATATATTCTTCCTGTGCTAAAATTTTGTGATTTCAGTTTCAGATCTACAATCCTTCATACTATGATAAATTTCATATTTATATCTAGAGCTAACCTGAATGGAGCTGCCACCCACAATTTTCTCTGCTTTGTAGAAGTCTCTTGTTGCAAACCCCACTAGCAATGTTTGGCCTTTTACTACCCCACCCTACCCCCCATAGAATCAGGAGAAGGGATAGAACTCATCAAAAGATTTCTAGAGGCACAGTCCAAGGGACACAAGCAATACTGGAGGGTCAGGTGGCTCTGAGGGAAACAGTACCTACCTGAGGCCAAGGCTGGCCTGAACTCAAGGCTCAGACAAGAGACGATCCATATTCTCCAGTGACCTAGATGGGAAAAGAGCCCAGTCTGATCCTTGGGGGTTGGATGGGGACTGGGGAAGGAGCAAAGAAATGGAAATATGCTGAATTAACCAGAAAGAACAGTGATGGGACCCAACACGAACACACATACACACACTCACACATATATGCTCATGCTTTCAGTAAGGGCTAGAAAAGGGCTTAATGACTAGAAAGGGAGAGGAAAAGGGAGCGACTCAGTCCTTAAACCCATACCAAGAAGAATGAGTCACACAAGGTTGTATATTTGTGACTCTCCAATTTTATATAAGCTTTACTCACATTGAGTAATTTCATCACATTGTAGTTCCCTGTAACAAACTCTGAGTGTGTGTGTGTGTGTGTGTGTGTGTGTGTGTGTGTGTGTGTGTGTGTGTGTATGCCCTACTTCTATGCACCTGTTGGGGAGGGCTGCCATCAAAGGAGAGAAAGTGAGATTAAGCTAGGAGTAGTCTTTGAAAGGAAATGTCTTCACAATCCTCTGGGTGGTAGTAGTAGAAATATACTCAAGCCTATTGTTTGGGAATTACTCTCTTGTAGTACCTATATTACATTACAGGTACACATATGCCTCTCCCTCCTATAATACATATACACAAATGTACATATATATCTTGATTTATTATAAGGACCAGTCAGATTCCATGGGAGGCAGTGTGGTATCAAGGGAAAAGTCCTGGCCTCCTAACTCAGCCACTTCACAACTCTGTGTCCTTGGAGGGGGTACATGACCTCACTGATCCTTTTTTTTATCTATAAAATAAGCATAATGTTCCTCTCACTTAGATCCCATTCTCTTAATAGGTAAATGTCTACCCAAAGCATCATTTCAAGGCAGGGGAGAGGGGAGTTCAAGCTATGCTCTAATCATCTCCTAACTGCACTCTCTGGACTACTTTCCTTCCACTTTGTTAACCATTTTACCTGCATGCACACATGCACACACACACACACAAAACTTTCCATCCCTCCTTTATGCGTTATCTTTCCCCATTGGAAGGCTAGTTCCATGAGGGCAGGAACTATCTGACTTGCTTGTATTTTGTACGTCCCGAGATTAGCAAATAGTCAGTGCTTAATAATTGGGCCCTCTATCGATGTCATACTTATCTCAGAGGGTTTACCAAGATCTAAAGAGATAATGGACATGAAAACACTTTGCTATATAAATGTAAAATACCCAAAAAAGTTTGTAGGGTAGTTAGGAGGCAGACATCAAAAATAATTTCTTAATCTTCATTTATTTTTGTTATTGTCAATAATACTAATAATGATGAAAACTGAGATTTCCCTGTAATACTTTGAGGTTTATACGATATAAATAATACATTATATCTCATTGGAGCCTCATAATAGCCCTTTAAAGTGGGTAGTAAAGGTATCATTATCCCCATTTTACAGATAAGAGAACTGAGACTCAAAGAGTTTGAGTGACTTACCACAATCAGGGAGCTAGTAAATATGGGAGATAAGATCTGAACCCCAGTCTTTCTGATCACAAGTTCAATATGCTAACCAACACACCACAAAGACTTTTAACTGAAATGCTCCAAGGATGATCAGCCTCAGTTGTTTACGGGCCTGAAATTTGTACAGGGTTCACCAGAGTACACAAGATGAAGGTAAAGATCACCTTAGTAAGTATCGTAAAGAAGAAAGGGGAGAGGAAGCTCATGGCTATTAAACAAACTTTGATTTGGTTGCTGGATGTGGTGGTTCATAAAGTCCCTCTAGTTTTGTGGATCAGCCTTCCTTGTGACTGCCTCTGTTGCACTCTAGAAACTCCACTTTCTCCTGTCTGAAACCCCCTTCATTTTCCTGGAATCTTGTATGCCTGGAGCCTTCCATGCTAGATACTTCCAGTTTCCCATTCCATCCAGAGAAATTCTAGCCTTCCTAATAAAACCCTTAGACTCTTTCTGAATTTCTGAGCTGATGAGACAAAAGAATCCCACCTACTAAATGTTCAGGAATGTTCAGAATGTAATGTGACAGCACCCTCAGGCAGTGGTCTCTCACAGGACCATCATGGACTCCCAACTCCTTTCATAGCCTGAAATCCATTCGATGGAAGTGTCTGACAACCTCCCTAATCATATCCCTTCCCTGTCACTCTTGGGAGACATTTGTTTTTGCCCCAGGTTAGGGGTGGGGATGCCTGTTTCTGGAGGTGCCAGGTGTTTCCATAATTTGGGAGAACAAGCGCTACCCTAATGTCGTTCTCTCAATATTTCTGACTCCCTGTTCACACACACAAATGTGTGTCTCAAGTCACAGAATTTTCCCTGGAATAAATTAAAACACACCAATTAAAGACATATTTTGCTTTACCAGCAGTCTAATTGTGTGCAAGTTCCCCTTTAAGTTCCTAAACAACTGGATCAGACTAGGTCCACAGCAGTAGGGAACCTGCAACCTAGAGGCCACATGTGGCCCTTTAGGACCAGTTTGGATTCAGTCAAAGAGCTGCACTTGAAGACCTAGAGGACCACATGTGCCCTCCAGATCACAGGTTCCCCACCCCCGGACCAAGACATTCAATAAAAGAAAAAAATAGTGACCAGCGCCATAGTACAGTGACTAATTGGGGCACAGGGAGGGGATAAGACAAAAAAATAACCTATGACCTGATAGAATGCTTTCCCTGAGTGTGATTTGCTGGACCTCAGCTAGGGACCAAGGGCATGAGTGTTTTAAATAATCTCTTCACCATGTTCCTTTCAGTGTTTTGCTAAGTAGTATTCAATGTGACTGGCAGGAACCCAAGCTAGCAACCAGAGAAAACAACAAATTACATAACAAAAATTTTTTAAAAAGTTTAAATTAAAAGAATTCAATCAGCAACAAAAACAGCTGTCTTTAAAATAAACAAAACCAAAAATACCCAGTGACTTCTCCAGCTAGCAGGGTATCGCTGGCTAGGGACTGAAATCACAAAAGAGCGTTAGTAATTACTAGGGCTATGGTCTAACAGAGATGAGACTCTAGAAGCTGCAGCTTCAGTTCAGCAGAGGTGCCAGCTGGTGTTGGTAGGAGAGGGCAGCAGAGAGCAACACAGTTGGAGATATCATTACAGAGTACCGGAAAACAACACTGCAGTGAGAATAGATCAACAAAAGACCTGAGATAGTGGAGAAAACTGCTCCCAGACCAATGACATCAGCAGAGGTCATTAGCAGCTCTCCTGTGAAGCAAACAAGAACAAAGGAGACAGAGAAGGGTTCCATTATGAATACTGCCATGGGTGCATGGCATGGCCTGGCTATTCATGTGGCTCAGCGTGCTCGTGCATTTTCTCTTCAACTAATGTTATGCTAACCTACAGAGGAGTGTACCCCTAGATGGATGGGAGGAATCCTTTCTCAGACATTTTGCTCTTCTGTTGGGTTAAATGTCTTTTGCTTTGAACTGGCATATCCTCTAGTTGCCTGGTGAAAAAAATACATTAATAGCGACCTAAAAGGTCAATTTTTGAGTTGATACTGACCCACAACATATCTCTAATGCAGTAGCTTCAAGGGATACTCTTCCTGCCACCTGTGCTATATCATGTCCCCGTTAATAATTATAGTCCCCCGCCCTTGCAGGATCATTCTATGGGTACTATCTCTTCTACTCAATCAAGTAGTACAGAAAGGAGATAAAAATGAAATTGTAAAAAAGAAGAAAGAAAAAGTATTTCAAATGAACTTTGCTAAATAGTAAATCTTAAAATCTTAATTTAGATCAATTTTAAACTGGAGGACAAACTGCATTCTGTTTCATTGTTGGGACTGGCTAAAAGATAACAAAATATTTAACTTAGATTAGTCTCTGTCTCGCCCTAATTCAACAAATGCCAATGGTGCCACCTTATTCTTCTAAACTACTTGCCAGGCATACAATCTCTGATCTGAATCTCTCTATTATTTACCCACTGTTTGGTGTCAGCAGTTGCTCAAATTTGACACACAATGTGGGGACTTGGTTTGAGGTTTCACTCCCTGTTCACTATTAGGCTTATTAATTGACTCACATTAGGAATTGTTCCCATTGTACTATGAGGCATACTTCTTTCTCAGTGAGGTCCAATCCATTCAACCAGTCATGAGAGTCTTTGTATTAAGAATCTGGCTTTTTTTTTTTTAGAATGATTGATTCATAGTATAACTCTACCCAATTCATATATAAATCATCTCAGCATTACCTGAGCTAACTCCAACCACCCTTTCCACTGTGTGCATTGGAAACCCTAATCTATCATCAACCAACTCCCTCCAATCCTGGATCTCTTCCAATCATATGCTTTCAATCTTTTGAAACTCACAGAAGTTGACCTCCAGAATATTCCACAAGTGGAAATGGATGACTCCTGCCATCACTCAGCAACCTGTCCTCTGAAATGTATACCATCCATCTATCCCACTCTGACTAGGCCCCTAGTTTGCCATCAGGTTTGCAAAGTACTTCACATCCATTGCCTCATTTGAACTTCACAATAATCCTGTCAGATAGGAAACTGAGGTTCAGCGAGATAAAATGTTTTGCTCAGTCACACAGCTGTCACTATGCCCTCACTAGTACTTCCATTTTTCCCTTTCTCTTCCCCATCCAAACACCTGAGTATTGACATCTGACCTGCCAATGCACCTAAGGACCTCTTAGTCTTGACATCCACCCTACTACTGGATCCTTTGGACCCCTAGGTCCTTCTATTAGCCCTAAAGTCAAACCCTTCATTCCCTGATAGCAGAGACTGTGTGGCTTTTCTAATTGTATTCCTCAGTTCAAAGGCTGGCCAAAAAAAAAGTGCTTAATTCAGTATGTACTTTTTCATTTTGTTAATTTCTCCCACATATTTTGCCATTCTTTCAAAGTCTTTTTTTTTCTGAATCACCAGTCATCTTTGGTCCCTGACCATGGGTGTCTCATAAGACACTAGATTTAGAAGTGGAAGGAACTTCACAGGACATCAAGTTGGACCCCCTTGTTTTACAAACAAGGAAACTGAGATTGAGTTTAAACTCCTAAAATGGAGCCTGAGAAATTTGGTTGTTGCTTTTTTTTTAATATTTTGATAACTGCATTTCAGTATAATTAGTTTCTTTTGTAATAATGTGTATTTTATTTTATAATAATAGATATTTTGTCTCATGTATTTAAAACATTATCTTGAGAAGGAGTCAATACTGCTGAAGACTGCCTATCACATACTTTCGATCTTTTGGAACTCTCAGAAGCTGACCCCCAGAATATGCCACCATTCTGATCACCTTCTCTAGTAATGGCTACTTCTCTTGTGCCACCTGACATTGCTGGCCAAGAGGAAACGAATGACTCCTACTATCACTCAGCAATTTCTCCTCTGGGGAGATGGTCTATCCCACTCTGACTAGATAGGTCCCTGGTTTGCAACAGGTTTGCAAAGCAAAATGATCAAAAATAAAAGTTTAAAACCCCTACGAAAGGTTAAGTGACTTGCCCAGAGTCATCCAGCTAGTAAGTGTCTGAGGCAAGATTTGAACCCCTGCCCTTTGATGTCAGTTGCAGAAATTGAGGGTGCTTAGCCTGCAGAAGAGAAGACTGAAGGGGGGGGGGAGATACTATAAATGTCTTCAAGTATTTGTGAAGACTGTCATATGGAAGAGGGATTCAACTTGTTCTGCTTGGCACTAGAGGATGGAATTAGGGGCAGTGTACAGAAGATGCAAAGAGGCAAACAGGACTTTACATAAGGACAAACTTCCTAGCATTTGGAGCTACCCCAAAGCACAATGGGCTGGCCATCTTAAGAAACACACATTATCTAGAAGACCTTCATCATAAAGACTGCCATTCTCCTGATGTTCTCCATCTTACCAAAAAGCTCCCTAAAATACAGAACCAAAACTAAATACAATACTCTGAGTGTTATCCAGGGTATAGTATGGTGGGACCAGCACCTCCTTAGTCCCAGACACTGCTATCTGTTAACTTTTGGACTGCCATATTATTCTGTTAACTCATACTGAGCTTGCAGGCTACTGAAACTGCCAGATCTTTTTCAGATGAGCTGCTATGTAGACATGTCTCCTCTAGTCTGGTACTTATGAACTCAATTATTTTAGCTTATAAGACTTTATATTTATTCCCCTCCCACATAAATTTCATTTTAAAAAATGATGTAGTTAGTATATTGGATAAAGGACTGTCCTTGGAGCAAAAAAGCCCTGGATTGAAGTCCTGTCTCTAACACACACTTGTCATGTGATCATGAGAAAATCACTTAATTTCCCATGAAATTTCTAAGACAATGAATTTCAGATCTTCATTAATGGAAGGAGTGTCCATACTGAGAAATCCCAACACCGATAACTAATAACATAGAACTACACCTCTTGCTTCCCCCAAGAAAGTTTTTTCATCTTACTATATTTAGCTCAGTAGTCTAACATGTCAAGATATTTTTGAATCTCATTGAAAGGGAGTAGAAATAGCATTTAATCTAAGCCAAAAGATCTGGAATCAGATCCTACCTGTGACAATTTACTCCCTGTATGACCCTGGGCAAATTATTTGACCTCTCTGGTTTTCAGTTTCCCCAAGTGTAGAATGAGAGACTGGGTCAGTAGGTCTCTAAGATCCCTTAAAGCTCTCAATTGTTGATCCCATGATGCTGTGAATCTTACCCTATTATTGAACATGTTATCTATCCTGATACAAATTATTGCTCACAGAAACAAGTCAGGATCCCTGGAGGCACTCCAGGATCAAGACCTCCTTCCAAGTTAAAACAAAAAACCATCAGAGATTACTCTTGGTGTCGTTTCTTTGTGAAGCTTCCAAATGGTTCCAAATATGGCCAACTGAACCATAGTTTAGCCCACATCTTGTCATCTTCTTCAAAATAATAAAATAAGAAACCATCAAATGCTTCACTACAATCTATTCAAACCACATCCATAGCATTCCCCTGATCTGTCCTGCCAAGAATCCTAACCAAAAAGAAAAAAAGGGATGGTAGTCATTTGGGAGTAGGCTAGGTGGCACAATAGATAAAATACTGAGTCAGGAATCAGGAAGCTCTAAGTTCAAATCTAGCCTCAGACACTTACTACTTGTGTGACCTTAGGCAAGTCATTTAACTTGTCTCCCATTCTTCTAATGTAAAATGGGGCTAATAGCACCTATCTCCCAGAGTTGTTAGAATCAAATAAGATAACGTTGGTCAAGTACTTAGCACAGTACCTGGCACATATTGTTAACTCTTCCGGTAGTTGTTGCTGTCATTTAACCATTCTTGGAGTTCCTCCTCTATCCTCATTCCCAAAGGGATTTCTTCATTCTGAAGCTGCATTGTCCCCAGCTCTGACCACTTGAGATCCATTGATTATCACTACCTTTTAAAATCTATCCTGGATCTGTCCATTCTGCTCAGAACTTCGTTTTCATTTAGATCTGAAGCTGCTTCCAAGTGTTTTTGGTTTGTTTTTGTTTTTATTTCTAGAGTTTACTTTTTCCCAGTATTTTGCCAGGAACCAAAGCCAAACCCACTAGCCTACAGTTTTTAAATTCCGTTCTTTTCTTTTAATGAAAATTGGGACATTTGCCTATTTCCATCCTGAAGTACCTTTGCAGCTCTCCACTATTTTTCAAAGATCACTGGCACCGGCTCGGTAATCACATCTGTCAGTTCTTTCAATGCCTTAGGATATCGTTCATCTGGGCCTGGTAACTTAAACTCGACAAAGGCAGCCGGATGTCCTCCTACTATCTGCCCACTAATCTTGGGTATGGATTTCCTATCAGCCATTTTTAGTCCAAAGGTCATTCTTCTTGGCATCCAACAGTTAGCATAGTACTTGGTACAGAGTAAGCTTTTAATAAATGTCGACTTAACACACACACACACACACGCACACGCACACGCACATGCACACATACACGCGCGCGCGCACGCACACACACACACACACACACACACACACACACGAAGCAAAAGTTAAACTGTTCTGCCCTATCATTGACTGTGCTTACTATCACTCCATGAAGCCTGGGTCGTGGTCCTCTTTCTTCCTTGATTCTCTTTTCCTCAGTATAGCTTTTTAAAAAACAACACTAACAACTTTTGTTTATTTCCTTAACTTTCCCCTCCAGCCTCAGCTCATGTGAATCTTAGCCACCCTCAACACTATTACAGAATTGTGCTATGTTTTTACATCCATTTTCTCTTGCTTCTATCTTCTGTACATAACTTTTTTTAAAAACTTGTTGATTAAAAAGACCAAAGAACTTTGGTCAATGCCAAAATCAACCATAAGCCCAAAGAACTGATGGTGAAGCATGCAGCCCACCTCATGAGAGAAAGCTGATGGACTGAAGGTGCAGAATGAGACACACATTTTTGGACATGGTCAATATGCGGATTTGTTTTGGTTAATTGTCACAAAGGTTTTGCTTTTCTTTTTTATGGGCAGGGGAAGAATTGAGAGGGAGAGGGGAACTGGGGATAAAGCTACCAAAAATAAATTTAAATAAAAAATAAGAAAAGTAAGACATTGAGGCATTTTTTTAACTGCACAAAACAGAACAGAAAGAATCAAATGCTTAGAAAGAAGGGCAAATTATACATGAGATCCACAGTTTCAAGTACAACCATCTTTTTGAGTTCTATTGTGATATGGAAATATGAATTTAAGTTAAGAATTTTAAAAAAAAAACACAACCAAAAAGGAAAAAAAAAACTCTAATTTGGTTGATATATGTATCCATATTGACCTTTTTAGACAATTCCCTACCCCTTTTACTTCCTCATAGGTATTGTTTCTCTTTGTCCTTCCAGAGTTTTATTCTCAAGAGCTTCCAATCCTTTCTGGCTTGACTTTCATTGTAGAATTTTAGCCCGTGGGATCCCACTTACTCCTTCTTTGAAGACTTTGAATTCTACCCTCCCAAGTCTAGTATTTGCCACACTATGCAAATGAAAACATTTAAAGACAACCACACCAATTAAATGTAAAAATCAATCTCAATTCTGAAAAACAGACAATGAAGGACAATTCCCTCCTCTGGGCAGAGAGATGTGGGTCTACAGATGAAGAATATACTTTGCACTGTCAGCAGCTGTCTCTGTGTCAATCCACCTGAACAACCATTTCCTCTTTATTGATAAGAACCGGATCTAGAACAATAGTTTCCTTTCATTAGATCCTCCTCCTTTTGAAGGAATAAATTATTAGGGAGTCAAGTCAAGAAATGTTTATTAGGTATCCTGCTTCAGGCAGAGGAAGAAGTCCAGAAGATGCTCAGGCAATCGAGGTTCCTTCTCCATGACAATATCATGTCTCTGTCTAGGCTTATGATCTGTTTTCAAATCACTCATCAGTTTCCTCTTTCTGTCCAGTTGGTCTGTAGTGTACACTGTGGTGGTAATATCTTTGCTGATTTCACCCAAATGCTCTCCACCATGCTTCTCTCCTCTGGTACCTGGAGTGTTTCACATGAGTGTATTTTCTTAATAAGCAATGCTTCTCCACATGCACACATATACACCCCACTGTCCCCAATACAGGTATATTCTGCCTATTCTGTTCCTTTCAAACCAAATATACATTTCCAGAGGGATAGGCTAGTCCTGGGTCTCATCCCCCTAAGTCTCAATCATAACAAGGAAGTCGAGTTAGCCTTCTAGGATTAGTATACCTAGTTCCCTTGCACATTACCCATATTTTCTATACCTGTGTGTAGACATCTGAGGCCATAAGTTCTTATTGTTGGCTTCTTTCTTGGCTTTCGTCTCTTATACATTTCCAGCCAACAGTACTTCTGCTGTTCCTACTTCCTAGAACTGTTGTCTATGGTCTCTTCCTTTTCAGTTCAAAGCTCTTTTGATTTGATTTGTAAGATACCGGTTGGGTAAGTTTTTACCAGTCCTAAATAGGCATACTCCAAATCTGGCTAGGAGTCTATGGGATTCCTCCAGTTTAAGCTGTGTCCAGGAAATTCTTGGATACCATCTTCTTAAACAGATCTTCACTTCCCAATTCAACCTCATTCTTCTGAAACCCTTTGCCTTTGACTGGAAATGGTCATGAAAACACCAACCGTTTCCCTAAAGCACTTAGCATAGTATCTAGCACAGAGTGAACTTGTTTTCTTCCTTCCTTCCAAGTGAATCACCAGTGGTTGGTGGTAGTCATCTAGTCCGACATCGCCTAAAAGGTTCTCTCTCATGTTCTAGATACAAACTGTGTCCAGGCTAGGGGCCAGAGGGGATTGAGGAGTCAGGGAAAGGATACACCATATCTGGTTATCCTGATTAACAGCTTGACTAATACTAATGATAACTAGCCCATGTATATTGCTTTCAAGTTTACAAAGCACTTTTCAGGTTACATTATTTTGTCCAGACAACAGCCCTGAAAGGTAGGTACTGCCTATGGAAGAGGAAAGTTTGGCAGACAGATGTTAAGTGACTTGCTCAGCACCACACTGTATTTGAGAAAGGATCTGCACTCAAGATTTGCTGACTACTGCTCCACACCTCTAACCACTGTGTCATCTAGCTTCCTCAGTGACCTTGAAAAGGATATTAACAACGACCATTATTTATCTCCTCTACCTCTGACCCTTATAGGATGAGTCTCTTACCATACCTGGGTTACTCCTTCATCCTCATTCCCTAGGACTTCATTTCCCAGATGGCTTCTGTGGATAATTTGCTTGGAAGACAACCTGATGCTTCCTCCTTAGCAGCCCTTCAATAAGAATTACATAAATCTAGTACTTAGCTCAAAGTGTTCAGTGCCTTTCTTCTTGCCTTCCTTAACTCTGTTTCAGGTTCTTTTGCCCTACAGTCCCCTTCCCCCACCCCCATATAGGTCACAATCCCCCTCTGCCTCTCCAGGTACATTTTCTTTTTTGTTTTCACACTGAAGAGTTCTTACTTTATTCTGTCATTTTTTAATTTGTTTGTTTGTTTTTAAGGAACATTTCCTTCGCCCTGACAACATGGAGACTGAAAAGGAGCCTTTCTCACATGTCTTTGTTTTCCCTTCTGAGAAGAGCACCAGCCATGGCACAGTTTACATTCCCACTCTATGTGGAGCAACACAAAATTCTCCCTGCTCTCCCTCCATACAGGCTGTCAGTGAGCACCCTGGCTTTTAATTATTCTTGCTATTAGTATCCCAGAGACCATATCACCTCTCTGCTCAAAAACTCTTCAGCAGCTTCCTAGTGTCTTTAGCATAAAATTCTAACTCTTTAGAACAATTCAGTTCCAACATATCTTTCCAGTCTTATTTTTCCTGACTCTCTTTGGTATCCTCAACAATCCTACCAAACCAGATTGCTGACTGCTCCCTATATGGACTCATCATCTCCCACCCCTAATCATTCAGACCAACTGTTCCCCATGCCCAGAATACGATCTTTCCTCAGTTCCACTTTTCACAATCCTTCTCATCCTTCAATGATCAGCTTAGATATCCCTTCCTCTGTGATGCTTTCCTCTGTTTTCTGCCTCTCTCTTGCCCCCATAGTTCCCCCCCTTGCTTATAGTCATCTGTTTGTACATTGTGTAGTAATAAAACATAAGTTCCTTGTAAAAACAGACTTTCATTCTTTTCTTTCTATTCCTAGTACCTAACACAAAGCCTTGCACATAAAAGGAAGGATTTTGTTTTTGTTTTAATTTTATTTTAATTTTTACTTTATTTTTTGGATGTAAACACCATAAGAGTAGATTTCCAGTCAGAAAACAGAACCCAAAAAGAACATACTTAAAACTGAATCTCCATTTCATACTACTTATTTTAATAAATAAATGACTGTGGACCAACCATTCTAGAGAGCAATTTGAAGCCATATCCAAAGGACTATAAAAGTGTGCATGTCCTCTGATCCAAAAATACCACTGCTAGATCTTTATCCCAAAGACATCAAAAATAAAGAGAAATGACCTATTTGTACAAAAATATGTACAGCAGCTCTGTTTGTGGTGGCTAAGAATTGGAAATCAAAGGCATGCCCATCAATTGGTGAATGGTTAAACAAGCTGTGGCATATGATTGTGATGGAATATTATTGTGCTGTAAGAAATGTCAAACGGTGATTTCAGAAAAACCTGGAAAGACTTACATGAACTGATACAAAGTGAAGTAAGCAGAACCAGTAGACTATTGTACACAGTAACATCAATATTGTACGATAAAGAACTGTGAATGACTTAGCTATTCTCAGCAATACAGTGATTCAAGACAATCCCAAAGGACTAATGATAAAACATACTATCCGCCTCCAGAGAAAGAACTGATATTGTCTGGATAAGACTGAAGCATGCTATTTTCACTTTTTTTCTTTCATATTTTTTATCCTAGTCTTCTTATACAAAATGACTAATACGGACACGTTTTGCATGTATAGCCTTTTTCTGATTGCTTACCCTCTCAGAGAGGGGGGAAAAGAAGGAAAGAGAGAGGGAGGGATAGAATTTGGAACTCAAAACTTTAAAAAAATGTTAAAAATTTGTCTTAACGTGTAATTGGAGGAAAATATTGTATATTTAAAAATAAATAAATGATTGTTGAATTGACTCCATAACCAAGCCCATATTGAAAGACTTTCCACTTGAGTAGAACAAAAGAATGCTGGTAAAAGTCTAACAATCTGCTTTCAAGAGAAAAACAAATTTATTCCTCAGACCCTAAATTGTAGATTCTGCTGATTTCTGGGGTATAACTGCTCACACTAAAGATTTAACAATTAGGAGTCCATTAGAACTGGCTCCAGCCCACTCTGGGGTAAAATCTCCCAGAATTCCCACCCCACTAGCAGAGCTTTAAAACCTTCAGTCACATGTCCATTCCAAGATTAACTATACAAATAGGACTTGAGCGAAGGAGGGTAGAATACTTAGTATATAACCTTGATCATCAATGAGTTTTACTTCTGATCTGAGATCAAGTATAGTTTGGTCAATGGAAACACTACTGGATTGGAACTCAGAGGGTCTGGGTTCTTACCCCAATTCTTCCACTGCCCAGCTATGAGACTTTGAGTCAGGCACTTGACTCTTCTAGTCTTGTCTATAAATGAGACATGATATGCTTCTCTGTATGGGGTTTACCACATATATAAAGGAGAGGTTGGACTTTGACCTCATAAATGAATAAAGTTCATGTACCTTTTTTCTGATAAAGAATAACTAAAAAACCTAAAACTAGAACTATATGTCTACAAAGCACTTTAATGTAGTAATTCATCTGATCCTTAAAACAACCTTGTAGGGTAGATAATACAAATATTATTATCCTCATTTTTACAAACAAGGAAACTGAGAGTTGTTGTTTAGTCATGTCTGACTTTTGGTGACCTCATTTAGGGTTTTCTTGGCAAAGATACTAAAATGGTTTGCCATTTCCTTCACCAGATCGGTTTACACATGAGGAAACAGGGTTAAGTGACTTGCCAGGGTCACAGGGCTTGTAGGTGTCTGAGACTGGATTTGAACTCATCTTCCTGACTCCAGTCCCAGCACACTATTGACCTTGCCATCTGGCTGCCTCAACTGAAAGTAAGAGAGTTTAAAGGATTTGCCCAACGTCATTGAACCAACATGTAGCAGAGACAGAAACCAAACTCAGGCCTCCTGACCATAAGACCATCTGAGACATCTCATCAACTATTCAGCCCAAGCATCCTGCCCTCTGCCCTGCCTCTGCCTCCTTCTCCCCACCTCACATGGCATGCTCCAGGTTAGATCTTTGGGGACTATGCCTCTTCCACATTCTCAGATTTGGAATAGTGCCCTGAGCTGTACTAATTGGTGAGTGAATGAGGACAAACTCACCGGATTCATTTTACCTAGTCCCAGATCATACTTCATAAACCTTCCACCTCCAGTCTTGCTATCTGCCTGCAAAATTCCACTTAATTCCCTGCTTTTCATCTTTTGATCTGGAAACAGTAATCATATCACTGTTACTACTGCTTCTAGGAAAGGCATGACAATAGACTCGTAAGGCTCTCCTCACTTTGGACCAAAACTTTAGAGAATTCCCATCTCTACTTCCCTAGAGGAGTTAGAGAGGAGAGACTTTCTCACTTTTCTATTTGTATCCATGACACCTAGTAGTACAGTGCCTAGCAAACAGTAGGTACTTAATAGAACAAATGTTTTATTTTCATTCATCATTTACAACATAAAGTACATTTACTTATATTTCTCAGTGAATATGTTTGCTATGGTGATTGAAACCCCCTTTTAAAAATACCTTCTTCTCTGGTTTGATAGGCAAATAAGCAAATATGAGAATGATCTGTGATTTTTCTCAATGTGGAAAACTCTTTGTATGAAAATTCCTTTCATTAATATCAATCATAATCCCTCTGTAACTCAGCCAGGTTTCAGAACTTGGAGATAGGTAGGTAGAGTGAATAAAACACTGAAGCTGGAGTCAGGAAGATTCATCTTCCTTAGTTCAAATCTGGCCTCAGTCACTTACTAGTTAGATGCCCTTGGGTAAGTCACCCAATCCTGTTTGCTCAGTTTCCTCATCTGTAAAATGAGCTGGAGATGGAAAGGACAAACCACTCCAGTATCTCTGCCAAGAAAGCCCCAAAATGAGGTCACAAAGGGTTGGATATGACTAAACAACAACAAATCTTTAGAAACTTGTTTGAAGCAAAGTTATCTAGGGTTACATAACTAGTATGTGTCAGAGACAGAATTTAAACCCAAGTCTTGCTGCCTATCCAGTATACCATCCTGCTCTCCCAGTTTGATAATATATTAAAAGGGAAAATCAACAAAGTTGATCAACGAGAAAGCACCTATTAATCACTGTCCACATAATAATAATCAGTACATTTATAAAGCACTTTAAAACATTATCTCATTTATACTCACAAGTCAAACCTAGGAAATAGATGTTGTAATTATCCTGCATATGGTCTACATATAGAAAGCCATGCAGGTCCTCTTCAGGATGTTAGAGATGAAGGTTAATTTCTTTGTCACGTACACAAAAAAGTTAATCATTTTCCAAGTAAAGTGAATAAATATTACATATTCCTCCAAATCAACAAAAAGCAGCTGCCACTCCTCTAATGGCATCAGTTACAGGCTTACAGTAGAATAGGTGTGTCTATCACTTAGGAGATCTGATTTGCCTGATACCACAGAACCATTCTCATTGCTGAAAAACTCCGTATGTGGGAGGCATGCTCATCATTCCCTTTAAGAAGAAACTGGAAGTGGTTTTTTCTTAAACTATTCCTTGATTTTCAGAGTAATGAAGACTTCAAATAAAGCTGGAGAGAGTGCATAGGATATAGAAGGGGAAAAAAATTTTTTTTTAATTTTTTTTTAATTTCTTTTCTCCTGTGGTCAGATTTTTTTTCACTGTTTTTCTTTGAATTGGGTTCATTTCATCTGTTGCTTCTCTCATTCCCAGACATTTGTCTTCACTGTCACTGAACATGGGTCCAGAGGCGCAGCAGAATCTGCTCACTGAACTACAAATGGTGTCCCATTTCAGACAGAAGTTCTAGTTTATAAGGTCATGTTAAGAGGAGCCCCTACGTAGTCAGAATGACTAAGTCTGCTATCAGGGAGGAGCATGTGTACATTCTGACAAGTGAGAATAAAGCTCATGAAAAATGAATATTTCCTTAAATGACACAGGATCTTATCTGCAGTAAATATGAAAAGGTGAGAAACAGCCAAGATCCTGGGCCTCCAAAAAGCTGCTTGGGTAGAATGATGACCATTCTTAGAATTCTATCCCACTGTCCCTCATTTATCAAGGTCCAACACCTGGCACACTACGTTTGAGTCCTTCCTTCACTGCTTGTTACTAGTGTAGGCTTAAGCAGAAAGTTGTTAACCTGTCTGAGCTCAAGTTTCATCATTAAATAATCATAAAAAGAACAGCTAGCATCAGCTGGGTGGTCCAGTGGATAGAGCACCAGAATGGGAGTCAGGAAGACTCATGTGCCTGAATTCAAATCTAATCTCAAACACTTACTAGCTATGTGACTCTGGGCAAGTCACTTAACCCTCTTTATCTCAGTTTCCTCATCTGTAAAATGAACTGGAGAAGGAAATGGCAAACCATTTTTTTGCAAAAAAAAAACCTAAATGAGGTCATGAAGAGTCAGATATAACTGACACAACTCAACAGCAGCAGCATTTATAAAATGCTTTAAAGATTGCAAAGCATTTTGCATGTTATTCATCTGACCACAACAATAAGTGCTATTTTTATCCCCATTTTACAGATAAGAAAGCTGAGGATGAGAAAGGTTAAGCAATTTGCCCAGTACCACTCAGCTAGTAAGTGTCTGAGGCAGGATTTGAACACAAATCTTTCCGACTCCAGGTCCCACACTCTATTCATTGTGCTACCTAACTGGATCAGTTGTAAAATTAGGGTAGTCATGTCTGTTACTCTGCTATCCACACAGAGTTCTTGAGAATAATCAATGAGATCACATACACAAAAGACTACACATGGCTCAAAATAAATGTAAAGTATTATTAGAAAGAGTCTCATTGTATTTTACATAAGTCAAAAGGTAAGGTCCATGAGGGCAGAGTCTGTGTGGTATCAATTCAATTCAACATTTACTAAACGCTTACTTGGTGGAAGGAATTTTTGTAGGATCTGGAGGTACATTGGTGAAAAAGGACAAAGACACTCCCTTGCTCTCCAGGGGCTTATAGTCACCTGAAGTGACTGAAGAATGTTGGGGGCAGTTGGAGAGGTGGCAGGAAAGACACAGACCTGGAACAAAGCCACAAATAGGTATAGTGTGGAAGGAGCAAAGGAGAGATCTAGACAAAGTATTATAGGAAAATTTGAAGGAAAAGATACTTTCCACTGGACAATAAGGAAGTCAGAAGTCTGCCTCTTTCATGAAGAAACAGAACTTTAACTGAGCTTTGAAGAAAAAGTCATAGACTATTTCCAAAAGTGGAGATAAAGAGGAAGTGTATTTCAGGCACAAGGGATACAGCCTGTGTTAAGGTATGAAACTGGGACAGGACAGAATGAGATGGAGAGACAAGTGAGTGATCTTGTTCAGCTACAAGATGGAGTGAATAACAAGGAGTATTGCTGGGAAAAAAAAATAGAGATTGGAGCTTGAGTCTGGAGAACATCAAAAAAATGCATCATGTTTCCAACAATAATGATGATTTGGATGAAAAATTCCGGATATTTGAGGGATTTCTTTTCTTGTTCCTTGTTAACCAAAAAAAAGAGATATTAATGTGTCAAAAAAAATTACTCGCACAGTTCTAAGCACACAGAAAACCATGTAATCATGGATCAACTAATTGCTCACAAATGTTTGCACAGTTCTTTACAAATATCTCATTGGATCCTCACAACAATCCTGGGAGAGAGGCACTGTTGTTATTCCCATTTTACAGATGAGGAAGTTAAGGCAAACAGAGGTTAAGTGACTTTGCTCAAGGTCACACAGTTAATAAGTGTCTGTAGCAGGATTCAAACTCAGGTCTTTCAGGGCTCCATCTCCCTATGACCACCTGTCTACTTATCTAGAGCTAAAAGGGACCTCCGAAGTTACTCTATCCATTTTATAGATGAAGACATTGAGGTCTAGAGGCTAAGAGACTTGACCAAGGTGATGTGGCTAATAAGCAGCAGAGTCAGAATTCAAACTTGGGTCCCCTGACCTCAATGTTTAATCTTTTTTCCACACTATCATCACCCTAGAAAGCTTAATAAATGTTTGCTAAATAAAAGGATGACTTTTCATAGAAGGAAAGAACACAATGTTTAAGATAATTTCAGAGTCCTGGATTCATCCCCAAGAAAGTAGTTACAAGAGCATAGACACACACATGGCTATTCATGTTTTTTGTTTTCCTAAAATATCATACTGCCTTAACGAGATGTGGCTCATTCTTATATGGGCATAAATGTAACTTTACTGAAAACAAACAAAGCTATCACAAGTCACAAGCCCCACCCCCACCCTCTCCACACATGTACCCATTACTCACCAAGAGCACCCTGACAAACATCTGTTCGAGTAGCTCCACCAATAATAAACTGCGGGTCAGGACACAACTCCTGAAAGGAATTTGGTACAAACAAAACATCACAATATTTCCAGATGGTTTGGATGGAGGATATTTGAGGGATTTCTTTTCTTGCTCTTTGATACCCCAAAGTGAACATGTTAGTGTGCTGAAGAAAAATCTCATACATCATGGCAACCTCCCAATTATCCAGGTAGAAGATCAAAATATTACTTAGCACCTAGTAAAGTGCTGGGTTCCCTGTGGATGCCCATTAAATGCTTAATGCTTATGATAATGCTTCTCATTATGGTGATGGAAAAACTAGGAAAGCCAGGAAGTGCTGTATCTAGAGTCAACTAAAGAGTCGGTAAGAGAAGAGGATTCAACCCTTGAGTCTTCTTCCTTCTAACCTTATGCAACGCCGCCCCCCCTCCCCCACTGCCCATTGGCAACTAAGTTGTCTCTGTATTTCATAGCTTCATCGAAATGTTGCTCAGAAAATGTCTGAATAAATGAACATTCTTCATTTATTCAGTCATTTATTGAACTTCTACTTGTATTTAGCATTATGTGAAATGCTATGGAAGAAGTTGAGGACACAAAAGAAATTGAAGAAAAAGTCTTTGTACCTAAGAAGTTTATAATGTAATTGGAGGAAAGAGTTATAACGAAGGTGGGCCAACAAGAGCTTTGTCCCAGGGTGCTGAATTTAGAGGGTATCAAACTTAAGGGTTAAAAACTAATGGACTATAAGCTTCTAGAGTGAAGGAACTAACTCACCTTTGTGTTTATGTCCCAGAACCTAATACAAAGCCAGGCTCATAGCTTGCACTTAATAAAATGCTTGTTGGTCAACAACACTTAAAGGTCTTTAGCAGGCAGAAATAACAGAGTTTAGCCTGAGTTAGCAATAATATTTAGTTAATATAGGAAGCTACAAAAGGTGAACTTGATTGGGCTCCTCCTTAGCTCTAGGGTAAGTCTTTCATTGGGTCTCCATCTCCACCTCCACTGAAATTCTCAGGTTCTCCCCCCACCTACCCTATATGAGCCCATGCTTTACCCTGCTTGTTAGAGTACTTACATAGCACTTTAAGGTTTGCATTACAAATTATTACATTACAAATATTATCCCAGTTGATCCTCACAAGTACCCTATGAGGTAGGTGCTATTGTTAACCCCATTTTACCGATAAAAAAACTGAGGCATACAGAGGTTAAATGACTTACCCAATGACACATAGCTAGTAAATGTCTGAAATTACATTTAAACTCAGGTTTTCATGACTCCAAGTAGTAGTAATAGAAGTAGTTTTACTAGTAGCTAACATTTATGTGCAAGATATTGTGTACTTTATAAATGCTATCTCATTTGATTCTCACAAATGAGATAGGTGCTATTATTACTCCAGTTTTACAGATGAGGAAACTAAGGCAGATATAAGTTAAGTAGCTTGCCCCAGTTAAGTGGCTGAAGTCTGACCCAAACTCAGATCTCCATCACTCCAGGTCTGGTGCTCTATCCACTGTGCCATTGAGTTGGTTGCACTAGGCTTAGTTTGTAGCATTTGACCTGAGTCATGGTTCTGTTTGTAGAAAGATTTATCTATATGAAACCAGTAGAGAACAAGAAAGATACCAATGACAAGGTAGATAAAATACAGGAAGGGTGCGGTACAGAAGAGTGATAGAAGCTGAAGTGGAACTCCAACTTAATCTCTGTGACTTTGAGAAAGTCACTTAAGCTCTCTGGGCCTCAGGTTCCTCATATGTAATGGAAGGGAGTTGACTCCAACATCCCTTCCAGCTGTAGATCTACGGTACCATGATAAATGATGTCTATTAAGAGGTTACAGACAGAAAAACCTAGAAGAGCAAAGGTATCATCCATTGGGCAAAAGAGAGCAAGGCCTACTCTGAAATATCTGAAAGAGAAGAAGGGTTAGGACAGAGGGTAAGCCCAATCAGCCAGTGTGCTCACAAGAAAGTCCTTGTGAACAGGGGGAAACCCCCCCTGCTTTTAATCAGTGGTATCCTGGAATTCATCAAAGAACTGCTTTTCTACTTTTCTCCAAAGGAATGAAATATAAGGAGATAAAAGCAGATGGGAAAGCAGGGGGGGATGAGGGAACTGAGGGCAGACACAAAAGAAGGGGTGGCCACCAGGACTCTGGATAGGAAGAGAAGTCTGAATTCGATGTGAAAAAGGAGCGACCAGTTCAGTAAACTAAGAAGTGCAGCAACCACAGGATGTGAGAGAGTCAGGTCTTTGTGAGGAGACTGTGAAGGGAAGATAGATTCCGAAGTCATTTCCGAGAAGTTACCACGAAGCAAACAGCTACTCGTGCTTCAAGACTTGGAAACTCTAAAGTATGATGATAGCTGGATTATCGCTTCCAAGGAACACAGTTAGAGGACATATCTTCTTCCTCTATACTACCATGACACTGTCCATAAAGAGAGAAACTGATAAGTTGCAGAATTTCCAGAGAAGAGTAACTAGAATGGTGAAGGACATTGAGTCCTTCTCATATAAGGATTACTTGAAGGAATTTGGGGTATTCAGCCTAGAAAAGACTGAGACGAAAAAGGATAGTTTCTATCAAATAGCTGAAGTCACTAAAGACAAAGTAAAATTCAGTCCTTGCCCTCAAGGAGTTTATAATCCGGAAGAAGATAAGGAAAGGGTGGGATATAAATTGAATAGTCAGTTTACAATCTCGAGAGAGATGGTAAGGGGAAGGATGCAATGCAAATCTAACCCGCAGATCCTCACAGGCTGACATCAGTCCTCTAAATAATCCTCTTTGGTTTTTCAGTCAGTTACAATACAAATATAAAAGTATTTATTGAAAAGAAGTGAAACATAGTACCATGAGAGATTCAAGGAAAAGAAGTTCACTTCTAGCTAGGGAAATAAAGAAAAGTAACGCAAGGTATGTGGCATCTGATCCAAAGATGAAGAAAGGTGAAAAGAAAGTTCAGATGGGAGAAGAGAGAGTTTTTTCTAGGATTCGGGGTAATGAGGCCAGGAACAATAAACTCTTCTTGACAGCTTAGCAACATAGTGGGAAGAGAGAGACCTGACCTCCAAGTCAGGTTCCAAACCTGCCTGCAACACATACTGGCTTTGTGGTGCTGAGGAAGCATCACATAACCTCACACAGGAACAGTTTGACTGGGATATAGATTGGGCTAAAAAGACAACCATGAGATGTGGCTGGAAAGACAGTTAGGAGCCAGATTGTAAAGGCTATTTCATGGATTATTACATAGATGACTTGTCAGCTCTAGGAAAAGAAGTAATCACTTAGTTGACTGAGTAGTCTTATAACATGAACTTCATTTCCTTCTTAAAAATAGCATCCCATACTAGTATATTAAGGGTGGTTATAGACTTAATCATAGGGTATCTTGATTTCAGCAAGGCATTTGATATGATCTCAGGGCATCCTTCTGAAAAAGATAGATAAATATGACCTGGATGATTAAATAATTAAATGACCTTGTAACTGATTAAATAACCATATTCAAAGAGGATTTTTTAGAGGGTTGGATGGTCTCTAGTGGTATACCACTGGGCTCTCTCTCCTAGTCAATATTTTTTATCAAAAGCATAAAAATCATTCTTATGATGTTTGTGAATAACACAAAATTGGAAAGAGAGACAGTGTGATAGATGCAAGAATAAATTTCTAAATTATCTCAAGAGGTTTGAAACCAAAAGAATGAAATTTAGTAATGAAGTATAAAAACCTACAGAATGGCACACTTGGTCTCAAAATCTAAAAGACTTGAACTCCAATCTCACCTATATACTGGCTGTATGATACCAGGCAAGTCTTTAAACTCTGAGTGTCCCAGGTAATGCTAAGACTGTAAGTTCTAGGGAAGTGTCAATCTGCATCAGAAGAGGGAATATTTGCCAGGAGTTTTCTACATAATAATATCTAGCATTTATACAGAGAATTAAGATTTACAACAAACTTTTCAAATATTATCCTATTTTAGCCTCATAACAACCCTGAGAGGTAGGTGCTATTATTATCCCCATTTTACAGATAAGAAAACTGAGGCAGAGGTTAAGTGATTCTCAAGTCACACAGCTAGTAAGTGTCTGAAGCCAGGTTTGAATTCAGTTCCTCCTGGCTCTTGGTCCAGAATTCTATCTACTATGCCACCAGCTACATGGATGAAACTACAGGTCTGGCTAAATTAAAAAAAAAATTTAAGACTTCTTTATAAGGACTATCTCTGCTTTTCTATTTGTATCCCCAGAACTTACTTAACACAGTGATTTTCATATTGTATTTGATGTGGTATTATTCAGTCATTTCAGTAGTAACTGACTCTTCATGATCCCTTTAGGGGTTTTCTTGGCAAAGATACTGGAATAGTTTGCCGTTTCCTTCTCCAGCTCCTTTTACAGAAGAAAAAGCTGAGACAAACAGGGTTAAGTGACTTGCCCAGGGTCACACAGCTAGTGTCTGAGGCCAGATTTGAATTCAGGAAGAGGAATCTTTGACTCCAGACTAAGCACTCTATCCACCTAGTTACTAATATTATAAGCACTTAATAAATGCCTTTTCATTCATTCATTCAAGAAAAAAATATTATACAAACACAGGATTGAAGAATTCAGGCTTGGCAGTAGTCCATGTGAAAAAGACTAAGGGTCTTTGACCACAAGCTCCATGTGAGTCAATAACATGGTATGGTTGATAACAAAGATAAAGCTATCATGCGGAGACAGGGCTTGTCATACTAGCTAAGGTTGCTGACCCACTCCCGGGTGTCAGTACTGGCAAATATTGAGCTATTACTCAGTTTATTCTGTTTATTCATTTGCTCTTTCTAAGAAGGCAGCCAAGGTACCACAAGAAAAGTATTAGATTGGGAATCAGAAAATCTGGGTCCTAACTCCAGCTCTGCCTCTAATTTTCTGTTACTTTGGGCAAGGCATTTCTCATTGAGCCTTAATTCTCCTATCTGTAAAATGAAGCCATCTAGCCCAAAGGATCTACAAGAATTCTTCCAGGTCAAATAGCTTGCAGTTCTGCAGACGCTTCTTCCCACTACCCTTCCCCCCTACCCCCCACCCCACACAGACACCTAGGCTCCATTTGACATCCCTGGATACCCTTGGGTTCCAAGGGATGTCAGGGTCATAGGGAGGCAGAGAGAGCTATTTCTCTCTTTCTTTCCTTCTAACTCCCTAAACCCAGCCCTACCCCACTCCCAGCTTTTCTGACTCCAGTAGGCAGGCCCAATGATCTCCATTATTCTGCAGACATGTCCTCCCTCCTGTCTCTCTGCATCTCTCCTTGAAATCAATAGGATGTTTAATCACCAAAAAATGGACTTTGACTTTAGAGTTGAGTCCCATTGATTGGACCTGAGCAGACACCCGCTCATGCTGTGCATTATTCAGATACCATAAGCATTAGGCTATGTGCTAATTCTGCAGAGCTTCCAGAAAGGCAAGTGAGTAAAAGATTTGGAGAAATGGTTCAGCAAATACTCCTCTGTTTCTGGATAGACCTGTGGTATCTCTGGGTCATGAATTTTTTTCTTCTATACAACCAGTAACCAGTGGAAATAGGGAACTAAGATAATTCAGTCGTCTCTACAAGAGTACAAGGTATATACACAAAGAGTCCTGTCAAAAAAAGAAAGAAAACCCTCCCTTTCATATTCTGGGCATCTGTACCATTGAGATCCTCCTAAAGCAAGAGTTTTTAACCTGGAGTCCATAGCTCCCCAAGGTGTCTGTGGATGAATTTCAGGGAATCTGTGAACTTGAGCGGGGAAAAATTACACCTTTATTTTCACTAAGCACTGACTAAAACTTAGTATTGCCTCCCATTATGAATATAAGCAAGAAGATAGTGTTCTGAAAAGGATTTGTAGCAGGGGTGGGGAACCTGCGACTGCAAGGCTACATGTGGCCCTTTAAGTCCCCAAAGTGTAGCTCTTTGATTGAATCCAAATCCCCTTAATAAAAGAATTTGTTCTGTAAAACTTGGACTCAATCAAAAGGCTGCACTCAAGGACCTAAAAGGCCACATGTGGCCTCAATACCACAGGTTCCCCACCCCTAGTCTATAGTGTTCACCAATCTCCCAAAGGTGTCTATGATGCAACCAAAGGTCAAGAATCACTAGCCTGGAAGATAGAAAGATCTTAGTATGGACAAAATAATTTTCTTCCTCTGAAGTGGAGAACAAGGCTAATGTGTCAGCATAGACTTCCTCCCCTACCTCCCCCTCCAAACTTAAAGACAAGCAGAAATAACCAGCAGGGGCAGAGAAATCAAATTTTGCTATTTCAGAGAAAACGTGACTTCATACGAGTATCATGCTTTATTTATCTGCTGAGAGGGCAAAAATATATCCATTCAGTCTGCCTCATCTCCATTCCCCCTAAGGCAGATGAAAATAAACATCTCTGTGTGAACCAGGATGAAAAGTCACATTTGGGCAGCTCTCCTGAAACCCTAGGAGGCCAAAAAGATAAGAATGAACTGGAGAGAGCAACAAACGTGATGCTATACTGCAGCTCCCTCGTTCCCAAGAAGTTCGTGACTGTACCCAAACTCTTTCATCCTTCTGCCACTCTAAGAGATGAGCTACATGTCATGGCAGTCCCTGGCCCCTCTTCTTGGCCATTTTGATAGATCAAAGAACTGACATGGAGATAAAGGCACTGAGGAACAGAAGAGACACTCACCCAGGGTCACATAGCCTATCAATAACAGAGCTAGGAAAAGCATCTGTGTCTTCCTGGTCTCCTGGCTACATCTGCAGTAGGTATAATCAGTCTGCAAGTTTGGGGATGCAAAACCTATGTCCTTTAAAATGAGCTTTAGGCAATGCCCAACATAAAACCCTGCATGTAGCAAACATCCAATAATTATTTATTGATCATGGATGAGGAAGTGGTTAAGGTTTTATTTATTCAGTGAACATTTGTAACCTACAAGGCACAATGGTCTCTTCAGTCGTCCCTAACCTGGCCCCATGGTTCTTTTTGTCCTATCCCGTGGATTTCAGTAAGCAGTGGAGTAGTGAGCACAAAACTCCTCAGATGGAGGTCAGCTGGACTGCTGGCCATACCCCGTACATGATTTCTATGCCCACTGTCTGGAACGTCCCCCTCATGTTGCCTCCTATTTATCCCATATTTGCTTGTTCTTTCATAGTTGTTTGCATTTTGTCTCCCCCATTAAATGGTGAGCTCCTTGAGGGCAGGGACTGTCTTTTGCCTTTCTTTGTATCTGTATGTGTATATTCTTTGCCATCCTTGAGGACAAGGGCTGTCTCTTGCTTATTTTTTTTTTTTTTTTTGCCTTTTGCCTTTTTCCATCCCCAGAGCTTAGCACAATTCCTGACATACAGTAGGTCCTTAATAAATGTTAAACTGAGTAACTGAATTAAGTGCCCTGACTTCATTCATATTCAATAAAATCAAAGTCAAAACTCAGCTCAGATAACTAGCTTTTTCATAATCCCTCAGATTGTTAGAATTCTCTTCCTGTTACAGTTGCTTGATATAACTTTGTATCTGCTTTGTATTTATTTAGCTACATACATGTTGAATTGCTACATAGAATATAAACTCATGAGAGCAGGGACTACTTTGTCTTTGTCTCCCTACTGCACAGAAAAGGCATTTAATAAATGCTTTTTGACTTCGAGAAAAGAGAATTCATCCTAGAGTCAGGAAAACCTGGAATCAAGTCCCTTCTCTGACAGATACTGGCTGGGAAAGTCACTTAACATCTGAGTGGCCTCAAACAACTCTAGCACATAAATTTTGGAATGACTGCCCATCTGCAATAGAGGATGGAATTTCCTCACAAGGATTTCCCTATACCCATGAAACCACAGGTACAGTCCTCTACTTACCCCCCAAAAAACAACACTAATAACCATACTGTCTTGTAGCTATCATAGTCACCAAAAACATCCACACTCATTATAAATTAAGAAATAATTTTGATAGAATGAGCAACATGGTTGCCCTAATATTGTCATAATATCTTAGGAATTGCAAAAGAAGGAAGAGGGATTTAGTTCTTAATCCTTTTAAGAGATTTAACCCCTTTCACTTAGTTAACTGGTCTTCTGCACAAGTTTTCTCTTGGATCTCTTGATGCTTTGGGTATTCCACAAACAATGTGTAAATCTGTGGTTTCCAATATGTAAATCAGTGAACTTTACTCACATCTTGAACATCTCCAAAAGTTTCAAAGGTGATGTGAAATTCTTAAAAAGATGAAAACAAATGACTGATGCGATAAAATGAAGACAGAGGGGAAGGGAATAGCCTACCCTACTAAGCTATTTTTCTCATTGTCCCTTTCACTTAATTAATTACCAAGAAATGGTGGTGGTGACTTCAATCTCCTATCATTAGAATCAGAAGATTCTGAAACTTCTAGTTTCGTTCTCTTTATGCAATGTGCCCCAACGAAGCAATTTGGTATAACTGAAAGAGTACCTCTATCTCGGAGCCAGGAAAGAGCTGAATTTAAATCTTACCTTTGACACTTACTAGCTGCATGGCCAGTCAATTAACACGTTGGAGCCTCAACTGTAAAGTGAAGATAAGAATAGCAGAAGTACTTACCTCACACATTGTTATGAAGATGATGGTTGTAAAGTGTTCTATAAATGTCAACTATTATTACCATGTTGCCAGAAGGCAACAAAGGTATTAGTCATCTAAATGAAAAGGCCCAGATCCTGGGCAGCCTCCTCCTTTCTTCTCCATCCCTTAATTCCATGGGAGGTGGTGGAGAAGAGGGAGGGAAGGGGGGAGGGGAATCTGAATGACACAACAGGGGCTATTCCAGTTTCTCTTAATCAGTGATCTGTCCAGTATGTGCAGTAATATAATGATAATTTGCATATTTAATCATGCCCTAAAGACTTCCACGTAGTACAAAGGCTTAACTTACAGTCCCCCCACCCCAGGTGATCTTGGTTTGATTTGTTCAATGGGATATTCATCCGGTGGGTTTCACAGGCTCATAGAGGTAGAGCTGGAAGAGAACTCAGAGCTATTCAGTAGAAACTGTAGACACAGAACTGATCCCCAGAAAGATTAAAGGATTTATCTAAAGTCACCATAGGGAGTAACCATCAAAGGTAAGATTTTAACCCAGGTCCCCTAACTCCAAAGCTAGTGCTTTTCCCATTGTATGACACTGAGGGAGAGAAGGAAGGGAAGGAAGGAAGGAAGGAAGGAAGGAAGGAAGGAAGGAAGGAAGGAAGGAAGGAAGGAAGGAAGGAAGGAAGGAAGGAAGGAAGGAAGGAAGGAAGGAAGGAAGGAAGGAAGGGAGGGAGGGAGGGAGGGAGGGAGGGAGGAAGGAAGGAAAGGAGGGAGGGAGGGAGGAAAGGAATGAGAGAGGAGAAGGAAGGGAAAGAAGGAAGGAAGAAGGGAGGGAAAAGGAGGGAGGAAGAAAGGAGACATTTTTAACTGTGTGGTCATGGAGCATTCTAATCTTAAACAATGACCCCTTATGTGTAGAACAGTAAAATGCGTCAACTTCCTAGGTGAAGCTATAGTCTCCCCTTTCTCCTCTCTCCATCTCCCCTCCACTTTGTTAAATTAAATCATTTCCAATGAATCCATCTCCTTACCGTGGGCCGTTTCCAGACAATCCCTTGGGTTTGAGGAGAATATGGCCCCAGATCCTTGTATCCCAAAGCTGAGGAACAAGCTGGGAATTCTGGGTCCTTAAATAGAGTCCCTGTCTCCAAGCACTGTTTCCTTAAGATCTCATAGTCCTGGCCCAGGTATTTCACAGCATTCTGGCTGGAACCCAAGCCCTCAGCCATGGCGCGCTGCTGTTTTGACAGTCTTCCTGCCATAGCCGCCATAGCTGTTCCCTTGACTCAGAGGCAAAGTGAGAGAGGAGAAAGGAAGGTATGTGGTGCTCCAAGCTCTGTCCCACTAGGAACCAAGAGGAGGTTATAAAGTAGAACACCCAGGTAAAGGTGGAGCAAGATACATTATCTTCTGGCAACCAATCTGGAGAGGAGTGAGTCAATTCCAAGGCATCCCAAGAGCAAATATGTACCCAAGGCAAGAGGAAGAAGAGAGCCAGGTTGTGGATGGATCCATCAGCTCCATCTTCCAGGACCTCCATCCTACTAATTAGTCAGAGAAGTGTTTAGGACTCTTATTTATTCTGTTAAATAAAAGCTCCTAGGTACCACTTCCTTCTCCTTAGAAGACAGCCTTGCACCACCAGCAGTTTCCCCATGGTCTGACATGAAAAACAGCAATGGGAGACAGGCTTTCAGGAGGAAATCAAACTGGTTTTTCCAAGAATGGACTCACCCTAAACATTATTATGGGGATAAACTCAGGGAAGGGATGTGCCAATGAGTTCAGCAAAATAAATACAGCAAGATGGACACTTTCCTTTAATTTTCATCAGGGGAACAAAGAGTACTGAATTTTGAGTCAAAGATTCAAGTACCAAGTCTTTAATTTCCTTGACACCTTGAGCAAGTCAATTACCTTCTCAGAGTCTCAGTTTCCAAATTGGGGGTGGAGGAGGGAGAGGGGAAAAGGTATAATAAATACTTGAATATATTCCTCCTACTGGGGTTATTGTAAGAAAAGTGCTTCAAACTCCAAATACTCACTATATAAATGTGTTATTATTTCTATTCACAGCAATTAGAACTGCCAGAGATCATAGATATTATTTAGTCCAAGACTTTCATTTACAGATAATGAAACTGAAGCCCAGACTTGCCCAAGGTGGCACAAGTAGTAAGTATGAAAGAGCCAGCATTCAAACCCAGGTTCCCTCATGCCAGATAAGTGTACTTTCCACTAAACCTTATTAAAAAGAAGTAAGCTTCTTTTTAGAAGAGCAGCTAGCTGACACAGTGGACAGAGTGCCAGGCCTGAAGTCAGGAAGACCTGAATTCAAATCAAACGCAGACACTTACAAGCAGTGTGACCCTGGGTAAGTCACATATGACTTTTTGCCTCAGTTTCCTCATCTATAAAATGAGCCTGAGAAGGAAACAGCTGTTCCGTGAACAAGACATTCCATCTCTAGTCTCTAAGCACTTTCTTCATAGATGAAATGCTCTCCTTCCTCATTTGCACCTCCTGGCTTCCCTGGCTTCCTGAGTTCCAACTAAAGTCCCATCTTCGAGGAGCCTTTCCCAAACCCTCTTAATTAGAGTGGCTTCTCTCTCTTATTTACTTCCTGTTTATCCTACATATGTGTTTGTTTGCACATATGTGTTTGCTTATTGTCTCTCCCTTTTAGATTTTAAAACTCCTTGAGGGCAGGGACTATCTTCTGCCCCTTTTCCTATCCTCTGTTCTTTTCAGAGTTCATCCACAGTGCCTGGCACATAGTAAGTGCTTAATCAATGTTTATTCATTGACCCATGTCAGAATCCAAGCTCCTTCAGGGCAGGGGCTATTTTTGCCCTTCTTTGTATCTCCACAGCTTAGCACAATGCCTGGCACATAGGAAGCACTTAATAAAAATTGCTGAGTGATACTGATAGCACTTTGCCTTAGAATGTTTGTCATGTAATTTTGCATATTATTGTTGTAAAAGAAAGAGACCCCACAAAGAGAGTGGACCCCACATGGAGAGGCCTGTAGTTGTGTATGACACAACAGGAGGAAGAACACATATCTCTAGCCTCTTCTCCTCCCCCCATGTCTCAAAGGAAGACTTTCATTTCTGCCAAGAAAGGACGAAAGAAAGAGGTTGAGGCCAGAGGCCACCACTTCACTCTATTCCGAAGGACAGATAGTACCAGGTTAGAATTATATCTCAAATATTATTAGCCTAGGGGCTATGATCTCCTGTAGGGAGTTTTTCTAATCCCCTTCATTGTTAGTTCTCGTACCCTCCTCAGATAAGCATACCTATACTTCTGTTTTAATATTACGTCCCTGAGAAGACTGTAAACTTCTTGGAAGTAGACAGTTTTTAATTTTGCATTTCTTGTTCAGTCCTTTTTCAGTCATGTCTAACTTTTTGTGATCCCATTTGGGGTTTTCTTGGCAGAGATACTAGAGTGGTTTGCCATTTTCTTCTTCGGTGCATTTAAAGATGAGGAATCTGTGGCAATCAGGGTTAAGTGACTTGCCCAGGGTCACATAGTTAGTCATAAATATCTGAGGCCAGATTTGAACTCAGGAAGATGAGTCTTCTTGACTCCACCCCGGTGCTCTATCCACTCAGCACCTAACTGCCCTTCAAGTATCTGAACTATCCTGTATAAAGGGGATTAGATTTGTTCCATTTGTCTCCAGAGGGCAGAAATAAGAGCAAGGATGAAACATTCAAAGAGGTAGGTATGGGCTTGAGGGTTTCCTTAATGAGGCTTTCAAGTAAAGGCTGGTGTAGAAGGAATCACTTTTCAGGTAACAGTGGGACTAGATAGTTCCTTTTAAGTCTGAAATTCTGCTACTCTATAATTCCCATCAACACAGCTTCCCCCACTCCCACCCCTATGGAGATAGAAAGTAAAAAGAAACCACAGAAGGCAGAGTAGGGGAAAACAAAAGAAAAGCCATTTTCTCCCTGCAGGGAACAGAAAAGGAGAGGGGGGGAAAGTGCTGACTCCAAACATTTGCAAAATAGCCCCAGGCATTTGCCTATCTCCAAATGTCAGGAAGTTTGCCCACCACTGTTTACAAGAGCCACTGAGACCATTCTCTGGCCTTCTTCTCTTTCTAAAAGCCTGAAGCAGTAATACAAGCACTGTGGAACCTGACTCCAATAGGACTTTTTTCTTTTACATAAAAAGAGATAATGTTTTATTAGCTGTGTTTATACAATTCTCTGAAATTTGCCTCTTGCATGTGCCCCCTCCACAGGCATTCCTTCAGGCCCCATAAACACCACAGCTGTCTTTTCCCCTACACTTATAAACACGTCCAACATCTTCCAAATATATATATATATATATATATATATATATATATATATATATATATATATATATATATATATATATAAAATATAAACATCTTCCAAAAACCTTTCCTGGATCCATCAACTCATCCCTGAGAGCCACTTTCCTCTCTGTCCTTTCCCTTTCCTACCTTCTTGCTGTCTTTGTAACATCTCTCGTTTTGTTCTCTAAAAGCACCAGTGACATCAGGAGGGTGATGTTTTGACTTAACAAGTGTTTTGGATTTCAATGAGAGGCAAAGTCATTCGTCTCAATTTTTCCTCAAGAGTCAATGGAGTCCAGTGGTAAATCATAACTCAAGACAACAGGTGATAGCCCAGCCCCTTTTCTACTTAAATTCTATAGAAGGCTGAGATTGTCTATGATTGATGCTTACACTTCCTTTTCTCTTCCTTCTTAAATGTCCAAGGTTTAGTCTCATGATTCAACTGCAATGGCTCTTTCCAAGGATATCTTCATTGCCAAGGTCTTCCATGGTCTTTTCTCATCCCTTTTCACTTCTCTTCAGCCTGTGACACTATTGTGTCACTTCTCTGTAGGTTTCTGTGACACCACTCTTGTCTCATTCTGTTCCTACCTGTATGGCCACTCCTCAGTCTCCTTTGCTGGATCTTTATCCAGGTCACAGCCTATAAAGGTGAATGCCCCTCCAAATCTCTTTCCCTCCTATATTATTTCACTTGGTGATCTCCTTGGTGATTCTAACAGATTCAACCTAGTCTGTCAACAAGCATTTATGAAGTACCTATTACAGTCCCTGTGCTAAGCTCAGTACAGAAAAAGAGACAAACGTCACTTCAAGGAGCTCACAATCTAATGGGGGAGACACCAAGCAAACAAACATATACAAATAAGCTATATGGAGCATAAATAGGAAATAATGGAAAAAATACAAAATACAGCTATATGGAGGATAAATAGAAAATAATTAATGGAAAAAATACAAAATAAATCAGATTGGTTAGGAAAGGCTTCCTGTAGAAGGTAGGGTTTTGTTTGGAACTTGAAGGAAGCCAGGGAAGACAGGAGGGGGGAGAGTATCCCAGAAATGGGAAATAACCAAAGAAAATGCCTAGGGTAGAGAGACGTACTGCCTTGTTTGAGGAACAGCAAAGAGGTCAGTGTCACAGAATAGCAGAATACTTGCTGGTAAGTAAAGTGTTAGAAGACTGGAAAGGTGCATCCATTTTGGGGTAGGGGTGGCCGGGTTATTAAGGTTGTTAAGGGATCTTAATGTCAAACAAAGGATTCTGTGTTTTATCCTGGAGAAGCCACTGGAATTCATTGAGTAGGAAGCCAACATAGCTGGACCTGTTCTCTAGGAAAATCACTTTGGCAGCTGAATGAAGGATGAATTTGAGTGGGGAGAGGCTTAATGGAAGGCAGAGCAATCAGCAGACCCGTAATAGTCCTAGGGTCAAGTGATGAGAGCCTGGTCTAACCTCTCCACTGGCCTCCAGGCTTGAATTTCCACCTTCTTTTCAGACATCTTGAACTGGATGTCCAGTAGACATCGTAAACTCAACATGTCCAAAACTGAATTCATTATCTTTCCCCCTAAAACCTCTATCACTCCTAACTTCCATATTACTGTTGAGGGTACTACTAACCTCCCAGTCCCCCAGGCCCACCACCGAGGTGTCATCTTTGACTCTTCACTATCTCTCCCCCACCCTACCCCATATCCAATTAGTTGCCAAGTCCTATCATTTCTATCTTTGTAACTTCTCTCCCTTATACAACCCATCTTCTCTCCTCTGATCCTGCTGACCATCGTGGTGCAGGTCCTCATCACCTCACTACTGGGCTATTACAACAGCATTCTAGTTAGGTCTCCTTGTCTAAAGTTTCTTTCCACTTCAACCTAATGCTTCACTCATGTCAAAGGGATCTTCCTAAAATGAGGTTCTGATCATGTTACAACTCTTATTCAATCAATCTGATAGCTCCCTGTCACATCCAGGATCAAATATGAAATCCTCTCTTTGACTTTTAAAGCCCTCCCTTTCTGGTCTTCTCACATTTTACCTACTGTGCAATCCACTGTCGGTAGAACTGAGTTCAAATTCAGCCTCAGACTTGCTGGCAGCATAACCCTGGGTGAGTCATTCAACCTGTCTACCTCAGTTTCCTCAATAGTAAAATGTGGATAGTAATAGCATTGACCTCCCCACTTCCACTCAGGATTGTTGTGAAAACTGAGTAAGATATTTGTAAAGCACTTAGCAGGGTGCCTGGCACATAGTAGACATTTAATAAATGTTAGTTGAATGACCAACTTTTGCATGCTGGGGTCATTAAATGGAAATATCTCTCCAGAATCATTTATTATCTTCAGTCACTAGACTGATCCCAACATTCTAAGAGTGATGTTCAGAGTTTAAAGTAAGAATAATCTTTGATGTACTGTGTACAAAGTAATAGCAAAAAAGTTAAGTGATCAGCAGTGGATGACTTGGCTATTCTGAGCGATACAACGACCCAAGATAACTGTGAAGGACTTATGATGAAAAATGCTGCCCATCCCCAGAGAGAACTGATGGTGACTGAATACAGATGGAAGCCTACTTTTTTATTTTTCTTGAGGGTTTTTTGGTTTATGTTTTCATTCACAACATAACTATTATGGATATCTTTTGCATGACTACACATGTACAACCTATATCAAAATGCGTGCCTTCTCAATGAGAGGAAGTGGGGAGGGACGAAGGAAGAAAATTTGGAATTTTAAGGTTTAAGAACAAATGTTAAAAATTATCTTTGAATGTAACTGAGGAAAAATAAAACAAATAAATTATAAGAAGAATAATCTTTGAAGGAATGATATAAAGGGGAAAGCTTTGGGCATAAACAGCAGGAGACCAGCTGACTAATGATAAGGGGATACTCTGGTCCCCTCTCAGAGGTCTCATCCTCCTTTCCCAGGACATTCTATTTCACTGGTTTTTTTTTTTCCTTGTTCAATATCATCCTCACAGAGAGAGTGAGTCAATCTTCTTGTCCACAGAAATTTTTACCAGTTCACAAATATTTATGGGCTTCACACACACTTTACAGAGTTTGACTCATTTTATCCAAGCTACAGATACCCTCTCTACCATATTACCTCTTCCCCCATGTTTGCTCCTTAACCTCTGTGCCTTCATTTCCTCTGCTATAAAATAGTGATGATAAAACTGGTGCTACCTGTCTCACATGAAGGCAATTCTGTACGGTACAAAGTATCCTAGCTCCAGAGTCTGGGTTTAAATCCCACTTTTAATACTTAATAATTCTGCAGTCTTGAACAAGTCACTTTTCATCCCTATGTGTCAGTTTCCTCACCAACCAATCAAATGAATGTTTTGGCACAGATGACTCTGAGGTAGGTATCCCTCTAAATCTATGGCACTTTGGTTTGTTGTAGGAAAAGTATTTTAACCACGTTACATAAATATTAATATTACATAAATATAAGTTATTATTATTCAGGCTTTCCCAGGGGCATTACATTCATAGGATCATAGATTTAGAGCTGAAAGTAACCTGTGATGTCACCTAGCCTAAATATGTCAAACAAGCGACCTGAAGCCCAAGCTAGACTAAAATGTAACTGAGAAATAGTTAACCAAATAAATAAAAATACAATAAAACAGATAATATTATATTTTAAAATTAAGTCTCTATGTGGCTCCCAGGGATCTTTGCCTCCTTTTCTGCTTGAATTTGATACTACTGATCTAATCCAATCATCTCAGATAAAGCAACGGAGGCCCGGACAGTTTAATTTGCTTAAAATTACCAATTGTGGTAAGTGATAGAACTAGGATTTAAACCCAGTTCCTCTGACTCTGAATCCAGTACTGTTTCTGCACCATGCTGCCCTCTAGAGGATCTTTTTCTCCTACGAATTCTCCAAGATTATGTAATACATGAAAAGATAGGAGATCACAGAAACCTCTAAGAGACCTTAAAGGTCATCTGGTCTAATCCCCTCTCGTTTTTACGAATGAGAAAACTGCACTTAGAATTCTAGAAGATCTGGCTTCAAATTCTTTCCCGGACAATTACTTTGCATGTGACCATGGATGGATAGATCACTTAATCTTTTTGAATCTGTTCCCTCATTTCTAAAACAGGAACAATAATATTTGTGCTAACGATTTCACAGAATTCATGTAAGAAAGGTGTTACGTAAACCTTAAGGCACACCATAAGCTTGAGCTGTTATTGTTATTAATGATTATTGTATGTATTATTACCACAGCACTACCCTAAGGGAACACAAAAAACCTGCAGGCAGTAGATTTACTGCTTCTCCCACCTGATATGCTAATTCCCAGTAAATATAAAATTAAACAAAGGAAAATGAGGAGTTTGATTTATTTTAGGTCTACTGCTTGGGGTTTTTTTTAGACTCTGTGTCTGATTTGGGGGTTCCCTGGGCATATAAACATGCTGCTAAATTTTCTCATTTTTTTCTACCCACAGCATTTGCAAGCTAATTTTATACAGATGAGTTGCCATGGACCAGACTAATCCAATCCAATTAGCCACATTGATTGATAAGAAATTATTGTGGGGATAATCTATAGACATTTAGTAAGCACCTACTATAGACCAGGCAAGAAAAAGACAGTCCCTGCTCTCAAGGAGCTTACAATCCAGTAGGGGAAGACTACACAAAAAAGGGAGCTATGAAGGGGTAAGGAGGAAAATAAGTCTACAGCCTGGTAGGAAATGAAGGGGTAGTGGAAAAAGCACTCAATTTCATATCAGATATCCAGTAGAATCTCCACCACCACCATTTACTAGCTGCGCAATCTTGAATAAACACTTAGCCTCTGAGGACTTCAGTTTTTCCATGTGTAAAATGGAGATAAGTAATTCTTATCCTACCTACCCCACGGAGTTGTGAAGATTGAAAGGCTGAAAGACAGAAAGCACTTTTGTCCTCCTATTTCAGTCCTATTCGACTCCTCATGACCTGATTTGAGGTTTTCTTGGCAAAGATGGGGGAATGGTTTGCCATTTTTTCTCAAGCTCATTTTACAGATGAGGAAATTGAAACAAACAGGGTCAAGTAACTTGCCCAGGGTCACACAACTAGTAAGTGTCAAGCCAGATTTGAACTCAGGAAGATGAGTCTCCATCTCCATCCACTGTACCACCTAGCTGCCCTAAAGACCTATAAAAAGATGAACTATTACAATGACTGTCTCCCTGGACTCCATCTTATTTCATTGTTCCCAATTGCACTGCCCTACCTAACTGGTAATTAATATTAAAGTGTTGAAGATCTCAACCTTTCCTCTCTTTCTGTTCGAGGAGAAACAGTGTTAATACAGCTGGTCAATTTCCTTATTAATAAAGTGTCTCCCTTAGGGCTACTCTTTTCCCACCCCACCTGCCTCAATTTACCTCACACAGTCTTCCACCCAGTTGCTTGGATAGATATATCTCTTATCTATCTAGGCTGGTGGCAAACTCAGCAAATAAGACTCATTTACTCAGGCAGGAGGGGGAAAAAATCAGAAAATTTTAAAGAGGTCCCTGCTGTAGAGAAGCTTACCATTTACAGGTAGACAGCTGAGAGCCCACATCTCTGCAGACAGACACCCGGGGTGAAATAGCCTGCTTCTCACTGCCACTGTCAGCCTAGATAGGTTCCTTTCACTGACAGCAACGCAAGGAACAGTCAGTGCCAGCTCTCTGATAGAGAGGAAGTCTCAAAAACCCATTATAGGAGCTTGGGAGATTATATGGCAATTCTCAGTTCTGTCTCCTGGCTGGTAAGACCTCCATAATGGGAAACTTTCTCGGCACAAGACCTACTTTAATGAAGTGCCCTCCTTTTTCCTCAAAAGTCAAATCAGATCTCCCAGCTGCCCTCTGTGTCCATTCTGACCATTGTTATGCACAGGCTAGCTCCTCCTGGCCATAATGCCCAATTCTGTGCCATCACTTCAGCTCCTGGGGTATCTGGGATTTCATCAGCAATTCCCTCTCATCACCACAGCAGTAAAGATAAATCATAAGGTCATAGATTTAGGGTAGAGAGACCTTAAAGATCAGTGGATCCAAACCCTTCTCATCATTTATAACCTGATTCTATCCTACCTTTCCAGAGTTACTAGACATTATTCCCTTCAGGAGCTCTGTTTTCTAGCCAAATTAGATAAATATTGTTTTTCACACATGGCTTTCCATTTACCAACTCCAGGAACAGGTTATTCTCCATGCCTGGAATGCACTCCATCCCCTTCACCTCTAAGAATTCCTAGCTCCCTTAAAGGTCCAGCTCACATGCTACCTCTTACATTTGGTCTTTCATGATACGTATACACACACACACACACACACACACACACACACACTGATCTCTTCCAACCAAATGTCTTTGTATTTATTTTGAATGTCTTTTGTGTTTATTTATATGTGTGTATACACAGTTTCACTCTAATAAAGTGAAGATGGAAAGAAGGAAGGGAATAGGCATTTATTAAATGATTACTATGCTCTAGGTTCTGGGTTAAGCACTTTTACAAATATTATCTCATTTGACGCCCATAAAAACCCTGGAAGTAAGTATTATCATCTGTATTTTACAGTTATGGAAACTGAGGCAAAGGTTAAGTGACTTGCCCAGGGTCACACAGGGGTAGGGAACCTTTGACCTCCAGGCCACGTGTGACCCTCTAGGCCCTCAAGCGCAATTCTTTGACAGAGTCCAAACTTCTAGATACCATCAAAGGATCACACTTGAGGACCTAGACAGGCTCATGTGACCTTGAGGCAGCAGATTCCCCACCTTGGAGGCAATATTTGAATCCAGATCTTCCTGACTCCACTGCCCCACCTAGCAGTCTCTCAGGGTCAAAGTATATGGAATCAAAGGACTTGGGTTAGAATCCTGATTCCACTTCTTACTTATGTGACTTGGACAAATCACTTAACTTTCCAGGGATTCAGTTTCCTCATCTGTAAAATGAGAGATTTGGAATAAATGATCTCTAAATGTGTCTTCTAGCTCTAAATTTATGATTCTTTTGTCCTGTTGCAGCCAGTGAAGGTCAGCATGTGCAATATGCTGTGGAAGTTTGGTAAACCTGCTCCTGGGTGTGAATCATGAATCATTCTAACTGACTGCTGAGCCAGAACCAAGTGTTACCTACAAAAGGTTTGAATGAACGGCTTTCAATTTCTGAGAGCATCCCTTAAGAGTTACCATAGATGGACATGAAACAAACCTCTATTTCTTGTCTCTGTTGTATTCCTTCTTTCCTGAACTGAGGTGACTATCCCTAGATAGCAGCGGGAGAGAATCAGACAAGTTTATGACCTTGTGAGCTTTGAAAATGTGAAGGAACCATCAAAAGTCCAGTAACTGGAGTTGGTCACAGTCTGCCAGTAACCATACTCAGAAGTAAAAATGTCAATAACCCCTGTAAATTTGAATCCACTCTCCCAAGAGATTGAATGGGTATGTAGAGGAGAGAATGAGCCCTGGTATGTGAGGATGTTACTGGACTTTGGTTTCTGTCTACTACACTTGACTGTTGCCCTGGCCATCTCTGAAATCCCACATGCAGTTTTCAAAAAATTCAATTTTGCAAAACTCATTATAATTCTGTGACAACAAGAAGAAGAAAGAGAGGAAGAAAGAAGATAAAGCAAAAGTCTCTCTTCCAGATGCCCTTCCTCCAATTTCAGGCCTGATGTCAAGAATATTGCAAAAAGGATATTAAAAAAAAAAATGATGGTCAGTGAAGTATCTGCTCCCAAAAAGTCTTTTTCTCAGCAAGATCACCCAGCAGGCAGGATCTGGAGTCAGAAATGCCTGAGTGCTAATCCTACCTCAGACACAATGTCTGTGATCCTGGGTAAACCACTTACCCTCTCTCAGCTCCAGCTTCTCATCTGTAAAATGGGGGTAATAACTGCACCTACCTCGCAAGATTGCTGTAAGAATCAAATGAGACAGTTTATATAAAGCACTTTGCTAATCTTGTGCCATGTAAATGCTGGCTACTATTCTACCTAAGCCAGCCACTTCAGCCACACTAAGGAAAGGTAACAGAGTTGACCTATGGAGTCTAATTTCAGCCTGGTGTTTGTCTGATCTGCATATTTTTCTCATCACTCTCAGTCCTCTACAACTGTGGAAACCAGCATGTTGCTGTATCCATCATACAGCCCTAGTTCGCTCTCTAGTGGTCAAATCTAGATCCTGCAGCTCCAACCCTAACCTAGCCATAAGAAGGGACATCTAGCCTAAATTGAGAAATGTTTTGTTTTCCTTACTCTGCAGAGTCCACAGCTGCTAGCTAGGGATAGGTGGGGAGGAAGATGCCATTCTTTGCCTAGAACTATATGATATTTCTGTATGCAGTAGATGTGCCAATTGTCCATCCTCTTCATCTCAAGAGCCCCATTTCGATGCCGCTGGTTGAGTGATCAGTAATAATTAGTACTTTCTTCTGAAAGACGACCAGTTTCTGAAGGAGATGATGGGAATGGGCTGCTGCAAATGATCCTGACCATCCCAATCTGCCTGTAAAGAATCCAAGCTCAAATGTTGGAGAAAATGTGGGAGAGTTGGAACACTAATTCATTGTTGGTGGAGCTATGAACTGATTCAACCATTCTGGAGAGCAATTTGGAACTATGCCCAAAGGGCTACAAAAATGGGCATACCCTTTGACCCAGCAATATCGCTTCTAAGGCTGTATCCCAAAGAGATCATAAAAATGGGAAAGGGTCCCACATGCACAAGGATATTTACAGGAGCTCTCTTTGTGGTGGCCAAGAACTGGAAATCAAGGGAATGCCCATTACTTGGGGAATGGCTAAACAAACTGTGGTATATTGATGTAATGACATACTATTGTGCTATAAGAAATGACTAACAATTGTACTTCAGAAAAACCTGGAAAACTTATATGAACCGATGCTGAGTGAAATGAGCAGAACCAGGAGAACATTATACACAGTAACAGCCACAGGGTGTGAGGACTGTTTCTGATAGACTTAGCCCTTCACAGTAATGCAAGGACCTAAAACATTCCCAAAGAATTCTTGAGGAAAAATGCCATCCACATCCAGAGAAAGAACTATGGAATCAGAACACAGAATGAAGCAGAATATTTTCTCTTGTGTTATGTGTTGTTTTGGTTTGGTTTTTCTCATCGTTCTTCCATTCATTTTAATTCTTCTATGCAACATGACTAATGTGAAAATGTGTTTAATAAGAATGTATGTGTAGAACCCATATAAGATTGCATGCCATCTTGGGGAGGGAGGGGGAAAAAATTTAAAACTTTAAAACAATCACGCCTATTGTTGAAAATGGAAAACAAATAAATTAAATTTTAAAAAAAAGAATTCCATCTTAATCTTGATTTCCCTATCAATCAACTCTGGTGACTCCCGAACTACTCTGTTTAGTTTTTAAAGGCCTTTATGTTTAGGTCTAGAATCAGAAAGACCTGAGTTCAAATCCAGCCTCAGATATTTACGGTAGCTGCTTGAGTCAGATATTTACATGCTGTGTGACCCTGGATAAGTCACTTAACCTCTGTCTGCCTCAGTTTCCTCAACTATAAAATAGGGATAATAAGAACACCTACTTCACAGGGATGTTTTGGGGATGAATATGATATATACACACACAGTGTCTGGCACATAGTAGGTGCTTCATAATTGCTTGTTTCCTTATTTCCTTAAATCCCTCCACAACCTGGCCCCAAACTACCTTTCCAGTTTCTTTGGATAGCATTCTCCCTCCTGCTCTCAGTGACCCAGACTTTTCTTTATTCTCCACCTATGATACTCCATCTCCCATATCCATTTCTTTGTATAGTGACCACACCCCATGCCTGCACATCACTACTTCCCAATCTTTGTTTCATAAATCCCCCCTCTTCCCTTTAAGATACTTTTCAAGCCCCATCTTCTGCATGAATCCTTTCCTGATCCCCCTCACTATTAGCTCCCTTCCTTTCAAGCTATCTTATATTTAACAACTTTGTATATATTTGCATTTATTCACTTTATCCTTATGCCGTGTATATTTTTAAATGTGCCTGTTGTCCCTCCCATTCGAATACAATCTTAATTTAAGTAGAAATTGTTTCCTTCCTCACATCTGTATCCCTGGTGCCTAGTACATTGCCTGGCAAATAGCAGTCACTTAGATATTCATTACTGATAGGTTAATTTGATAACTTGGTCTATTTGAGAGAGCAATCCCAGGGAAAGCATCGATTAAGTCTCCTTCGCACTGTAAGTTACCAAGCAGAGTGCTAAGCACAATTAGAGATTTACTGAATGTTTTTTCAGTTTGGTGACCTAGTGATAGACAGTTGGCCTCAAAGCCACAAAGATCACTTTTTAGGGTCATAAGCAGCTTTCTAAGACTCTAAATGCAAAGACAGTTCCCGTTGTCGGAGGGATTTACCTAGGAGTTTCTTGTACCAGTTAAATCACAGGTTTAATCCCTGTCCCTCTTCCTATTGGCAATGATTGGAGCAAGTTGGTTCATTGTTTTTGGTTGGTTGGTTGGTTGGTTGGTTGGTTGGCTGGTTGGTTGGTTGGTTGGTTGGCTGGTTAGCTGGTTGGCTGGTTGGCTGGTTGGTTGGTTGGTTGGCTGGTTGGTTGGTTGGTTGGCTGGTTGGTTGGCTGGTTGGTTGGTTGGTTGGTTGGCTGGTTGGTTGGTTGGCTGGTTGGTTGGTTGGTTGACTGGTTGGTTGGTTGGTTGGTTGGCTGGTTGATTGGTTGGTTGGTTGGCTGGCTGGTTGGTTAGTTGGCTGGTTGGCTGGTTGGTTGGTTAGTTGCTTGGTTGGCTGGTTGGTTGGTTGGTTGGTTAGTTGCTTGGTTGGCTGGTTGGTTGGTTGATTGGTTGGCTGGTTGGCTGGTTGGCTGGTTGGTTGGCTGGTTGGTTGGCTGGTTGGCTGGTTGGCTGGCTGGTTGGTTGGTTGGCTGGTTGGTTGGTTGGTTGGCTGGTTGGCTGGTTGGTTGGTTGGCTGGTTGGTTGGTTGGTTGACTGGTTGGTTGGTTGATTGGCTGGTTGGTTGGTTGGTTGGCTGGTTGGTTGGTTGGTTGGTTGGCTGGCTGGCTGTTTGGTTGGTTGGTGGTTGACTGGTTGGTTGGTTGGTTGGTTGGTTGGTTGGTTGGTTTTTGAGACTGGATCTCCCTATTTTGCCCAGGCTGGAACTGCAGCAGTTGACTACTCATGGGTGCAAATCCAATACCAATGAACACAGAACCTTTAAGTTGCTCTAATTTTCTGACCTGGGCCAGTTTTCCCCTCCGTAAGCCACCTAGTGGCCCTCTGCTCCCGGGACCTTGGTACCTGACAGTGTGAATATCCAGTAAGGTTTAAGTCCTGCTGCAGCTCAGCCCTCCCAAACTCCAGCAATCCACCAGCCTCAGCCTACCACAGGTGTGCTACCATGCCCAGCCTGGCAATGATTATTCATATTTTCTGTATTACTCTTGCCTGCAGGGGAGGTCTATGAGTCAGAATATCCAGGAACCAAGAGTTTTAGTATAACACTGCCTAAGAGCTGTCAGAGGTAGGCCCAGAGAGTCCTAAGCCACTATCATAGACCTAGGTTCACAATAGTTGTTTTTGTTTTATTTTGTTGAAGAAGATACCTGAGAAAATAGGTCCCAAAGAAAAAAGAGAAACATAAACCTGAATTTCTTTTAAAATACTCCCCAAGGGCACCAACTGGTTAAAGTGACTTGTCCAGGATCGCATCATATATGTCAGAGAATGACTCCAACTTAGCTCTCTATCCATAATGCCACAATGCCTCTTCTTGTGCAATATTTCAATGGAAAATTGTGTATAACAAAGCTATTCATATGCTCTGGTTCTAAACTCCAGTAATGCTAGTTCTTGACTTGATTGAAGACTTTCATTTTGAGACTCAGGCCCTCCTCCACCTCTCGGGTCTTGACTCTCCCCTCTAAGTTCTAAACCTTAGACAAATCACTCCATCTCTCTTGACCCCAATTTCTTCATCTGTAAAATGAATGATTGTCCTCAGTAACCTCCAATATCTCTTCCTGTTCTAAATCTATGATTTCAAATTCTTAACTCTCCCAAACCCTTTAAAGCAGAAGCAAACCATGAGGGCCTTTTTCTTAATTCCTTATGTGGGAACAAATACGAGAAGGAAAGTTCTGGTCTCTCAGGAGACCTTATTAAATCCCCCTTTCACATTCTGCTGTACTCCAACTTGGTACAGAACCATGAAAACCAGAATCAAATCCACCTCCACACTACTCCTGTTTCAGCAATCATCTCCTTAAACTGGTCAGTAGTCCTAGCATTAGGAAGCTCCTGACCTGTCCAAATGTTAATAGGCCCAGGGATAAATCAGTTCTTAGATTCATCTACAAATTTGGGAAAGATATAGAGGAATAAGTTGGGGATAAAGAACAAAATAGTTAACTCCAAATATTTGAAGTGACAGCATGAAAAAAGGTAATAGATGTATGCTGCATGGCTCTAGAAAGCCAAACTAGAATTACTAAATGGAGTCCACAGAGAGTTCATTATGGTTAAACTTAAGTACAGTGTGTGTATAAGAGGAAGCCTGGTCTAGTGGCAGCCTGCTGGCCTCAGACCTGGGTTAAAATTCCACCTCTGACTCATCCTGGCTACATGACCTAGAACTAGGCACTTAACTCCTCAGTACCCTTAGGCCACTCTCTTTAACGTCCAGAAAGGGATGCCAGGCTACACTGGGTAGAGAGTTTGCTTACTGAGAATTGTCAACATCAATGAAATCACAAGTCTGAATCTCCCCCTCCTTAAAAAAAATAGCATAACAGATTGGTTCTTTCAATAGTCATGACCATTCAAAGAGTGACTGTCAATCACCCAGCATTCCATTCTCAATGTTCCATCCCAAGGTCCTCTGCCTAGAGAAATACTGTCGATCATAATGTTACACAGCCACATTCCTTTCAGATCCTGTGTGGTTTCAGTCATTCAAACATCAATAATAATGGTTAACAAATAATTAGATTATGGAAAATGTAGCAAATTCAAAACATTAGCAACTTTTTCATAAAATGTATGAACACTTTCCAACTCTGATCCTCAGAAACAAAAAGGAAAATGAAATAAAAGCCTCCTTCAGGTTGGAATCTTGTTCCACATCCTTCAGACACCCAACTTGCAAAGAGGAGAAAGCCACAAGTTCACCTACATACTGAATGTCTCTTGTCTCCTATACAACCCACACAGAAATGTGAAGCTGGTACTCATGAGACTTGATAGGGAATGGCTCACACAAGGGATGATTCTAGTCACCTCAGTGGTGCTGGGCTTCTGCTAACATCATTGCTGCCTCTAAATACAGGATCTGAAACTCTATCCCAGCGGCTGGATGGTACAATGGACAGAGGACTGGGTCTGGTGTGGGGGAAGGACCCAAGTTCAAATGTAGCTTCAGATACTAGCTGAGTAATCCTGGTCAAGTCATTTAACATCTGTCAACCTCAGTTTCCTCACCTGTAAAATAGGGATTATAATAGGACCTACCTTCCAGGGCCTTTGTGAGAATTGAATGAGATAATATTTGTAAAGTAGTTTTCACACCTTAAAGTGATATATAAATGTCTTTCTTGCTGTTGCATTATTGTATCTACCTTGAATGGTTGTTGTGATGATTGTGGAGGTCTCCCTGAAATTAATACGTCTGTTTTCTATGAGTTACCTTACCAGGCAGATGCACTGGACACAGAGTAAGCCTATTTGCTTAAAGGAGCCAATCAGGATCCTGCAGTGAGCCAAAATCTTGCTTGCTCCCAGATACCTGTGCTATTATTTGCTGGCTGACCTTTCTGAGATGTACCACCCCCCAAAAAAAAACTGGCCCAAAGCAGCCTGGGTCAATTGTTCCTGCAAAACATCCTGCTTCTATGTCCACCTGTTCCTGGGAAAGATTGTCCATTCTTTTTCCCAAACTCTCCCTAAACCGCCCCTTTATGGTTTTCAAGTATAAATCTTCCCTGCCGCTCCTGGACTGTGGACTCCTTTGTGCCTTGTACTATGGGGCCTGGGGGCAGCTAGGTGGTTCAGTGGATAAAGCACCAGTGCAGGAGTCAGGAGGACCTAAGTTCAAATCTCCCCTCAGACACTTGACCCTCACTAGCTGTGTGACCATGGGCAAGTCACTTAACCCTAATTACCTCATCCTGAGTCATCTCCAATCATCCTGACGAATATCTGGTCACTGGATTCAGATGGCTCTGGAGGAGAAGTGAGGCTGGTAACCTGCACAGCCCCCCTTCACTCAAAACAAAGTCAAGTGCAAGTCATGTCATTATTTCTCTGATGATATGGTCTTCTTCGGCAATGAAGGATAAACACATACACTATGAGGCCTAAGCAGTACTTTTCTGCTTTCAACCCAGCTTTGACTCCTCTGCATTCTGAGAAGTGAGCTTCACCGGGTGGACAGAATCAAACAATATAATGTTTGTGAAGCACTAAGCACAGTGCCTGCCACATGGTAGGAATTATATAAATGTGTATTCCCTTTCCATTTCCTTGTTGTGCATCTATCCCTGAAACCCCAAAGGAGTGCTGTTCAAATGCCCAACAATGTGCTTACTGACTGTCACAAATCTTACAATGACATCAGCAGAGGAAAAGTTGTGTCTGTACATTGATCCCAGCTGCCATTTCTCTGTCTTTCCTTCTGCCTGTAAAAACTCAGCACGCCACTCTTGTGACCAACTTCTCATCTGTAATCCAACTCATTGAAGACTTGCTGACCACAAACAGAAATTATCCCAGTCCCGATGGTCTCTGTGGAGGCACTTCTTTTTGACATTCATATTCTCTACAGAATGAATAGCTTCCTGAAAATATAAAAGAACCAAAAATGGAATAGATTGCTCTGAGAAGTAATGAGTTCCTGAACACTAATGATATCCAGAGACTGGATGACCATTTGTCATAGATATTGTAGGAGAGGTTTTTATGTCATATGGGGGATTGGACTAGATGATTTCTGAAGGCTTTTTTAACCTAAAAGTCTGATTTTATAATTCACAAAACCCTACTCTGGTACTACATCATGATGGTGAGGTGACCTCAGATTCTCAAATGCTATGCCAACAGGGTATAAGTTCTGTGGATCTCTCCCAAGGGAGGAAAGAGAAAAATATAGTCCTGGCAACACACTGAATCTACTGTGCACAGAATCACCAAGTTAAGTCCAGAAAGGTTCATCCCCAAAAATACTAGGGAATGAATTCTTTGACTATGACAATCCATGAAACAAAGAAAATGTGAAATTTTCTCTAACCCAATGAATGGTTTCCTTTCTGTTTCTTCAGTGACTGTGATGGGATTATGGAAAAGGGGTCAAAGTAGGCTATGAATCACACAGTTGATGAACTGTCATAATATTTTTAAACTACTGGTTTTCTAAATGTGAGGTATTCATCCAGTGATCAATATGTTCTTGGAGGAACTCAACTACATCAATATTCATGTTCTTGCTATAAATGAAACTGGAAGACAAAAGGACACAGCAGCCAAATAGAATGATGGTTCACAGATTTTTCCTTTGGAGAAGCCAAGCAGAGAGTTGTCCAATGAGTCTTGGGATACTTGGTCATTCCATCTTGCTAGTGCTCATGATAATAGGACCATCAGTATTAATTACAATCCATTCACCTACAAAGGTTGAAGAGGTAAGAGAGGTCTATGAAAAATTTGGCAAGATCCTTCAGACCAAGTCAATGTATAATTTTATATTTCTGGATTTCATTGCAAAGACAGGCAGACTTTCAGTCAACACTTTCTATGTGTCAGGGATGTACTAAGCACTGGAAATAGCAATACAAGCAAAAAGACAGTCCCTACCCCTCAAGGAGACTGAATTCAAATGTTGCTGTTGGGGTGACTCAGTCATGTCAGATTCTGCCTGACCTCATTTGGGGTTTCCTTAGCAAAAATACTGAAGCGGATTGCTATTTCCTTCCAGTTCATTTTGCAAATGAGGAAACTGAGGCAAACAAGCAAAAAGTGACTTACCCAAGATCACAGAGTTACTAGGTGTCTGAGACTGGATTTGAACCCCAATGTTGATGACTTCAGGCCCCACAGCACTACCTAGTTGTCCTTACTTTCAAAAAAGGGAAGATAATGCATAAAATTGGAGGTGGGGGGAAGGAAGGAAGATACCCATATGGGGTCAGGATGGAGAAGTTCTGAGTACAGACTGGTGAGAAATAAAGAATGCCAACGGTAAAAGGAAAAATTGAGGGGAAAAAAGATGCATTAGACAATATAGTTCAGGTTTAAGAAATTAGAGTCCAAAAACCTATAGCCACTTCAAGTCCATACCACAAATACTTCCTTTAAGAAGACAGTGGAAAGGTGTTAGATTTGACAAATATCATTCATCATTGAAATATATTCAAAAACCACCACAAAACTGAAACTGTATCTTAATGAACAAGAAATGCCTAGTTACTGATATTGGAATGATATCAGAATAAGCAGCCTATGTGTGCTCATATCATTCACTTGTTGGAGTAAAAGTAAAAATCCACATAGCATATAGGAGAAGACCCTGCAACTGAAACAAATTCAAACTGACCTATTCAAATAAACTGTCAAAATAGAAAATGGGAAAAAGCAAAGATGTTGACCTTGAGTCATTTGCTTAATACAAGTCACCACAATGAGAAAAGAACTCAAGTGGCCTTAACCCGCAAACATTTGCTCTTCCTGCTAGTACAGAGAAAGATGGCATCCAAAGGCAATAGCAGTTAAGAATGCAGACTTGTTTGTAAAATACTCTAGCGGAGGATGGCAGAAGGTAATTAACAGCATCACCTGATAAAATACAGTGTAGCAAGTATCTCTCTGGGCTCTGTCCCAGAGCAGACTACTACATCTCTATCGCATAGTTTCCCCTTTAATGCCATTGACTTAAGTTCCCATTCTGGGTGTATTCTTCCCCATCATTAGCCACCAGTGAGATGTGTCTCACCTTCATTTAATATTAACTAGCTTTTATAAAGGAGTATTTAGTCTGAAGATACAGCAACAATAGAAGTACAAACAGTTCTCCCCAACACTTGAGAAAACACTTTCCCCTATATCACTTCTGTCTCTGGGGAAAGTGGGATCAGAATTAACACAGTTTCTATATATAGCACTGATCTCCTCAAATATACATCCAAATTCAGAATACCAGAAGAATCCTAATCTCAGATACAGATGGTCTGGGTCCTGAAGATCACTCTACATTCCTTGGGGTTTCGTTACTGGGCTGGCTGCCAGACCTGGTGTGGACTGTGCTCCAGGACTTCTGGACACTGGAACTCCCAGATACACCATTCTCCTGATCTTTCAAAACTCACAGGGTCATAACTTCTAACTGTTCTGCACCTAAAATGAAAGAACAAACAGCAATGTAAACCAAGAACTGATGTCCATATTCATGTGGCCATATGTCAGCCTCAGATGAGATGGCATAAGACTTCTTGCTTTATAATACTGTCTCTTACTAGATACCATCAGCCAAGAAGTTAGCAAAAGTTGTCAAGTCAAGAAAGGCCAAGGCTGAATAATATTTTTTTAATACCAATTTAATGCCAATTTTAGTTTGGCAACCATAGCCAAAGAGGCTGCTAATCCAGGTAGCAGGCTGGAACAAATTACAGAATGTCTGAGCATGCTCCAAAATCTCTCCAAGACCCTCCATCATTACAACTCACCCAGAAGCAGATGCCCCAAGCTCTTGCACATGGGAAACTGCATCAGCATAACTCTGTACAAGCTTTTAGACACTGAACTCACTGACCAGTCCTTATTATAATAGAAAAGTAGCGGATGCAACATCTAATCAACAGATGAACAGGCATTTATTAAAAGCCTCCTGTGTGCCAGGCATTTGCCAGAGGCTGGAGATATAAGAACAAAAAATAAAACAATCCCTTCCCTCAAGGAGCTTATGAGCTATTGTGAGAAACAGTAAATACACTGATACGTAAATATATGCAATGTAAATGGAAAGTAAATGCAAAGTAAGTTTTTGATGGAGAGGCAATAGGAAATACCAAAATCACAAAATGATGAAAGGTTCATGAGTTTTCAAGGTTGCTAAGAGACGGAATTGAAAACGCAGCAGCTGAACGGCTTAGCTCAGGAAGACCTGCCTCAGTAATTTACTTGCTGTGTGACCCTAGGCAAGTCATTTAAACTCTTTCGGCCTCAGTTTCCTCATTTGTAAAATAAGGATAATAAGGGCATGTGCCTCCCAGGGTTGCTGTAAGGATCAAATGACACATGCTCGGGCCTATTACCCCTGGATACTTACCTCTCCTGGTCTTCGGACGTCTCCGGCCCCTCCGGTGGGGGAGGAGAATAACTAGACAGAGCACTCGAGCTGGCAGCGGCACTCACTTTATTGGTTACATCATAGAAAAAGAAGAGAGAGACTTCCCCAAACCCTGGTTTAAAATACCCGCCTCAGCTCCTCCCATGTTCCTCCCCGTGGGTGAAGCCAGCTCTGTTAACGAGGCGTTCCCAGTACCCCGAGGGGCAGGTTTACACCTCCAGGCGTCTCACTACCCTCACAGGAGGCCACGGTCCAGAGCCGGGCCCTAACACACTCATTTCAGTTCTGTCTGAATCTTCATGGCCCCATTTGGGGTTTTCTTGACAAAAATACTGGTGTGATTTGCCATTTCCTTCTCCAGATCATTTTGCAGATGAGGAAACTGAGGCAAAAGAGGGCTAAATAACCTTCCCAGTGTGGTAACTATTTTTGCTGTTGTTCATTTTTGTCCCCAGAGGACCATATTGGTCGCATAATTGGTAAGTATCTGAAGCCAGATTTAAACTCATGAAGAGGAGTTTTCCTAACTCCAGACCTGACATTCCATCCACTTGTACCACCTAGCTATGCTGGTAAAGTACTTTTCAAACCTTAAGGTGCTATGCAAATGCCAGTCATTATTATTTGCTGTTGGGGAGGGGTTTCCAGATATACTGCAAAAAGGCACAGAGATAAGAGATTGACTGGTTGGAAGAATAGTGAGAAAACCAGTTTGGCTAAAATGCAAGGTTCATGAAGACAAGTAATGTGTAATAATAAGTATTATTATTATGCAAATAAATAAAAGAAATAAAAAGAAATATTTGTCTTATTTACTGTATATATCATAAATATATATTTATATAAATATTATAAAAACAAATACATATTATAAATTATAAAATAAATTAAAGGAAAGGCAGACTAGAGCCAGACCTTAAAGGATTTCATTGTGAAACAGAGGCATCTGTATTTTAGCCTGGAGGCAAAAGGGAGAGAGTGAAGTCTGAAAAATGTTTCAAATGCCCTAAGATCCCAAGAGCATTGGTAGGTAAAGCTGGCAAAATGACAGCTGGAAAATAGAACTTGCCTACCAGTGTTTTTCATCAGTAACCTTTTTGATTATTAGCAGTAGAGGAACAGCCACATTTGGGTCCTAGCACTTCAGTACACAGGGAAATAGAAATGTCCCTTAAGGAAACAAAGTCAGCAGAAGCAGGTAGACGAGAGCTGGGTATTAAAAGTAGCATGACTTTGAAAACCTCATGAACCATTGTGAAAACTAGCTCAGGAGGTGAAAAGACCAAAAGAATAGAAAATATGACCATGCAAAAGGTCATTCCTATCAAAAAAAAAAGGTGCTTGGGAAGCCATAAACAATTATTGTCCCACATGCCTACTTTCTTAGCAGGCAGGTGGTGGTACAGTGGATAGAATACTGACCTGGAGTTCCAGACACCTAAATTCAAATCTAGTACCAGAAATTTCCTAGCTTTGTAACAGTGGGCTAAGTGTGTGTTAAGCACACTTAACTTGTGCTTGCTTCAGTTTCCCCAATAATGTGTGTGTTCGTCCTTCGCTGCCGAAGAAGACCATGCCATCAGAAAAATGATGACATGATTTGCACTTGACTTTGTTTTGAGTGAGAGGGCTGTGCAGGTCACCATCCTCACTTCTCCTCCAGAGCCATCTGAATCCAGTGACCAGATATTCATCAGGATAACTGGAGATGATTCAGGATGAGGCAATTGGAGTTAAGTGACTTGCCCAAGGTCACCCATCTAGTGACTGTCAAGTGTCTGAGGCGGATGACAATAGTACCTAAACTTGAAAGGGAGGTGGCTAAATGACTCAGTGAGTAGGCCTTGGAGTCAGCAAGAGCTGAATTTAAATCTGGCCTCAGACACTTACTATCTGTGTGACCCTGGGCAAGTCACTTAATCTCTGTTTGCCTTAATCCACTGGAGAAGGAAATGGTGAACCACTCTAGTATCTTTATCAAAAAAATTCAAAACACATGTATTGGTGTGCTATAGTCCATAGGGGCTGAAAAACAGTTGTGCAGATCAAATGAGATAATTATTGTAAATAAGAGTAATTAGTAAATACTAAAAAATGCATAATAATTATGACTGCAAATAATAAATGATCCTATTTGCACAAAGCAGGTGTTAATACATGCATATATTCCCTTTCCTTTATAATATTTTCATGAAAATTATTGAAACAAGATGAAGAAATCACTAAAAGGAAGTTAAACCCTGAATAACTGGAAAAAAAAACAATAAATACCTTGGAGAACACATTAATAAAGCATGGCTATTTTTTCAAGGCATAGAAACAGAAATCTGCTAACACGGATAATTGCATGTTTTCAGATGTATGGAATAATTTTGCTTAATTGTTTTTGTCACAAAGGAGGGTTAGATTGGAGGAAAAGTATTAAAATCACAAAGACAAAAGAATAGGAACTATCTATATCTGTAATTTCATGAATTCTTGGATGAAGAAATCCCTTCTACCTATGTACATCGGCACTTTCCCTACAGGTTAGTCTTAAAGAGTTACCTAGAACAAACACTGAGTCATTAAGTTACTTGCCCAGAGTTACACAGTTAGGACCAGGGGTGGGCTAGAAACAGCTAGTAACAGTTTTGAAAGAGAGTTGTTAAATTTTCAATGTGAGCATTTACACCTCAAAAATAAGCAAATATTACAGATCAGGGCTTGTTTTAGTGTTTTGTTGATTCTCTAGATTTAAGAAAGTGATAGAAAAAATGCTAACACTGCAGATTAGAAATTTAATAGACTTTGACATTTACCAGAATACCACTGGTTAGGTCTTTCTAGATCCAAGACAACTTCTCCATCTACTATGCCAGTAGTTTCAAAGTCAAATTGAAACAATAGCCATTAAATCATACATAAGCATCCCTGCAGGCTGCATATTGACTTAGAAAACAACTCATTTACATATATTTTTATTAATACATCAACATATTAAAATCAGATAAGAAATACATATTAATCTGATTCACCTCAGAAGTGTTGTGGGATACACACTCCCCACAGGCCTAATATTTGATACATTTGCACCACATCACGCTGGCTTTCCAAGGAAAGTCAATAATAGAAATTTTTTTAATTAGTTTTGAGAGAAATTGATCTATACACATGTCAAGAGTATCCTTGATGAAAATATATGAAGGAAACAGGCTTTCACAAAATGATTTTTCTACAGCAGACCACACTTGTACATTTATGCAGTTGACCAAAAATAGAGGACATGAGATATCACTATTTATTTTCTGTTAATTACAAACAAATTTTGACTCAGTAGAACAAAATAGAACCTTAAAGGCTCTCCTCCAACAAGCAATCTCTTGTGCCTGTAGAAGTGCAAGGCTGAGGTTCCCCTTGTTACTGCGTTCAGTCATGTCTAACTCTTCCTGACTTCATTCGAGGTTTTCTTGAGAAAAATACTGAAATGCTTTGCCATTTTCTTTTCCAGTTCATTTTACAGATGAGGAAACTGAAGCAAACAAAGCTAATTGACTTGCCCAAGATCACATAGCTTATGAGTGTCTGAGGGCAGAATTGAACTCAGAAAGATGAGTCTTCCTGATTCCAGGCTTAAAACTCTACTACACCACCTAGTTAGCCCTCCACTTACTATCTTACCCAATTAAAAGTAATTACATTGATTAGGTAAGAACACCATTTGAATCAATCAACCTGAACTATGTATGAACAGAGCCTGTAAACCACTATGAGTCAATCAAAGCTATTGTGTGAGAGACTTGGTCATCTGCTAAGGAACTTTTATGAAAAGAGATGCTATCGCAGAACTAAATAGAGATAGTAAAGGTATGGAAGGAGTAAGCTCACACAGAACTGATCTAGGAAAAAACCAACAGCCTAAGGACAGCAAGCAATAGGAGAAAGAACGTAGGACTGAGCTACAGCAAAGTATCTTAGAAAGATGTGATTAGCGCACCTACTTTGTCAACAACTCCTGTCTCTTGTCTCTGGGTGAGCTCTTTCTCCAAGTTCTCTTCCTAGTGCTCATCTATCCACAGACACAATAATATAATCTATTTTGTTACTTGAATATTTCAGTCAACCGAATTTTGTCTTAGCCACAAAGAGGCCAGAGATGAACTATATGTATGTGTATATATACACATGTGTGTTCATGTGTGTTTGTGTATACATGTGTGTATATACACATGACATGTACATGTGGCACATATTGTGTGCATATATACATATATGTATGCAATTATACATAGAAATATAAATTAAGTCAAAGAGTCCAACCTCTACTTAAATGTTAAATATTCTCTTAACTGGAAGCTCAGAGAGACTGTAATGGAATTCATAATTGTTTATCTAAAATATACACCCAGAAACTGCAAAGAAAGGAAGCACACAGACCTTAATTGTTCCTAATTAATTTAACAAGGTGCTCCATTAACATACAATGTAGTAGATATACCGCTAGACCTGGAGATAGACAGCCTTAAGTTTGAATTCTGCCTCAGATACTTATTAGCTATATGACCCTGCCTCAGTTGCTTTATCTGTACAATGAAGGAGTTAGACTCAATGATTTCTCAGGTCCCTTCCAGCTCTAAATCAATAAAGCTAAGAATTATAGATAAATGCAACTATTGAGATCCTCTGGTTACTAATCTTCTGATTACTAAGTAATAACCCTCTAAATTCTATCTTCAAATAAGCCACAAAACAAAGAGGTATACATTTGCCAAAGGTATTTATCACTATTGTGCATGATGTTCTAAAGAGAGTCCAAATTAAAGAATGATTCTTTATTAATAGCAAGGTCTCCTGAGTGTATCTTTTTATGAATGTCACTGCATGATTGCATCAAAGCCCAGAACATTACAGAGGTTTCTCAATAAGAACTAATCAAAACAAAAAAAAAAAAATGACCTAACAATCCATATAAGAAATACTAAATGGATGAGAAATGGACTTCCTCAAATAAGACACTCCATCTTTTGGCTGAGCATTTTCACTAGCTGTCCTCCATGTCTAGAACTCTCCCTCCTCATCTCTGCATCCTAGTTTCTCTAGCTTCCTTCAAGTTCCAGGTAAAATCTTATCTTGTACAAGAAGTCCTTCCCAATGTCCCTTGATGCCAGTACCTTTCTTTTGTGGATTATTTCCAATTTATCCTATATATCTTGTTTGTATGTAGTTGTTTTCATGTTGTCTCTCTCATTAGACTTTCAGTTCTTTGAAAGCCGAAACTGTCTTTTACCTTTCTTCATATCCCTAGCACTTAGGACAGTGCCTGAATCATGACAGGCTCTGGATAAATGTTTATTGACTATGATAATATGTACTAGGAAAGCCAGTCCATTGAACTAGTATGTCAGTACATATATCTGAAACAGGTCCTAAAGGTATTCAGAGTTGTATCCAGAGTTGAATAGGAATTAGAGAGAGGGCAGTATTACAGTTAGAAAAACTGTTCAATATTTTTAATGGTCCCAAGTTGCCCCTTGGGTATAGCTGATAGTAGACTTGGTATCATGAAGATATGAATTCAAATTTCACCTCAGACATTCGCTAGCTGTGTGACCCTGGGCAAGTCACTTTACATTGTGTGGATCTCAGGTTCCTAATGCATAAGATGAAGAGATTGGATTTATGATCCCTGACACAAATGGTCTCCCAGTGATTCTATATGGTTGAGGATCTTTTGGAATAACAGTAACTAAAGACTGCTTACGAGACAAAGATCAATGGAGAAAAATATGGTGGGTATAAGTAGGCTGCAATATATTTCTAATGCTGACCAGCAGGCAAGAGGGAACATAAGAAATATCATTCAGGAAACAGAAGATCAGGAAAAGAGGAGGGCAGGTCATTTAGAAAAGGTCATGGATTACAGATACCACCATTTTACAAAATTTAAAAAAAAAGACTCAGATTGAAGGCAGCTAAGTAGTTGTGCTGTGCTAGATGTGGAGTGAGGAAAACCCAAGCTCAAATCTGGCCTCGGACACTAACTGTGTGACCCTGAACAGTCACTTAACCTCTAGTTACCTCAGTTTCCTCATTTATAAAATGGGGATAATAATAGCACAATCTCTCAGGGATGCTGTGAGGACAGATTGAGATATTAATAAAGTATTTCATAAACCATGAAGCACTTATATCATCGCTAGTTATATCATCATCATCCTCATCACCATAGAATAAGACTTTCAGCACGTTCACCCCCTAGCATGGACAAATTCTCTGGGGAGGATCTACAGAAGAATGGGAACAAGAATCACAAAGGATGAGAAAGTAAAATAGAGTTGAAATCTGGTCCAGTAGAGTGCCTACCCACATTGATAATATCTCAGAACTCTTAAAATATTGTAGTAAATTAACTCTGTCTACCCATCACTGAAGCGACCATAAGAGATGAAACATGATGCCAAAGCACCACCAAAAGGAAATCAAAATATAAACACTTTAAAACATAACTAGAACCAAGGCTAGTCATAATAGTGGATGTTTTCAGTCATGTCCAACTCTTCATGAACCCATTTAGGGTTTTCTTGGCAAAGACACTGAAGTGATTTGCCATTTCCTTCTCTAACTTATTTTAAAGATGAGGAAACTGAGGCAAACAGGGTTAAATGTCTTACCCACAGCCATGCAGCTAGTAAGTATCTGAGGCTGGCTTTGAACTCAGAAAAATGAGTCTTCCCAACTCTGGGCCCAGCAGTCTGTTCGTTGTGGAGCCACCTAACTGCCAGATAATACTTGGTGGACTTGAGCTATTTGCAAGGTGTGGGCTAGTCAAAACTAGCCTGGCTGATACAGCCCCAATCCTCCATTACAAGCCTCTCACTGGAATAATATCTTTAGTTAACTTTCCTGCTTCCTCTTTTCCTACTTCCAGATTCTGCATTCCAACCTCCTTATAAGGTAATTTAGAAAATACTTCCATTTTACTGGTCCTATGGAGAACTGGGCAGGCAGTTTCACTTTGATATCATATTGGCTCTTTATCTAAAATGCTACATAAAGTCAAACCTTGAGGGTATCAAAGCTTTCAGCTGGAGGGTGACTGTCCCACACAGCCCCAATCCCTCTATTCAGCCCACTTTGGCCTTATAGGTCACAGGTCATGGCTGTCCTCCTCCTCTTGTGAGTAGTAATAGAGTTCATTAAAGCTATCTCTGAGTGATAATGATTTTCATCTGGACTTGACTCCTATGCATTACACAGAGTCACTAGGAAAACCCACTACTTGAAAAATATTTCCTTCCCTCGTTAAAAAAGTAGTCCAAATATATTAGAACTGCATTCCTTCAGTTTAAGATTTTATATAGGCTTGTAGATAGAGTGCCAGGCCTGGAGTCAGGAAGGCTCATCTTCCTGAGTTCAAAACTGGTATCAGACACTTACTAGCTGTGTGACCCTGGGCAAGTAACTTAACTGTTTGCCTCAGTTTCCTCATCTGTAAAATGAGCTAGAGAAGGAAGTAGCAAGTCACTCCAGTATCTTTGCCAAGAAAACCCCAAATGGGGCTGGGAACCCAAAATTGTACCTACTTCACAATTTTTCCTAGGGCTGGCTTTGGCTAGAATCATGTTCTGGGCACCAAGCCTAACAAAGCATATGGTACCACAATTCCTAATAGAAAATTAAGATATTTGGTTTGAATGATCCATTTTTAAAATTCCCTAATCCCTAGAAAGATATAGATATGATAATATTCCATTCAATCTCTTTAAAAAGCTGTATTTGAGAAGCAGAACTCCCAGAGAGATAGAGTTGTCTTTTAACATCTGGATCCTCTAGAGGGATACAACTTTCCCCAAGGTACCAGAGATAGTGTTTAATTTAGTGTTAATTAACATGTACTAAGGGTGTTATTCTCCAGGCTGATAGAAAAAGTTCAATCCACAGTCCAGTCCAGTGGATTACCAGTGAGTGGGCTCTTAGACTGAATAAATTTATTTATAAGCTTGTCTAACACTTAACAGACATTTCAGTTGAAGGAACTTTGGCTATAAGAGACTAGACAAGATTCACCCATATGAATGCATGCAGAAAGCAAAGAAGGCGAATCATGAATCTAGAGTAGACCTAGGGCCACTGAGGTTACTAAGGAATTCAGGCAATATGCCCAAGGGAAGACCAGTATTATCTGAGACACAATATGTAAGCAGGTCCTCTAACTCCCAAACTCAGCACGCTTTTCTTTGTACCACACTAATACTACATCTATTCAGAGTAGATTGTTATTCGGTCATATCCAACTCTTGGTGACCCCATTTGGGATTTTCTTGGCAGAGATCCTGGAGTGGTTTGCCATTTCCTTCTCCAGTTCATTTTACAGATGAGGACACTGGGACAAACAGGGTTAAGTGACTTGCCCAGGGTCACACAGCTAGTAAGTGTCGGAGCCAGATTTGAACTTGTGAAGATGAATCTTCCTGCCTCCAGGCCTGATACTCTATCCACTGCACTGCTTAATTGCTCTCAAATAGATTACAGAACTGTCCTATTATACCTTTGCTTATCATCCCACCTCCATCACTTTTGCCCTTAGTGGGTGAGTTACGGGTGGAGCTTGAGTGCCCACATTTTGAAGCAAGTATGAGGTAATCTAGGTCCTAAGATGAAGGATATAATAAAAAGGAAGGAAGAAAATAAGCATTTATTAAGCTCCAACTCTGTACCTGGCACTGTGCTAAGTGCTTTACAAATACTATCTCATTTAATCATCACAACAATCTTGAGAGTTAGTTTCTATTATTATCCCCATTTTACAGTTGAGGAAACTGAGGCAAACAGAAGTTACATGACTTGCCTAGGATGCCACAGTAAAAAAACTCTGAAACTGAATTTGAACTCAGGTCTTCCAGGCTCCAGGTTCAGAGTTATATTTACTATGCCATCAAGTTGTCTTTATATAACCTGTTCATTCCCTTTTTTTCTTTTTTCAGTTAACAATTAATTTTCTCTCTATCCACCCCTAATTTAGAATTTTAAAAAATTAAAAATTCTAAACTTAAATTTAAATTAAAAAAATTAATTTAAAAAACCACCAAAAGCCTTGTAACAAATACACTCAATTAAGCAGAACAAATTCCCACGTTGGTCGTATCTAAACATATCTATCTCATTTTGCATTTTGAATTCATTACTTCTGTCAGGAAGTGGTCATCCTAGACCAGTATCAGTCCTTGGAATCATGGTTGATCATGACATGGCTCAGAGATCTTAAGTCTTTCAAAGTTGCTTGTGTTTGCAATGCTGATGTTATTGGGTAAATTGTTTGGCTGGTTCTGGCCATTTCATTCCAGGCATGGAGGACAGACTGTTCAGAGACATGGAGGAAGAGAAGGCATGTCTCTTTTAAATGGCTAGTTGTTTTGAGCATATAATGCATAAGTCTGTAAACAGCTTGAGGGGATAAAAAGAGGTATTTTAAGTGCCCAGGCAAGTTACACAGTAGCTACCACAGAGACTCTGGGGGCACCACATCAGAAAAAACCAGCAACCACTTCTAAATAGGAAATTTCCAACTCCACTCAGTCCTGTGCTGTTATTGGGAAAATGGCATTTGGAAGTTTGAGAGAAACAATCCTTCCTTATGCCACTTGGTGGAGCCAAAACCACATCAAAACCCTTTCTTTGGGACAATGTTACCCACATCATCAGCTGGCAGATGTGCCCCCCTGCCCTACTTCTTCCGAGGTATTGGGGAAGGGGGTGAGACCTGAGTAGAATGGAATACATTTTTGGCCATGAACATTTCATTGCGCCATTAAAACTCATTTTTAAGGGAAAACCATTTGTTTACCTTAACATTTTTTTCTGAGGAACAAGGAAGTCACACAAAGTTGCGCTTTGAAAAATACAAAAACACGTTTATTTTCCATTCAGAGGCCTTTTCCTGAGAGATGTGAGCACTTGCTGATTCTATGTGGTAAATAAGAAAACACAATGAAAAGCCACAAATACCAATTTTGGGTTAAAAAAAAAAAAGATGTCCTTGGATGTACAAGTTCTGCCTTCCTCAGAGGAGGCACTGAACCCAAATTAAAGCAGTGGAGAGAGCAATGGGCCTAGGGTGGAAATACCTGAGTTCAAATTCAGGCTCTATCCTTTAATTCCTGTATGACCTTGGACAAGTAGGGTAACTTCTCTCAGTCTCTGTTTTTCAATCTGCAAAATTACATGATTGCACCAGGTAAATTCAAAGGTCCCTGCCAGATCTAAATCCTATGATCCTGCTATGAGTGAAGCAGATATCCACAGAAGGTCATGGTCTGAGGCGGGAAAGAAGATGCAAACTACTATGAACAAACAGGAAATGCACAGAATAAATAAGAGGTAATCAACAGGTACAGGCAGCACTAAGTGAGATCCAGACAGGTCTCTTGCAAAAGATAGGAATGGAAGGAAGGCAGGAGGGAGACATGGGAAGGCAGAAATGTTTCAGGCAATGTGAAGGAGAAATGTGAAGGAAACCCTAACATGTATCCCCCAATCCCCAGAAACAAGAAGTGTGTCAGCCTCCTTGTATGACTCTGAACTGGGGCACTCCTTAGGTAGTTCCTATAAACCTGAGCTGCCTGGGATGTTTGGTCCAATCCCAACATTATCAGCAAGTCCCAGTGTCACCCAAATTTAAAACATGTTTCAACTGTATCAAATATTTGAAGGATTCTGAGGAAAGAGCCTCCAAGTTGGAGTTGGTCTTGGATTTCCATAGAAATGATCGTAAGTAACATTTGCATTTTAAAGTGTGCAGAGTTTTAGCACAAGAGTCCTTTGAAGTCAAGCACTGCGGGTATTATAAGACAGTTCATGAGAAAATCAAGTTTCAGAGAGATGTTCATCATACCCACAGAGATAGGCAGAAATTGGTGGGGGGGAGGTGAGGAGGGAGGGAAGAGCCAACGGAGATTCACCCTGGTCTCTTTTGACTCCAAACCCAGTAGCCTGTAACATTGCATTTTCCCTCTTAATATGTTAAAAAAAAAAAAAAAAAAGTCTCCTAGGTGGAGACTTCTTTCACAGATGCAGTATTTTAGAATATGATATTTTCATTGACATTGATTCCTTTTTTTCAGTTGTGGCTGACTCCTTGCGACCCCATTTGGGGTTTTCTTCGCAAAGATATTTAAGTGTTTTGCCATTTCCTTCTCCAACTCATTTTACTGATGAGAAAACTGAGCCAAACAGGGTTAAGTGACTTACCCAGGGTCACACAGCAAGTTAAGTGTCTGAAGCCAGATTTGAATTTGGGAAGATGAATCTTCCTGACTCCAGACCCAGCAATCTATCCACTGAGTTCTTTAGTCTCTCTTAAAAAGAAGGCACAGCACTTTCTACCCACCCTAGTCTACCTCTAGCTTTGGGAGCAGTAATCAAATCCTAGAATGGGTGTGTCAATTAACTTCTCTAAGGCTTCAATTGTTCAATTGTGACTTCAATTGTTACCAAAATAGTCTTTCTTGGCCACCTCCCCGCTAGGTTACCTCACACTAGTAGAAAACAAGATCTTTGGGGGTTGGAGACTCTCTTACTTTTGCATTTATATCTAGAATATTTAGCGCAATGTCTTCTAGAGTATAGTTAAGTTTTAGATAAATGTTCATGAATTCATCCATCCATTCAAAGAACTGGATAGTAAGTTCCATCTCATTTTTAATGATGACTTTCTAATGGAGACTAGAAATGACTTTGAATTTTTTCATCTGGGCACTCCCTTGGCAAGAGAGGGGGACTGTAGACCTTCTACCTTTCCTGGCTCTTACTGGAGGCTAGGTGAAAGACAAAACACTCAGACTATCTTGAGGAGATGTTACTTGGGCACCTTTTGAAACTATTCATTTTAATAAGTATTTCAAGGTATTATTTTTAAATGCTCATTTTTTTGTTTTCCAGTCTAAATTTAGATTCACAAAACATGGAGGGAAGTGTGGAGGGGAGTACCTTAAAAACATACATACACCATATTTTTGTGTCGTTAGCACAAATCAGCATATAAACTGAGTTCCTCCCAAGTCTCCAGTCCTCCAAGAATTACAGTATGGCACAACGTGTGAAAATTCCTTTCCTTTCCAAAGGATTCCAAGGGAATCTGTGCCATCAGGAGGAGTAAGAAACAGGAAAGCTACATTAAAACATGACTAGGCCAACACCCCTGGGTGGCCCATTGGATAGCCCATCTGTCCCATGGGGCATTTTGTAACTGTTCCCTTATTTGGCCCCAGGCAATGTCTTCAGAAGACATTAGAGAGTTGCTGGACAGAGCCTGACTTTACACCAAAGAGCAGCCGAAGACTGGGTTAGAAAAAACTAGAGTGCCCAATCTTCCCTATTTGGGATTATGTCATACTTGGGTGAACTCCCTTTCTTCTTGAGTCATACATGGAAGGGAGTGTTGCTAAAGAATTTCTTCCCAGGACTGTAAATTATATGGGCAACAATATAGGCACAGTTCAGTTTTTGTTGGGTGTGTTTTCTGTTAGATATTTCTTGTATTTGAGAAAAATCTCTCACATCTGGAGAGAAATGAGAGGGTTGAAATAGAGGTCTCTTCCATTCTTCAGTTCTCTGAATTTAGAATCATCTCGGCCTTATGGAATCCTTGGTTTCCTTCATATTCCTTTTCCAAGAAGCACTTCCCAGATCCCCAATCTACAGAAACTTCCACTCCCGTATTCCCTTTTATCTCCTTTGTATGCATTTTGTATTCAGCTATGTTAGAAACACACTTGACACTGAAAAGTATCAAGGAAAATTTATTAGAGTTCAGACGAACTGAACACTGTGACCAAAGTGGACTACACCCCTAATCAAAAAGGGGGTGAGAGAGAGAGACAGAGACAGAGAGAGAGAGGCAGAGAGAGACAGAGAGAAAGAGAGAGAGATGCAGAAGTTAGGTCATTTTTGTAATGTTAGAGCAGGACAGATCCTTCCATTGATGGGGATGGAAACCTCCTTGAAACTTCCCACTTAATCTGTCCTTTCATACTCAAATCTGTTATCCTTAACCTAACCTGGCCCTCCATTGTCCATTAGCTCTGGATGGCCCCACCTGCTTCCCACCCAAGCCCTCCATTATCTGATATCTCCTGATTGCCTCCAGCTGTTTCCAAACCCTGATCAGTCTCCCCAGTCCCATTAAGGTCCTCCTTGGACTTCTCTACATTTATTAAGTGCCTACTGTTTACCAGGCATTGTGCTAAGCACTGGGGATACAAACAGGCAAAAGATATAGAAGATCCTTGAAGGCAGGAATTGTCTTTTGCCTTTCTTTGCACAGTAATTAGCACAATACCTGGACCATTTTTGCTGTCATGGCTGTTCAATTGTTTTTTTAGTCATGTCCAACTCTTGGAGACCCCATTTAGGGTTTTCTTAGCAAAGATACTGGAGTGATTTGCCATTTCCTTCTCTAGATCATTTTATAGATGCCTATGGATCTACTATTGAAATACTGTTCGGATAGTGTGTGATTCTGGAAATTACTTAAATAACTCCTTCTCAACTTCAGCTTCCTTATCTGGGATATGATAATAATGACAGCATTTACCTCATCTGAATATAGGTAAGTGTTAGCAACCATTATTTTAGAATTTTCATGTGTTATAGTTTGATTGATGAGGATATGAACAATGCCTTAGTTAAAAGGGTTAAGGGTTGCTTTTTCAGAACTTTGTGAAACCTCTAGTTTCTTGTCTAACCAGAGGCATCCTTAAGTCTCTTCCCCTTATCTTAAAATACTTTAAAATTTCCCCCTTCTCCTAGACCATAAAATTCCTTGTCTCCCCCTTTCTGGGTCACAAAATTTCCCGTCTCCCTTATCTTGTATCATCCATATTCCTCATCCTGTCCCTAATCTTTTAACCCCCATAAAAACTTCTAAAACTACATCATCATTCTGATGACTCTATATCAGCATAACTCCCCCAAATATTGGAGTCTCACTTAGCTTTCTTGCTAGGAGACCCATACTGCTTTTGAGTCAATAAAGCTTCCAATGGCTACATAGAAGATCTGAGTGAATTCTTTCACACCTGAACCAGTTCTACCAACTCTAAACCTCATCAGAGGGACTTTAGGACTAGATTTTGAGGGGGTGGGAATGTGGAGGTATCAGATATAACACTTATATAATCTAGTGACTGCGTTATTCTTTAAAAATCATTTGACTATGTAGAGCAGAATAGCCTTAAAGGCTCCCCCCAACAAGGCAGATCCCATGTATATGTTACGATCATGCAAGCAACAGCAGAGATAACTTTAATTGACGATCCTTGGATTATGAATGCCAAGCAAAGTATAGAATGGGGAGCTCAGAGCAGCTTACTGCAGGTATCTACCACTGCCGTGTAGGATGGCTAGCAAAGAGACAAGAATAGGAGAGTTAATCCCCAGGATAAGATCTTCCAGATGTTCTTACTTGGCAGAGGACATTGTGCTGATTACAGCAAGCTCCAAAATACTTCTAAATGAGATTCATAGATACTCAAGAAGAGGGAAGGCAAAGGGAACCAGTAAGTAAGTACCTACTATGTTCCAGGCATTTGCTAAGTGCTTTACAAACATTACCTCATTTGATCCTCACAATAACCCTGGAAGGGAGATGTATCACTGCTATCCTCATTTTACAGTGGAGAAAACCAAGGCAGACAAAAGTTAAGTGACCTGCCTAGGGTCACCCATCCAGTATCTGAGGCTGAATTTAAACTCAAGTTTTCCTGACTCCAAACCCAGCACTCTACTGCCTCACCTAGTTTGGGGGCAGGTACATCTCTCTAAATCAAGACCGTCATGATTGTCAGGTGCTCAGTCATTGATAATCCCTATGAGTAAGGCGACACATATGAATCCAGTTCCTACGTACTAAGTATGGGGAAAGGTAAGGAAAGGAATGAATTGATGAATGAAAGAAAAAGAATTTACTCAGCACTTACTATGTATCGGCTGTGTGCTATGTCTACTGTGTACCAGGGTTACAAATGTAGAAGTGAGACAGTCCCTGTGACCTCAAAGCACTTACATTCTAATTAGGGACAAAAATAAATACATGGCAGTGAGGGCCAGGGAAGTATCTGTGCAATCAACATGGTGAACTGATCTATACCACAGTCCTAGGTTACTGAGCCCAGAACAAGCACTGGAAAGCTGGAGGAAGAATGTGTAAGAATTCAGCCTCACCACCCACATCAGCAAAAAAAAAATGGACAAAGAATGCCTATTGTCCAGATTAAGACATACATTTGGAAGGACAACCCAGGGAGTGAGTACGTGAATAAATCTCATTTGTAAAATAAGAACCATAATAGCACCTACCACAGGGTTATTGAAAGACTCAGATAAGATAACAGATATAAAAAGCTCTGCAAATATTAAGGTACTACATCAATGGTGTTCAGTCATTTAGTCAAGTCTAATTACCGTGTGGACTACTGCCCATCAATACTGTCCATGGGGTTTTCTTGGCACTGATACTGGAGTGGGGGCAGTTAGCTGGCACAGTGGATAGAGCATCGGCCCTGGAGTCAGGAGGACTTGATTTTAAATCTAGTCTCAGATACTTGACAATAACTGGCTATGTGACCCTGGGCAAGTCACTTAACCCCAATTGCCTTGCCAAAAGAAAACAAGATACCGCAGTGGTTTGGCACTTCTTTCTCCAGCTCATTTTTTTTACAGATAAGGAAATGAGGCAAACACAGTTAAGTGACTTGCCCAGGGTCACACAGCTAGTAAGTATCTGAGGCCAGATTTGAACTCAGGTCTTCCTGACTCCAGTGTTATTATTATTATGTATCTGGAAAAGACATTACAAATGGACAATGAACTAAGCCCAGAATCAAATAGAATGAAGAGAATAGACTGGGAAATTACACTATATATTTCAACATCCCAGGCTGGTCCCTGAAACAAAAACTATTTGCATAACACTAGCATTCTTCCAGCATATGCACTGTCAGGATCCCAATGCCAACACCACCCATTTCTTTTTATTATTAGGAGCATGTCAAGAGATGTGATGGATGGCTTTAGGCTGCACTATGTCACCTGCTTCTGGCTCTCAGGTGCCTGGGAAATAGGGGGAGTTCCAACAAATCCAAAAATTACAAATCCCTCAGTGAATACCCAGTGCTGGTCAAAACTATACACTTTGCCAGAGGGTGAGATCATCCAGAGAGAAAAGGATTGTTGTTACGCCAAGCTCAGCCTGCGTGTTGGGCCTTAGCCCTGGGAAACAGGGTGTCTCCAAATATCTTGACACCTCGAATACAGATGGGTGACTTATATGCCTCAGCCAAGGCAGCATGTGCCTTTTTTTGGCCCTTACCCTAGAAATCCCCTAGACTTGAATACCTCTTTGTCTTATTCAGCACCCAGCAGGGTCTGTGAGCCTCTCCTTGGGGGACAGCAGCAGCTGCTGGTGTTGGTCCAAAAATATCATTGTGTAAACTGCATCTCAGCTGTTTCGACCTGGATTCCTTACCAAGTCACAAGGAATTCTTATCATTGCCCTGGGATTACCATACAATGCCCAAGTGTTGAAGTATGGGCTACTTGGGTTACACTGAAACATGCCCCTCCAGGATAGTGATCTCCACTCCCCTAGCCCAGCCCCCTCTGCCTGTCCCCTGACACTCCATACAAGAACAGGTCTCTCTCAGGGGTCAGGAGCATCTCCCCTCAATCCTCTTAATAAGCAGATAGCCCTTTCCAAGGTCCACTTGACTGGGATTTAATAATCTTCTCTTTCCCAGCACCAGACTGGTCACCTTATGCATCAATACTTCCGAGAGTCTTAGAACTTGTCTCCAATGGTCTTGCAGTCCTTCGATGCCTCCTGGGGCAGCTGCCAGGAAGGGTAGTCAGTTCATCCACTGATGCTTCTGGAAACATGGAGGAGAAGGAGAGGAAGCCATACCCTCCTCTAGATTTCCTCTAGATTTACCACAGATCAAGGAAAGTAAGATTAGTAATTTTCTCGTAACAGGATGATATTAGCAGTAAATGTATTTAGTAGCAGTGATATTATAAGGAAGATCAAAAAATACAATAGTCTAAGCTAATTTCAAAGAACCCATGAAGAAAAATGTTATCTACCTCCAGAGAGAAATCTGATGAACTCTGAGTGCAGATTGAAGTATACTTATTTCATTTTCTTTGTCTCTTACTTTTTATCTTTAAAAAAAAAACAAAGCTAATGATATATTTTACATGACTTCACATTAAAAAACCCAAAGATTTCGCATACACCTCCCAAAAAAAGTAAGTGTATTAGAAAATTAGAAACTTGAGGTCCAAGGCTAAAGGCCATTACTAACTGGAGACTCTGGGAAGGCTTCAGGAGGAGAAATAGTATTTGGGTTGTTTGGCCTTTGTTTTCAAAGAGCACCAATGACATCACAGGGTGATGCCTTGCATATGAATTGGATTTAAGTGAGGCAGAACTGCAGTCATCAACCTCACTCTTTCTTCCAGTCACTGAAATTCAGTGGCAAGACAAAGTCAAGATGACTGTTGATGGTTTGGGACACAGCAGAAGACTACTGAGTCTTCGATGTATGACCAAACTCTAAGTAACTCCATCTGTCTGCTTCAGCTATCTTCATAAGACCATTGGAATAAATAGTTCTTACTTATCCATTTCATGGGGGGAAGGGGGGGCTGGAAATGTCTTGACATGCTCCTAATTCACTGGTGTGTTCGAGGCCTGTCAGTTACCCTCAACCTGGTTTAACCTGTCTGTTGAGACAGTTATACCAGGGTGTGGCATGCTACAATTTCCTAAAGAAATTACTCACCTGTGGGTGAGAGTTAAGCATTAACGGGTAGATAGGTATTAAACCGGCAAAAATAGGGAGGGCATTCCAAGCATAGGTAACAGTTGAACCAAGTCACAGAAGCATGGAAGTCCATGGGACATTTAGAGGACAGAAAGCTTTCCAATTTGGCTAGAACACAGAACATAAAGATGTGGCAGGTGAAAGGTGAAATGACTGAGGAAAACTGAGGAAAAGTTTAATATTCCATGCATGCCAATTGTGTAACAAAATGGGACCAGGCTCCTTCCTCAGCTTAGGGCTGGATCCTGAATACAGGGAAAGAGAGCTTTTTATACATTAAAAACCATTAATCAAATAAGGTCAGTTAATTAAAAGGAAACCATACAACATTAGATAATCTGATTTCTAATTGGAGGAAACATTAGGAACTTTGCAAGTCAGGAAGGGGAGAATGAACAGGTGCAACTTCCTGAATTCAGAAAAGGAGGTGTCCCACTCCTTAAATATCTATAAACAATTAAGGGAATATGGAAACAATAGCTGATTGATCAGTAGGGGGCCAGTTGTCAGATAAAATATATGGGTTATTTGAGATGTACAGTTATGAGAAAACGCCATGCATCAGTCTTTGGATCTCATTGGTTTCTGGTCAGCATAACCGAGGTCCTTGGTTAAGGGTGTCTGAGCAGCGGGGAGGGGTGGTCCATTTTCCCAGCAACGCTGGGCTAGGTTCAAGCAATGTAAGAAGACTTTCTCCCACAACTGAAAAAAGTTTTCTCACAAGTCAAAAATTGAACTAGACCCATAATTGAATAGAAAGGGAACTAAGTTAGCTCCAGAACTGCATCACAAGATGGAGTCAGAGTGGTTCACCCAATTCCCACAATTAACCACTTGCTGTCCTAATCCCCTCAATTCCCTCAGAGATGGGTATAATATGAGAAAAGGCAGGAAAAGTAGAGTGATATCAGATTGTGGAAGGCCTTGGAATCTAGGCCAACAGTCTGAACTTCACTTGGGAAGCAGTGAATCAATATTAAATCCAGGTCTGTGCATAATATATATATATATATATATATATATATATATATATATAATATATATATATATATATATATATATATATATATATCACCCAGGCAGTAGTATGAAGGAGAGAGATCAAAGGGAGGAGACATAGGGGGAGGGGAGAAGTGTAGAAAGACTTATTAGGAGGCTTGAAATATGATGGCATCATAGTGCTTTATCTCCTGTTTACCTAACTCAGAGATGTCCTTCTCTGGAAGGAAAGATCCATTAATAAGCCAGATTTTATCAACAATTCCACTGGTATCTGGAGGATTCCTTCCATTTGAGAACCTCAAAGCTTCTGGCACTGACTTGTAATATCCTTGTTTCACAGATAAACTGAAGAACATGAAGGGTAAGAAACTTTACTTGATCCACTCAGTCACTGGGACCTATGGGCTCCATGTTTTCATCATTCATGGTGTTATCCAGGCATAATGCTCCTGTATGTTTGTGCGTGTGACAGAGACCAAGACACACATGCAGAGAGGGACAGACAGAGAGACAGGGATAGGTAGAGTTACTTGGAAGGATGCAGCAGGATGCCTTAGGAGTAGGAGGGCTAGATTTGGAGCCCAAGAACATGAGTTCAAATCCAAGCTTACCAGCTCTGTGACTCTTGGCAAGCCACTTCACTTCAACTCTATCTATTTGAAACTCAACTATAAACCTCAGTCATCCCTGCCATCTCTAGTTCTATGATCTTATCACCAAATATAAACTTTATGACTTATAAACAAAATTTGGCCTATTTAACAATTGTTCAACTGCATGAGAGGGAACAACGAGAATTGAGTGGATGTGATTTGAGGGCAATAGTAGCTTCAATTTAGGGTAAGAAGGCACTATGGTTATTACAGTGGAAAAAGTCTGGGAGTCAGGGTTGGAGTTTCAGCCCCTGATACTTACTAGCTTCGAAGCTATGGGCCTGACCCCTTACTTTTCCTATGCATTGTTTCCTCATCCATAAAATGGACATACTAATGATGTTTGCACTCTCTGCCTCACAGAGGTGTTGTAATCTAAAAGGTTGTAGATATAAAGTGTTACAGAAATGTGAATTGTTATTTTAAGTAAAAAGTAGCTAAGTGGTACCGTAAATAGAGTGAAGGACTTGGAATCCAGAAGACTTGAGTTCAAATCTTGCCTCAGACACTGACCAGCTGTGTGACCCTGAGCAAGTCACTTAATTTCTGTCTACCTCAGTGTTCACATCTGTAAAGTAGGACTAGTAACAATACCTCCCTCCCAAGGCTGCTGTAAAGATCAAATGAGATAACATTTGTAAAGTGCTTTGTAAACTTGAAAACACTGTGTAAATATTATTATAAGGGGGCTCTATTAAGGAAAACTGCAGATTTTTACCCAGAAGATTCAAGAAAGCCGGCCAGTCTAGGAACATGTATACCTACTAGAGGCTAACAGGAGTAGGGAACCTGTGGTCTCAAACCCACATGTGACCTTTTAGGTCCTCGGGTGCAGCCTTTTGACTGAGTCCAAGTTTTACAGAACAAATCCTTTACTAAGGGGATTTGTTCTGTGAAGTTTGGGTTCAGTCAAAGGGCTGCCCTTGAGGACCTAGAGGACCACATGTGGCCTCAAGGCTGCAAGTTCCCCACCTGGTAGGCCTAATCTGAACTCTACAACATACCTTAATATTGGACCTTGAGAACATTGCTTCCCTTTCTCATGCCTCAATCTTCCCCTCTATAAAATGGGAACAAACACATTTAAATGATACGAGTAGATAGAGCTCTAGACTTGCAGTAAGAAAGACTTCAAATTTGGATTCAGACACTCACTGGCAATGTGACCTTGAAAAGGTCATTTAACCTGTCTTAGCCTTAGTCTCCTCATCTGTCAAATGGGGATAATAATAGCATCTATTTTCCAGGGTTGTTTTGAGGATCAAACAACATTTCATATACAGGTGTGTGCATGTATGCGTGTTCACATGTACACACGTGTGTGAATGTAAATACGTATGCATGTGTATGGTGCATGTGTGCATGCATATATGTGTGTTGTGTGCATGTATACATGTGTGCATGTGTATATGTGTGTGCACATATGTATGCGTGTTTATGTGTGTGCATGTCTATGTATATGTGTCTATGTATGACTGTGTGCACATGTAGATTGTGTATGTATGCATGTGCACACATGTATTGTATGTTTATGTGTCTAAGTATATGTGTGTGCATGTATGTGTGTGCATGTGCATATGTGAGTATGTAACCCTGAATCAGATGCCTGCTGTGCTTGTTGTCAAAGATGAAACTTACTTTGCATATGATGGTAAGTATATAATGCCTCATGCAGCATTTTAACATAATTTGATTAGAATAAAATATTTAGTAAATATGTCATTCACTATCTCAATAAGTTGAATGGCCTTAAGATAAAAATTCCATTTCATTCATGCAATACAGATAACATAAATCTTGACAATTGTAGATTGAATCAAAATTTTGTAAGTCTTAAAAAAATTTTAGTACTAATCTATACTTATTAATCCTTTAAATACTATTTTTATAAAATATTCATATACACAGGGGCACTAAAAATGAAAATAATTGGTGTCACATAGCAGTAGTGGTAAGGAGTGGGGGAGTTAAAATGGTCAAGTGATTGACTTCAGAAGACTATGCTGTAATACATGTATATGTTAATTGCATAGTTCTATCAACTTTTACTACTAAAGTTTTGTTTGAAGCTATTGTGAAAATTCAAATTAAAAACTGTGTTGTGTCACTTATTTGATAGTGATAGCTTAATATGAATGTGCACTATGCATGTATGTATGTGGGGACTGACACATGGACAGGGCTTTGCGTTCTTAAAGTGCTATACAGATGGCAAATGAATGCCATCTGCTGGGATGTTCCCAAAAGACCTCATTTGAGTGTGTGAGACTTAAGGAGATGCTACATGTTAAGCAGTCGGGGCCTTGAAGGGAAACCAACAAAAGAAGAAGTAGAATTGTTACCAGACATTTCCATGAAGGCCCCTTCTGGGATAAGCATATTTTGGATAGCTGAGGCACCGTTCACTCACTCAGAGATTGGGTATTAGTGTCAGGGTTTTAATTTCTCTGTTCTCTATAAAGAAAAGAACCAGAACCCTGCCTGGACTAGTCATACTTTTATTTCCCAGCATCCTTTTGCTTCTCTTTTTCCTCCTCCTCTCAGTGTATCCCTAGCTTTAAAAAACCAGCTTAAGGCAGATACCTTTGTCTCTTCCCACTGCACCAAACCCTGACTAAGCGATGTTTTCTGATAGTCTCCCCTACAAGCCAGCCAGCCATTCTACAGTCATGTGGAAAGAATGAATCTTGTAACCTCTCCAGAAAGACATTAAAAAAATTCACTAAAACAACAACTCTGGAATTCGTGTCCCTCCCTGGCTCCACTTTGACTGGGCTCACAGCTGGAGAGCCGGAGAGGAAGGAAGAAGTAGGGCTTCCTTAACTTCTGCTCCTGACCCTGGAAAGGCCCACAGTAACATGCAAAATTCATGGTTATTCCATCCCTAGCCTGAAACCTAGGCACTGCCAATGCTTGATTGTGGGGAAGCTACCTCTCAGATTTGATAGGTTCTAAGGCCACACAAGCATCATAGGATCACAGAGCTGGAAGAGACCTCAGATACGAGCTAGTCTAACTAGTACCTGAACAGAAATCCTTCTAGAACACCCCAACAAGTGGTCATCCAGCCTCTGCATGAAGACCCTCAACAGGAAGGATAGAGTCCCACCAGGAATTTTTTACTTTTATGGTGCCATGGATCCCCCCCCACCTTTGATAGTCTGGCAAAATCTAAAGACCCTTTCTGAGAGTAATATTTTTGAATAATTGAAGGAAATACTAAATTCCATTTAGAAATAAGGGAAAATAAAGGTGCAATTTCTTTTCTTATCCAAGTTCATAGATCTCATGCAGTCTCTACCAAGTTAATAATAGTACAGTGGAAAGAGCATTGGTCCCAGCCTTTGAAGACATGGGCTCAAATCTAATTTCTGATCTTCATTCCCTATGTGACCTTGGGCAAATCACTTCACCTTCCTGGACCTCAGTTTCCTCATCTGTCAAATGAAGGAGCAGGACTAGATGGTTTCTGAAGTCCCTTGCAGCTTTAGGTCTATGAACCTATGACCTCCCAAGGCAGTCCATTCCTTTGGGTAGCTCTACTGGCAAGTTTTATTTTATATCGTATTTCAATCTGCCTCTGAACCGTCTGCCTTTTCTTCCCAGTTTTTCCCTCTAGGTCCATCATGGAATCACAAAATCTTAGAGCTAATGGGAATCTCAGAAAATATCAAATCCAACCCTTTTGTTTTATAAATAAAGAAACTGAGAAGTGAATAGATTGCCCCAAATCAGACAGCCAACTGCCATTAGAACAAGGACTGAAACTCCAGTGCTAAGACTCTCAACACAGTAGGAGTACATACTACAATGTATGTTGAGTTAGCTTTGAGCAGTGGCTTTATTTTCTTGAGGTCTTACAAAGCAAAGAAAATCAATGAGAAGAAAGGAGGAGGAGAGGGAAGAGAAGGAGGAGGAGCAGGAGTGGGGGAAGGGAGGAGAGCGAGAGAAGAGAGAGAGGACAAGAGAGAGGGGAAGAAAGAGAGAGAGAGAGAGAGAGAGACAGAGACAGAGACAGAGAGAGACAGAGAGACAGAGAGAGAGAGAGAGAGAGAGAGAGAGAGAGAGAGACCTATAAATCTTACTTCCCCTTCTGTGCCCCTCACTGACAACTCATACTTTAGCCTTGGCAGCTAACTACTTGGTTTGGGGAATCACAGTTGTGTCTGACTCACTGCCTTTGAGGCTAATGTGTCACTCCAGGAAAGCTGTTCTTGTGGATACCAACAGGGTGTGTGCTGGTTTGTGGGGACAGGGAGGGCTAACCATTCATAGGATGGAACTTATATATTCAGATCAATGAGACTTACTGAGAGCAAATGAGAAATGTGAAAATATGCTCTGAAAAGCTGTAATTATCTGCTGTACAAATTTAAGATGGTAAAATTGTGCAGGCAAGCATGGGTTTGTGAAACACAAGCATACATGCAGCTTGTGTGCAAGAAACCAGAGACAAAGGCTGCCAAGTCTCCTGCTTCCATTTATATTTATCTCCTCTCTCTTCCCCATTTGATTGGGAGCTCCTTGAGAGCCTAAACTGGTTTTTTTTCTTTCTTTGTGTCCTTAGCTTAGCACAGGGCCGGGTATACAGTAGGTACCTAAAAAATGCTTACTGGTGCACGCTGGCACTTAGGTTTAATGGATCACAGAGCTAGAGCTGACTTTGAGGAGCTGATTATTGTGAACATTTGTACTTCAGAAACTAAAAAGCTATCAATCTTCAAGTTAGGGCTTCATTTATCATTTTATTGACTGTCTCAAATTAAAGTGATAGATAAAATATGAATAACACGGATTAAGTTTGAGAGTGTGCCTTGCATACCCTCCTCCCCTTCCACCACCACCCCAAGTGAGTATTTCCGATTTTGTAACATTCTTGATTATCTGATCTAACCCTCTCATGCTTCTGAGGCTCCAGGGAGCTGACAGACAAAAGAGCTTTGCAAACTTTAAAGTCCTTTATTCACATCAGTTACATATGATGATTAAGAGAAGCTCATGGCAATTACTCTGTATTTAGTAAGCTGCTGCTGTCCATGCAGAAAATGAACTGCTAGATTGCTGTTCAGTTCTGACTCTTCATGACTCCATATGGGGTTTTTTAGCAAAGATACTGAAGTGGTTTGTCATTTCCTTCTCCTGTGGATTAGTCAAACAGAAGTTAAGTGACTTGCCCAGGGTCACACAGCTAGTAAATGTCTGAAACCAGATTTGAACTCAGGTTGTTCTGTTTCCAGGCCCAGCGCTCTGTCCACTGAGCTACCTCACTGCCTCCAATGAAGGTAATAAAGTCCAAATATTCTCTGAAAAAGAGCAAACATTTAGTATACAAATGCAACGTGGCAAAATTGTATGTGTTCACCAGAAACATGAATCCAACGAGTATGCATAAGAAAGAAAGTATTGTAGTCCCATAAGACATCCAGATCAGCATGCATACAGTTTGACACAGCATGCTGGAGAAAAGCTACCTGCACTACTTGCAATAAATATGGGAAGGACTATACTGAATAAAAAAGAAGTCTAGGTTGTTGTCCCAGGAGGCTCTTGGGTCCAGTGTTCAAGCCAAGCCCTTCATCTGACTGGAACAACGGGTCCAGTCTGCTCTGATCCTATGAAACCTGCTCTACTGTTTGGCTAACGAGAGGAGAAAAGCCGACCAGTGTGTTAGAAGAGAGCTGCTTCCTTGAGGTGTGACCTGCTCTCTAGCAGAGAGGAGGAAAGATGTCTAAGAAGAAATAAATTGCACCACAGAACTAGGCCTAATCATCACAGTCTCCCATTTAGAAGGGAATCTTAGGTTAGAGGGAGCTTAGCATTCATATCAACCAATCAGTGCATATTTATTAAGCACCTACTATGTGCTACGTACTTAGCTGAGTGCTGGGGATACAAAAAGAAGCAAAAGACAATTTCTATCCTCAAGGAATTTACAATCTAAGCGGACAGAAAATATGCAAAGATATGCAAAGCTAGTAAGTATAGAATAAATGGGGAATAATTAACCAAGGGAAGGTGCTAGAATTCAGAGGGCTTAATCCACGAAGGCTTCCAGTAAAAGATAAGATTTTAGTTGGCACTTAAAGGAAGCCAGAGAGGTCAGAAGGTAGAAAGGAGGAGGGAGAACATTTCAGGCATGGGGGATGACCAGAGAAAATGCCCAGAGTCAGCAGATAGCGTGTCTTGTTTGTGGAACAGCTAGGAGGAGGCCAGTGTCATTAGATTGGACTTAGGGAGTAAGTAAGGTATTAAAGACTGGAAAGGTTGAAGGGGGCTGGGTTATGAAGTGCTTTGAAGCCAGACAGAGCATATTTATATTTGATCCTGGAAACAATAAGGAACCACTGGAGATTGCTGACTTGGGGGAAGGGAGTGGGGGTTGACATTATTGAGCCTGCATTTGAAAATTCCTTGAGTGGCTGACTGGAAGATGGACTGAATTGAGGAGAAAGCTGAAGCAGGCGGACTCAGCAGCAGGTTATTGCAGTATTCCAGATGGCAGGGGGTGAAGACTGCATACTAGAATGGAGGCAGTGTCATAGGAGAGAAGGGGGCATTTCAGAGAGATGGTGAAATCCACAAGCTTTGGCAACAGACTGGATATTGGGGAGGGAGGGTGAGAGACAGAATCCATAGTGATTCCTAGGTTGTGAGCCTGAGGGACTGGGAGGATGATGTTGCCCCCTAAAAAAATAAGGGGGAGCATTTAGGGGGAAAGAAATTTTGGACACATTGAGTCTACTTGAAATTACATTTGAAATGTCTGAAAAGCAATTGGTGCTGTGAGACTGGAGGTCAGCAGAGAGTATGGGGCAGGATATCACCCAACACCCTTTATTTTACAGATGTTTGTTGAATCCCATTGATTGCTTTAGCCTCCTTCTGTGAGTACATTGTCAAGGGAACAAAGAATAAATTCAGATCAGTCCACCTCTAGCTACCTAAGAGATGAGAAAACTGCAGGCTGGGGTGAAAAAGGGAATTTGCCTGAAGTCAGAAAGCTAACAAGTTGCAAAGCCAAGATATGAACCTGGGAGAGCCAAAACTAGTGGTTTTTACATTGTAATCAATTAGCACAACCCACCTAGGGACACTATCCGCATACGGGATAGGGGGATGGAAGACAGAACATAACGGGGCTCAGCTGGGTCAGCACTCACCTGGAGTTGCGAAAGCATATGCTTTCTGATAACTCCTTATTACAACTAATTATTCTAATATCTTCTACTTTAACTAATTATTCTTGCTACCTATGCTCTAGGTTCTGTTTCTAAGTTGCCGTGGAATTACAAGTACAGACAACACCCTCTAAATTCACTGCCCTAGGATCAAGCTCCAACCTCCCAGCATTAGTAACATCTCTGGAATGAAAGTCATCAAGCAACAAATTCAGAATATTTTCTACTACACCATGATGCTCAGTGCCTCTCATAAGTAGGCATTCAATAAGTGTTTGATAAGTAAATGAATAAAGGAAAGAATGTTAACAAGCTCAAGCTTGTGACTAGAGCTCAAAAAAATAAAAATCAGGATGAGCCTAATGGGATCAGGTGGGTAGCCCAAAAGAAATTCAAGTTTTTTATTTCCTGGTTATTGTAAGAGTCAACCCCCAATGTTTCCTTAACTAAATTACTAGAATGGGTTTATTGGATCCGATAAAGAATAAATGACAAAGTGGATCAGATAGCGCATGCTGCTTTATAAAATGGGGAAAGGACACAGCGTTGCTCCAGAGAAAAAAAATTAGAGATAGACCATGAAAAATACTTAAATTTTTAAAAGCTTCAGTATTTCACGGACCTATGAGTTCATCAATGTTGGTACTCCCTTCGCAGTGGCTGATTACAAACCTTCTTTGGGAGGTAGTATGATACAGCAAAAAGAATTCTAGATTTGGAGTCAGGAAAGAACTGCTTTTAAATCCTGTCTCTGACACTTACTTCCTGTGTGACCCTGAGCAAGTTACTTAACCTTTAACCTCTATTTGCCTTAGTTTCATCATATGTCAAATGGGAAAAATAATCAGACCTCCCTCACAGGGTTGGTGTGAAAAGCAAATAAAATCATATTTGTAAAGAGAGTTGTAAGTCTTAAGGTATTATGTAAATGTCAGGTGAGTAAATTATTATTATGGCTAAAAAAACTCTATCACCTAGTGGCTATCTTGTGAGGAACCTCTCTGCCCTTAGCTAGGCTGACCCGTAGATGGTCAGTGTACCACCGGACGCATACCTGAAGCATATCCATCTTACTACTAAGTCTTGTTTGTACTCTGCTAGCAGAACCTTCAAGAAGGTCAACTCTCAGACACAGTGAGATTAGAGAACTTTGGGTGAACTTGAAAAAAATGTGTATATGTGGGGTACAGCAACCCTTACTCAAATTAAACTCAGAGGCTTCTCAAGGTAGAAGGCAAAAAGGAGTTTATTACAGTCTCATGAGAAGGGGCACTTTCCATGTGATCATAGGTGGTGTCTGCAAGGGAGTACACCTGAGCGGAGCAGAGTACAACATATATAGACCCTAATGAGGAAGCCCACTAGCCTCTCTTCCCATTGACTGGGAATCCAGGCGTACAGTCTAAGCACAGGAATCTAACCCAGAGACAAAGAACACAAAGAACATGGAAAGGATTGTTGCTTACCAATGGGGTTTTTGTTACCAAATATAGAGCTTAAGGGAAGAGTGCTGGTGTGGCATAAGGGGGTGGTGAAGGGGAAGTGAAGGGAGTTGGGGTACAGCAGGTCATGTGACCTGAACTTTGGTGGTTCTCCATCATGGAGCATTTTATTTGCCTAAAGCGGATACTTAGCTATTTTAGCTTTGGGGATTTTGGGGAATTCATGCCTGAGGGTCTTCATTTAACCTGATTTCACTCAATCCCTCCTCTTATTTTTGTCCCTCTGAAATCCTCTCACACCACTCTTGGAAGGCTGCCTCTGCTAAATCATCCTCCCTATCTTCTTCTCCACTATCTTCGATTGGTGTCCAGCCTTGGCTCTTTAGGATTCTGAGTCTAACCAAGCCTTCAGCTTTAGTCTTTAGCCTAAACATCTTTGAAAGGGAATCTTGTACTAGTATCTTGCAAAGCAAACATATTGGGAGGAGTATAACTCCACTGATGGCAAAGAGCCCAAACCATAATAGCTGTTTCCACCAGCTATCTCTGAACCAGGACCACCAAGAAGTGTTAAAGGTGATGTCCAAGTCTGAACAGGAACATGAGTCAATATTCTAATATTCTTAGTGATTTCTTTTATTGTCTTTCCATTGTTGCCTATTTTCATACAGTAGGAGGAGAGATTTAGCTTCCCACAAACACCCCTTTCTCAGCTAGCAAATAATCTGGGACTTAACCAGTACTTCTCTTGTCTGAGGAGCCTGGTCTGCTAGCAGATTCAATGCCTTAACAGTCTGATTCATTATAATGTCCACTACAACTTGGAGTCTGATTAGACGGTTTAGCATGTAGACAGGCGTCCTATAGCCCTAGCTCCCATCTTCAGCCCAAGTAGCCAGCCTGTAAGTCTGTATTATTCTTTGAGAGGCCAGGTATTTCCCCTTCCACTAGCATCCCCTGTGCTAATGAGGGAAGTGTCTATGCTCCTCCCGTCTCTTCAAATCATCATATATCCTTACTCCTAGATGATCTCCTTCTTGTCCTGGCAGAAAGAAACACTTTGGTCTCACTAGGCCAACATAGCAAACCCCTGTCCAGTTTGAAGGTAAGTGTGTATATGTTGTTTTCCCACAGATCCAGTAATGATCCCTTAGAGCAGGCTTCACTTGGGTGGATATAAGTGTCTTGTTAGGAACTACAGGGTAGTATTGCAAGTTCCGATCTCCCAAGGGACTGCCCCTATACTGCAGTATTGTTATACTGGCATCTCCACAATTGCTGTTCCTTTTCCCACAAGTACCTTCTGATATAGGGTTCACTCCTATTGTCAGCACTCCAGAATGTGGCAAAGTAAGCAGACCAGGTCAGGTTGCGCCAAGCCCAGTTATACTTTAGGAGAGTCACTATCCCAATTAAGTTGTTTCTCATGCAATCATCTATAACCTTGACTCCTATACAACTATACTTCAGGTCCCTCCCTACTAGAAGATATTCACAGTTCTGCTTGTAATTAATACCTGACATCGAGTTATTATTGCATGCCATCCAGATGCTGTTGCTGCACTGGACGTGGGTACCATTCCATTTTCCTGAATGTTGAGCACAATTCTTTACACGGTTCCCAATCTGAAAAGAGTACATCCATTTACAACTACTATTCCCCACCTGTATCCCCGCTCCCTGCTGTTGCAAGACAGTATTGTCCCCTCACTTCTTCTGCTAAGGACCAGGAGTGCTCCTTTTAGGCTGACCAAAATCCGGTCCCGTTATGTACTTCAGAGCGATTGCTTAATGACCAGGCTGGGGAGAGGGAAACAGGGACCCATGGCCATTGTGCAAATTGTTGGGGTTCCCCACACATCCAACAACGGGTGAGGTTAAAACTACTCGCTATTGCCTCTATTAGCTCTTTAAACTTGTTCCCTTCCACCTGCCAGGGTGCTCACATGGGGGCAGGGACTCCACGAGATAGGAGAGAAACTAATAGGACCATATTAAGGGACGCCCTATGGTGTTACACTATCCCTACACTTTAGGAAAAGGTGGTTCTCTTTCAGGAAGGAGTTCACTCCTTCACAGACTAAGATTAGTCCTTTGACAAAAACTGCCCAAGTCAAAGAGGGTTACTGCAAATAGTGAGCGGATTGCTGTTCTCCCCTACTTGTTCATTCAGGGGCATGGGCCCTCCCCCGCCCCGCCCAGTATATGACCTGCTTATTACTTTAAGTCCTCCAGAGACCACAGTCCACTGAGCCAGGGCTGGAATTGGTCCTATTACCTGGATGTGATGAGTCCAACTTCATTCTTCAGTCATCACAGCAGGATCCAAGGTGAGCAGGACTTGGAAAGGGCCTTCCCAGTGTGGAACAAGTTTTTTCTCCTTCCACATACGGATCAGAATCCAGTCTCCTGGCTGGAACTTGTGGACTGGAAATCCCAGTGGCAGTGTTTGCACTATTAAGCCTTTCTTCTGCAAAGAGACCACAGACTTTGCCAAAGACTGTACATATTCCCTAAGAAACTTGTCGTTACTATTAAAATTTGTCTCCCCAAGCCCTACTCCTGGATAAGGATGCCCAAACAAGAGTCCATAGGGAGACAGCCCTATGTCTCTTCTAGGTTTAGTTCTTGTTCTTAATAGGGCAAGAGGGAGATATTTTGTCCAAGGTAACTGGGTTTCCATAGCCAATTTGGTCAATTGTCTTTTTATTTCTTGGTTCATTCTCTCTACTCTGCCAGAAGAGGGAGGATGCCAGGGAATATGAAACTCCCAAGTGATCTCGAGAGCTCTCATCAGGGACTGAAGAACTTTAAAGGTAAAATGTGTTCCCTGGTCTGAATCAATCTGCTCTACAAGCCTATATCAAGGGAGGGTCTGTTCTAGGAATACTCGACTCACTGCTGAGGCAGTGGTCTGGGCCAGCGAGAATGCTTCTACCCATGAGGTCAAGTGGTTGACTCTTGCTAGCAAACATTTGAGGCTTCCCATAGGAGGCAGCTCAGTATAGTGCACCTGGATGCTTTGAAATAGTCAAATACCCAGTGGTCTTCTACCTTTTGGGCCCAAGCAGAGGATTTTGAGATGTCTGGTCACTGAAGCAGTTTGTGCAAAGGGAACTGTTTTTAAACTCGTATAAACACCTACCAGGGCAGATACAAACAGTGCCCTAACAGTTCAAAATAATACTAAGGGTTGATTTTGTGAAGCGCCTAGTTTATTCTGTAACCTGAAGGTGTCTAAAATCCTTTCCCCCCTTATCTTGAACCTTTAACAAAAGAATTGCTTTTGTATCCCTTATGCTGTGTTCCCCAGATCCTTTAATTTTTAATCTGTATCCTCTTGCCCTGTCCTTAAATCCTTATATCATAAAACTTCCCCCTTATCCTGGACCATAAAATACCTTGTCTCTCCCCACCCCACCCCCCATCCCGAGTCATAAAATTTCCCATCTCCCTTTTCTTATATCATCTTGTCCCTAGTCTTCAACCCCCATAAAACCTTCTAGGACTACACCATCATTCTGAAGCCTCTGATTATCAGGGTCTCACTTAGCTTTCTTGCTAGGAGACACAGGCTACTTTTTCATGTAAAATAAAGCTCCCAATGGTTACAAAGAAGATCTCAATTAATTCTTTCACACCTCAACCAGCTCTGCCAACTTTAAAGCTCTTCAGTTACAAGTTACCCTCACCTAGATCAGGAGTCAGCAAACTATGACCCAAAGGGTCAAATCTGACCCTAATCTCAACGCTAATGGTATTGCTCACAAGCCCCCACCAGTGTGTTTTCCATTAATAATTAGTAAAGATACTACCTCTGATGACATAGCAAGAACTATAGCCACAAAACGTTTCTTTCATAAACCTTAGGTACATTCTCCCACAAATACACCCAGAGTCCATGTGGGCATGGACTCAAATTTAGAGTACAAAGGTTATGAAATATTTGTTGTTGTTTCTGAATCATTTCAATTGTGTCCAACTCTCTGTGACCTCATTTGCAGTTTCTTGGTAGATACTGAAGTGGTTTTGCCATTTCCTTCTCCAGCTCATTTTACAGATAAGGACCTAAGGCAAATAGGGTTAATTGACTTGTCCAGGGTTAGATTTGAACTCAGGAGGATGAGTCTTCCTGATTCCAGTCCCAGCTCTCTATCCACTGCACCATCTAGCTGATAGCATGGATGTGCATGCGTGTCTGTGTCTGTCTATATATATATATAGCTGTATATGTATGTGTGTGTGTGTATATATATACATATACATATATATATACATACATACATACATGTCTGGGAGACAGAGAGAGAGAGAGAGAGAGAGAGAGAGAGAGAGAGAGAGAGAGAGAAGCACACACATATGGTCAAGGCAATTTACAACTCCTGCTCCTACAGAACCTGGAAATCTATTTCTCCTCGATTGAGTGGGCAGGTTGCTTGTCTAGTTTCTCCGGGACTGCTTCTCTACATAGTTTCCTTTCTTCTTTGCCCCAGGGATCCTTCTCCTCAAGTTATTGTCTATTTGTATATACAGATACAGTGCCTCCAATTAAAGTGACATATGGAAAAGAAGGAGAAGAAATTCCTCCTCGCCTGCAGGGTTCCCTTCCACAGGCAGATTCTGGCTTGCAATGTCTCCAGCTTCCCTGAGCTTAGTTATTTAAAGGCTGCTGGATGTGTCTGAGAAAAGCATTCCTACTACATAAAAGGATCATCTGATGTAACCACAATTTTTACAGTTAGTTTAAAACTGCAAGTTAAATACTTCATGATTATATTTTGAACTTTCTGACCTTGAAGAAATAGAGGAGGAGGATCAAAAACCAACTCCTCTACATTTAGGAAAGGGATATGAGGTGACCCAAGAACTAGATTAATGCAGGTTCTACAACTAAACATTATTTGTGGGTCTACTAATTTTATGAACATCTTTGTAGAGCTGGTATTATAACTCTATTTTGGAACAAATTCAAGACATTATAGAATCATAAAATCTTGCAGCTGAATAAAATTTCAAAGGTCACCGCTCCCTACTCGAGGCACAGTTCCATTTTAGCATCCTGATAGCCAGCCAACCAGTACGCTATTTGAATTCTATTCAGTGGAGGGTTGAAATTTTCAAAAAGCAAAAGAGTATTGGACATGGAGTCAAAAGAGACCTGACTCCACGTACAATTTGTACTAGCCATATGACCCTGGATAAGTCACTTACTATTTCTAAACCTTTAATTTCCTCATCTATAAAATGGGCATATATCTGTAGTGCCTTCCACAAAGGGTTGTATCAATGAAATCATAAACATAAATCAAATTGAAAACTTTCAAGTGTTATTATATCAGTATCAGTTAATAGAGTGATATGACAATCCATTTCATCATTGGGTCACACGAGTTGATATGAAGTTCTTTCTTACTCTATGCCCAGAACTTCTTCCTTGTCCTCTTCACTCTTCCCACCCTTGGTTAAACTGTTATCCTCTGAAGTAACAAAATGTGCTAGCCATAACTCTCAATTTTGGCCCTGGGGTGTAAATTTCATGAAATTCAGAGTAAAGACCCTGAATAAAACTTCTAATCAACTTTCAAAGATAAATTCAGTAGAGGGTAAAGAAAGAAACTTTAGCTACTTTCTGTGGTAGACAGAGAGACTGGACGTAGGATGCTATGAGGTCACATTTGGGGAGACCCACTAAGACAGGGGCATTGTAACAGGGAAGGGAACAGGGCAGGGTTAAACCAGAAAGAAGGTAATCTGAACCATAGCTGAAGCGCCATCTGGGAAGGGGAAGGGAGGGGAGGGGGAGAGAGGGGAAGGGGGAGGGGGGAGGAGAGGGAGAAAACAAGCATTTACTACATGCCAGACTGTGCTAAACTGTGGGGATTCAGATACAACCAAAAAGAAAGACAGTCCCTCTTGGCAAGGACGTTACATTCTAATGCGGGAAAACCACACACAAAAGGGAGCTGAAGTGGGGGAGGGGGAGTGCGATGAAGTGCAAAGTAACTGAAATGGTAAATTTGTAAATGAGATTAAATTTTACAAACATGTATTAATTGTCTAACATGTGCAGAACACTGCATTAGGTCCTGGGGGGCAGGGGGGTGGGGGAGATACAAAGGTTACTCAACACAGTCCATGCCCTCACAGAGCAGAGAAATATAACATTTATAAATAAATAAAGTACAAAGAATGCGTGAGAAGCACATAAGGCCGTGAAATATTAGGGAGAAAAGGACATTATTAACAGGAGAATCAGGGAAGGCTTCCTGGAAGAGATGACATCCGAGCTGCAGTTAATCAATGCATCTTTCCCTTTCTTCTACCTCTCTCTATCCAATCCTCCCTCCTCCCTCATTTTATGGATGAGGAAACTGAAGCCCATTGAGACTAAGTAGCTTGCCCAAAATTCTAAGGGTAGTAAAGTGGCAGAACCAAGATTTGAACCTATGTCTCAATCCAGAGCATTTTCATCTGGACCTCATACATACTCCCTTCATGTCATCTTCACCATACTCCCCTCAAATACTTGGGAATGTCACCGACTCTATCATGAAACCTGTTACTGAATGCCACCCACATGAAAAAGAGCTAAGGGGAAAACCAGATATTCTAGGACAGATTCTATCACTTCATTCACTCATTCATGCAACAAATATTTAGATAAAATATGATTAAAATATAGTCCCTGACTTTGTGGAGCTTATGATCTAAAAGGAGAAAGAATATACACAAATATGTATTCATTATGTCCTAACTAGTCTACAAAATAAAATATAATCAGGGCATAAGAGAAATACAAAGTACAATAAAAGTTCTGAGACAAGAAAGATCATTTTGGGGGCAGCTAGGTGGTGGAGTGGATAGAGCATTGGCCCTGAAGTCAGGAGGACCTGAGTTCATATTTGACCTCAGACACTTGCCACTTACTAGCTCTGTCACCCTGGGCAAGTCACTTAACCTCAATTGCCTTGCCAAAAGAAAAAGATCATTTTTAACTGGAGGGACACAGAGCTGGAAGGAACCTTTTAAGATGATCTCAACTTGGGAGTCATTGACGTAGAAATCATAGTTGAAGCCAGTCTCATCACAGGATAGGCTCTTTTGAAAGCAGTTGGAGTGAAATCTCCAACCTTGATTTGTTTATAACTGGATGGCGTAATTTGTTTGTTTTTTTTTCCACACCCACTTAACAATAGATGGCTTCCTTTAGCTACAGACAAGAGTAGTAATTTATGGGCCCCGGAAATAAGGCATCGGTCTAAAATAAGGAGGATGTTCATGGGGGAGGAGGGATGGAGAGAAGGGATGGAGAGGAAGGAGGAAAGATGACAATTTGGGTTCAATATACCAAGCCTGCTTAATAGCCAAAAGTCATGGTCAAATCTGACCTAGCAAAACAAACTGATGGGGAATCTTTCCCATAAAGTAGTTCTCTCTGGTCTTGTAAAGAGTATTTGTTCAGGACAAGGATTAATAGAGGTACTAGAAAGCAGAAGTCTATTCATTCACAGATTTCCAGCTGGAAAGGACCTTAGAGGTCATCTAGTACAACTTTATTATAGATGAAGAAATTTGAGTTTCAGAAGTGTGAGCTGATTTGCTTAAGGTTAGCTGAAAAGACTGGGTGTTTATAGTACAGTAGGTCTCAATTAGCGATTCACAAACCTAACTCCAAGATGTTCATGCTAAAAAATTCTTTAGCATTGCCTTAAGCAATAAATAATTGCTCAACTGTTTTCAAATAAACTTTTCCTCAATGACAAGCATGTGCATGTCTGAAGAATTTTGTTTGTTTCTATGGCAATTTAGACACATCATGAGCTTTCTTGGGCAAAAGTTATCGTATTTACTGTAAACAATGTCTAAAATAGTATTATGAGTGGTATATTAAATTACCCTAGGGGTTCACGATACATTTACTTTTGTTCTTGAAAGAAGTTCAGAGACTAACAAAAAAGAAAGCTGGGAATCATTGGTGAAGCAGAGAGAATACTGGTGTTGGAGTTAGGAAGAGCTGGGTCCAAATCTGTCACTTCATCTCTTCAAGCCTCAGTTTCCTCACCTGTAAAAGGAGGACACTGGACTAGTTCAGTGGTGTCTAACTCAAATATAAAGGAAGGCCACTAGCCATACATATATATACTTGTGGTCTGTACCTTAACTCAGTTTTAAAATGTAAGGGTATTTATGTTTTATTGTATTTTAATTTCTTTTGCTAAATACTTCCCAATTGAATTTTAATACGATTCAGGCAGTCTGTTTGACACATCTGGACTAGAAGACCTCAAAGGTCCTTCCCAGATCTAAATCTGTGATCTTGTGATATAGATAGTAAGGGTAAGAACCAGGATTTGAACCCAGGATTTCTGACTCAAAAGCCTGCACTCATTCCATAGCACCAAACATGTGGGATCATCACAAACAGTAGAACACTAGAGGCAGAGAACCCAAGAGCTAATAGAGGGCTAGACTTGGAATGAAGAAAACCTGGATTGAAATCCCACCTCAGACATTTATGGACTATGTGACCCTATGAAAATCACTAAACTCTGTGCCTGTTTCTTTATCTGTAAAATGGGAATAAAAATAGCACCTTCCTTACAAGGTCATTGGGAGACTCAGAAATAAGCTTATCCATTTAGAGATGGGAGAGATCTTAGAGGCTCGTTTTACAGATGAGGAAACTGAGGCTGAGAAAGATTTAATTACTTGCCCTGAGTCACACAAGCTAGTTTCTGATGTGGGATTTGAACACAAGTCAGTTTGCTCCCAAGGCCAGACCTGTATGAATCCACAATACTGATGCCCACCAGAAAATGTTTATGGGGTAGTGCAGTCACATTCGCTAGAGACAGTTTGGCACCTGAAGGCAGGAGATGCAAGATTTAGCCCCAGCTCTCTCAGGAGCTAGCAGTGTGACCTTGGACATGTCACATCATCTCTGGGATTTTGCTTTCCTTTTTTGTAAAATGTAATCAACCTTATCCTGGTTCCTTAAAAAAGTATTTTATTTCTCAAATGAAAGCTGACGGAGCTGTTCAGTGGTACTGTCCGGCAAAAGAAAAACCTAGGTCTTCTTTCCTGCAAATTCAGCACTCTTATCCATCAAGGAGATCTTATATTCAAAGAACTTTGCAAACTTTAAAGTAGGAGTTTAAATCTCATTTTGTGTCAGGACCCCAGGGAAGTGCTGCTAAATTTTTAAGAACAGACTAGGGGGGAGAGTAAACATAATTTTAATCTGCATTAATATTTTCTCCATCACTTTCCTAAGCTTAGAAACCAATCAAGCCATGATTTGTAGACTTCCCCATTTCTGAATTCTAAACGCTTATACTGAAAATTTAACAGGAGCCAGTTGGAGCTGGTTGCAGTATTATCCTTCGGACTCCTTTCTCAGAACAAAGTTGTTCAATGCACAAAATAAAATACATAGAATTACAAAGAAAACCAATTATGTTGATATATGCATGCATTTATCGTATATATTTATATATCATATTCATTTTAAAATTTATGTATGTATTTATGTATGTGTATACACACACATTCAAGTTCATGGATCACAATTGAAGACCCCCTGCCTGAGATACATATTATCTTAATAATAATAATAGCAGCACGCATTTACATAATAACATTTTAAGGTGTGCAAAACGCTTTACAAATATTATCTCAGTTTACCCTCACAATATCCCCTTGAGGTAAAGGTTAGTATTATTGAGAACTGAGGATGAACAAGAACTGAGACCGAAGGAAACTAAGTAACTTGCCCCGGATCACACGGCCAACAGAATGTGAACTTGGGTCTTTCTTTCTCCTGATCCAGAGCTCTAAGTACTGCGTCATCTTCTCCATACTCCGTGGAGATAAGTGGGTCCCCTAAGTGCCAAGCCTCCTTGGGAGGGGTGGAAGGGAGGGCAGCAACCTCCCAGGGGATGGGGAGCAGGTTCTGGGGGAGAAGAGGAGCCCTGTGCGCGCGCGCGCGTGCCCAGACTGCCCGCAGAGGGCAGCACATCCAGTGGAGCTGTCCGTCCGCGGGGCTTGGCTCCTCCCCTGAAGTCTTTGGGCCCGGAGTCCCGCTGCAAAGCGGCGCTGAGTTAGGAGACAAAGCCACACCCAGCCTTCTGCGGCGGGTGAGCTGGTGGTGCCCTTCCCTCTCCGGTGAATCACCTCATCCGCAAGCAGGATAGCAGCACCAGCTCCAACCCCGCGGGCGTCCCCCTGCTCCTCGCGCCTGCAGCCTCCCTCTTCCTGGGCAGCCCCCGCGCCTTCTGAGCCGCATTTCCCAGGCCGTGGCAGCCACCCAGGACCGGAGCCATGTCGGGCATCGCAGCCAAAGTGGTGAGAGATCGAGAGGCGGCGGCCGGCCTGGGCACTCACGAGCTCGCGGTCAGATACCTCAACCAGGACTACGAGACGCTTCTCAACGAATGCCTTGAGGACGGTAAACTCTTTCAGGATCCTTCCTTCCCGGCGATTATATCTTCCCTGGGGTTCAAGGAACTGGGACCGCACTCGAGCAAAACTCAAGGCGTCGTCTGGAAGAGACCCACGGTAGGCAGTGTACTGGCAAGCTGTTCTGGGGTGGGGTGGGGAAGCCATCAGAGCAGGGAGACGGGACTGGAATCCCTCCCTGCCCCAGCAAAGCCTGAATTAAAGAGTAAATGCCAGGAGGTCAGTCTGTATGGCAGTTTGTGTCTCAAGTTGGTATTGCCCCCCTATACCTAATCCAGGACTCTGTATACAGTGGATATTTATTAAATAGCTGTTGGATTGAACTGAAATGAATTGAATCATCCATCCATATTAGAGTTACTACTAGCCCTCGCTGTTAGCTGACAACTAAAACACAGTTAGCTGTTCTGGGTAACGAGAAAGGCAGAAAGGGTGGTGCGGTATCGGCTACACGCCCAGGAAACTAGAAGTAGAATCCAGGCGGAAGGAGACGGGAATCGTTCAGGAAAGAATCAGCTGCTCCCTTATAGAGAGCAGCCAACCAGTGTTCAGCTTTTCCGAACATCTGGCCTGCTTACTCTATTGAAGGAACTGAGGTTACTCAGTGCAAAGGACTTGTAGGAGGGTCCCTTGGGGGAGCCTGGATTCCAGGACGCCTGGAACACATGTAATCTTTCCTCCTCACACACAATACAGAGCAAGATTTTCCAGGGCAAGCCTGTCTGTCAGCAGGACTCGGCATCAACAGTCAACATTAATCAGGAGAAAGCTGATAAAGACCGAGGATAGCTAGCTCCTCAGAGATCTGGGATACCCTGTTGTGAGTCAAAGTCTGAAGATAAAGGAAGAATGGACCCTAGGGAAAAGCAGCTAAGAAGGAAATATTTGAGGAGCCCATGTAACCTGGTGCATTGTAGAAAGAGCTTGGCATGAGGACAGAGGAGAAGTTGGTTCTACTCCCATCTCTACCCCTAACTATAGGGTACATCAGTGTCTCTAGGCCTCAGTTTCCTCATCTGCAAAATTCATTCGTTTCTATACAGAAAGTATTTTGTTTCTCCACTGAAAGACAGCTGAGCTATCTGGTAGTAATTTAACTGGGTAAAATCTGGGCAGGAAGAAATACTCCAGAGGACTCCTTTTCATGGTCACTCCCACTTCCTCAGACACTCAGGCCTGAGGTTTCTCCCTATTACATACAGCCTTTTTTGTCAAGCCTCCCGTTTCACACACCCATCAACTTTCATAAGATCCAAGGCAGGCAGACCGATGAGCTGGTCCTTGGACATTTTCTGCCTTCCCAGTGGAAATGTCTATGCATATTAGACAGGTGCACTTTGGGGGGCCCAATCTACTGTCCTTCCACATTTGAATTGTTCATCAACAGTCTGTTTACCAGACCTGAGTGAGATATTTGAGGAAATCCCTCTTTAAGGTCATTGGAGTGATTGAAAAGGTGATTGTCATCTTACATTCTCTCAACTGTGCCTTTCCCTTGACCCACTTTCTCATTTTTCCTACAACATTTATGAATGAAACAGAGATTACCTGTTTATTCTGGCTACAATGAATTCTCCCTGGCCTAATTCGGCCTGATCAGGAATTTCTTAGCTACATTGTGGACTTTGCCATCCTTCAGAAAGAAAGTCAAAGGTGTGAAAGTTTTTGAAAATACATGGAATAATCGTTAACAGTAAGAGCCAGATCTACAGGCCATATGGGGCAATTGGGCTGTACCCCTAATGCTGACATGGGGAAGTAGAGAATTAGAGGAGTTATGGAGAGAGAGTGATTTCTCCATCTACTCTAGAAGGTTTCCAGTTTTAGCTATCCAACCAGTTGGCTTCCTCTTGGCCTCAAGGAGTCCACCTGTCCCCACGGGGTTCATTATGCCCTTTGTGCCCTTCTGGGGGGCACCTCCTCATCCAAACTCTGGATCTCCAATTAGCTACCTAACCTGTGGCCTGGAGATCAGTGGGGGATCAGTCACAAAGTAGTTGCCAATGACTGTACCAATGGCTATAGACTGTGCCTCACAGTAAACTCAACCCTAATGCTTCCTCAGTCACTGTTTTCCTCTGCCCTTACTTTGTGCAGTAACTTCTGAAGTCCTTCCTCTGTTGTGGTCTAGTAGTGAAGTCATTAGATTTAGAATCAGAGATCTGAATTCAAATTCTGCTTCTACTACTTAACTATCTGTGTGACGTATGAATCACATAACTAGGCTTCAGTTTTCTCATCTGTGTAAAAAAAAACTAGGTGGCACCATGAATAAATAGAGTGCTGAGTCTGAAGTCAGGGAGACTTATCCTCCTGACTTCAAATCTGTCCTCAGACATTTATTAGCAAGTCACTTAATTCTTCTGGCCCCAGTTTCCTCATCTGTAAAAATGAGCTGGAGAAGGAAATGGGAAACCACTCCAGAAAACCCCAAATGGGATCACAAAGAGTCAGACACAAATGAAACTGAATGAAAGGGAAGGAAGGAAGGAAGGAAGGAAGGAAGGAAGGAAGGAAGGAAGGAAGGAAGGAAGGAAGGAAGGAAGGAAGGAAGGAAGGAAAGGAGGGAGGGAGGGAGGGAGGGAGGGAAAGGTTTAGATGACAGGACCTTCAAGGCCTCTTCCAGAGCTAACTCCAGAATCCTTGATCTCTTTTTCAGATTCCTTTCATTTTTGGGGTCTCACTGCATCCTAACTATCTCATCCTCCCCAAGTCTGGCTGCTACTTTCACACCCCCTGACATATCTCTTTCATTCCCTCTGCTACTTTCAGCTCCTCCCTTTGCCAGCCTCCCCCAGCAGCCACTCTTGTCCTTTCTGGTCCATTCTTTCCAGTCCAAAGTCCTTGTTGCTGTCCTCTCTGGCCCTCCAGGTCACCCTCCCTCTTGCCCAATAAATTTGCTACCTGACTCACAGTCTGCCTCTCCACCTCAGTCCCTGCCCCTTCGGAACACCCTGGCTTTGCACAGTTCCTCAGGTTTCTCAGCTCTCCTGAAGTCTCTGTCCCATCAGAATCCTGCATATGACTTCTGTCATATCTTAAATGCCCTGCCTTGCCACCCCTCCCAGAACCAGTTCAATTAAATTGACCCTAGGTTCTAAAATTCCTATGAATAGTTTGACAGGATGTACTTATACCATGCTTCTAGTTATAAAGTAACTAGTCACACATTGTGATGAATGAAAAAAACTGAAAGATAGTTTCTGGGTATTAATTTATTAATTAGACTAGCTAATTATCAATAAATTCAGTGCCTTCTCTAAGTAACCAAAGACCCTCATTGGAGTCACTGAATGCTTTAAATAGCTTTGTAAAAGAGGATGCCCTGGGAAGTGAAAATAAACCCTGATTGGGGGACATTTAATGAAGAGGTAGGCTAGAAGTTTTCAGCTCTTCCTGCTGAGAAGATGACTTTTTATGACACTCAGCTGCTCCTAACAGGCTGGACAGAGGAATCCACTTCCATCCAGACCACTCTGGTTGGGTCACCCTAAATTCATGAGCTAAATTCTAGTGGACAATAAGAACAGGTGTGTTCTCCTTGAGACAAGAACTCACCCAGACTGGATTCTGTTTACACACTCATCAATTAGTCATGTCCTTCTGAAACTGAATGACCTTCTACGTGGTCTGAGCCCTAGTTGAGGAAATAAACCTGGATCCTAATTAATAATGGGTTATTAATATAAGAGAAAATAATAATTTTTCTCAATATTATCACTGCATATAGCTTCCAATACTTGAATGTACAGAGATTTTCAAATAAGTCTGTTTAAGGGAAGCTAGGTGGCATAGTGGATAGGGCACCAGCTCTGGAGTCAGGAAGGCCTGAATTCAAATGTGACCTCAGACACTTGACACTAGCCATGTGACTCTGGGCAAGTCACTTAACCCCGATTACTTCATATACACGCAAAAAAAGCAAATGTCTGTTTAGATGGATATGTGTTCTCATCATTGTGGGCACATGTCTACACTTGGAGTCAGGGATACCTGAATGTAAAATCCCACTTCAGACATTTATGAGCTGGATATCTCCAAACAAGTCACTTAGCTTCTCTGTCCCTCCTTTTCCTCATTCCTCTAAGCTCCTTTCTAGCCCTGAATTTAAATTCCTATTAACCTTTTTGTCATATTTCCATCCTGTGATTTTTGGCCATATCTTATCATGAAGATGATAACTCCTCATCTCCTCAACTCCTTCCATCAACTCCTTCACTCGAGAGTGTCTGGAAGCCTCCCATCCTGGAGGTACTCCTCTTGGTCTATCAGTATCTCACAATAACAGGACAGCTCTTGGGGTATCAGTCTGTTATCTCTTGTTCCCTCTTACCTCTTCTTCTGATCATTGATAAAGCAACTATCCTTAATTTTGTCTTTAACAGCTCTTCTTGTGTGTACTTCATGATTAGCATATGCTTAATCCTACTCATGCCCACCATGCATCTCTCTATAGCCCTGCAATTTGGATTCTTTGAACATCATGATGTTCCAAGATTTACAACCCTATAAAGCATCATTGAAACAGTACTGTTGTTAAGAAAAGCAAATCTCACGTCCGGAGGCAGCTTGAGATCATTGAGTGTACAAAACAGTTGCCCAAAGACAATCCAGCTTTTTCTTTTTCCTTCAGTTTAATTCTAGGCCATGGCAGCTAGGTGGCACAGCAGATAGAATGCTGGCCCCGGACTCAGAAAGTCTTGTCTTCTTGAGTTCAAATCCAGCCTCTGACACTTGCTAGCTGTGTGACTCTGGCCAAGTCACTTAATCCTGTTTGCCTCAGTTCCTCACCTATAAAGTAATGTGGAGAAGGAAATGGCAAACCACTCCGGTATCTTTACTAAGAGAACCCCATATGGGGTCACAAAGGGTCAGATATGATGGAAAATGAACTGACCAACAACACCTCTAGCCAAGCTCACTGGTAATCTTCAGTGCCTGTCCTAGGTACTATCAGTGTACTAAAGGCCTGAGTCAATGGATGCAATGCCATTACTATGCATGCCATAGTATGGATAATGAATTTTTTTCATCAGTTTGGCTTTTATTGTGTATGTTGCTAGGCTGATCTATTTTGAGTAGTCATGGAGATCATTGAGGGGCCCCTGTGGTTTTCATTCTGTGGTTTGCTGCCATCTCTATGCTATCATCTGCAACCAGTGATTTTTGGAAGACCTAACTGTCTATAGAGTAGTCATCCTGCAATTGGACTCTCTGGAGGATGTCCTTCATGATAATGATAAACATCTTTGGCTAGATACATCTCCATGTTTTATGCTTTGGTACTGGTAATCAGAGGAAGTCAAACAAAATTCTTTTAGAACTTTGGATAAAGTGTAAAGAGCAATGGCTTTGGAGTCAGAAAATGGGTTCAAATCCTACTTCTGCTTATTGAATTTGCGCAACTTAAGCCAGATGTTTCCTTATCTGTAAAATGAGAGGATTGGGCTAAATGGCTTCTGAGGTCCCTTCTAGCCATGATCTAATTATCTTAACATCTTTACTATTCTTTGCCTTTCTTTGTATCTCTGTGTGCTTACCATAATATCTGGCACATAGTAGGTGCTTAATAAATGCTTGTTAATTGATTTCATGGGAAACATTTTGTTGTAAGAGAATCTTTAATGTCCTACCAAATCAAAAGCATTTTCTTAAAAACAATGTCTTCTATTCTCTGCACCCTTCACACAGTTTTATGACTATGAAGATGTAGTCTGCTATAAAAATCATCTGCAAAATATTTCCTTCCGTCTTTGATATTTTCATCAAAGATTTCACAGTGTGTTCATCCTTTGTTGCTGAAGAAGACCATGCCATCAGAGAAATGATGACATGACTTGCACTTGACTTTTTTTTGAGTGAGGGAGGACTGTGCAGGTCACCAGCCTCACTTCTCCTCCAGAGCCATCTGAATCCAGTGACCAGATGTTCATCAGGATGACTGGAGATGACCCAGGATGAGGCAGTGAGGGTCAAGTGTCTGAGGTGAGATTTGAACTCAGATCCTCCTGACTCCTGCACTGGTGCTCTATCTATTGCCCCCCATCAAAGATTTACTTGATTCATGGATATGTAGATCATTCTCAGAAAGACTTGTCTCTCTTGATAGAATGTGAGTACTCTGAGGGCAGGCATATCATTTGGTTTGTTTCTCTAGTACCTAGCACAGTGCTTAGCACCTTGTTCAGTCATTTCAGTTGTATCTGACTCTTTTTGACCCCATTTGGGGTTTTCTTGGTAAAGATGCTGCAGTGGTTTGCCATTTTCTTCTCCAGTTCATTTTACAGATGAGGAGACTGAGGCAAATGGGAGCCTTGCCCACTAGAAATGTCAAAGGCTAGTTTTGAACTCGGGAAGTTGAATCTTCCTGACTCCAGGCCTGGTACCCTATCTCCTTTACCATCTAGCTACCACTCTTAGTAGCCATTAATAAATGCATGTTGATCAACTAATTAATGAGAAAGTAGATATATGGTTCAGCAGTTGCTGATATCTTCCCTATTACTTTTTTTTCCTGCTAATAATACCATCAGTGATTTTCCCTCTCAGCGGTTTGGTTTCTTACCCTCTGAGACATCTTGAAACCTGTTCCTTTAAAGCTTTCAAAGTTGTGTTACTCCAACACACACTTCTACTTGGTCTGGTTCAGCTTCGTCTTCTTACATGCCATTTTCACCCAGCACATTGTGTACTGAGGTGTTGGGTCCAAAAGTCATAGCTCCATTGTCATTGGTCTGCATCATAAAAATCCTGACAATTGCATTGTTATCTCTTTTCATTTTTTGCTCTTTTCCCAATATAATATTGAAATAGCATTAGTGACTCTGTTTTGCCTTTATCACTTGTGAAGTTATGTCTCAAAGTCGTTTGAGTTTGGAGAAGTTACAAGAATACTCCCCCTTCCCAAGAGTAAACCAACTTAAAGAATCAAACAAAACAACCCCTTTTTCCTTCTCAGCGTCTTCTGATTGTCTCCCAATTCCCTCCAGCCAATCCTTGCCCTCACTTCGTTACCTCCAGATCCCCTCCTTCAGTAAAAAACCAAGTGTTTTAATCCTTTCACCCTGTTTTTCATTCCCTCCAAACTGTGTATTAACTGGGTAAAAACCAAAGTTCTAGGTTCTTGACTACTGAGAGGCTTGAACCCACTTTGTTTTGCAACTGCATATGCTATTAAATAAATCAGTTGTGTGGATGATACTCAGTTTTATTACTTAACTCTAACACCAGTGTCATCTACAAGTGTTCTAGGAATGATGGGTCTTTGTTGGATCTCACTATAAGCTTTCTGACATCCTCCATCTTGCCAAATAAATAATGCAGATATTATCATCCCTCCTTTACAGTAAAAGAAACTGATGGTCAGAGGGAATAAGTGGCCAAGGTTGCCCAGCAAGGGAGTAGACAAGCTGAACCTCAAACCCAGGTTCTTTGACTTCGTTCCAGAGCTCTTAGTACGATATCCTGCTTGACTGGCAAGCTGAATCTGATAAGCACAATATTTTATTATAAAGAGGCTGGGAAAATTAGGGGCAGTTCACTCAGCTAGATTCATGCTAGGCTAGCAAGCAGTGCAAAGTGTGTTCCGTTTGCCCGAGCAGATAAGCAGTCTCTTTGTCCTGCCATCACCAACGACAACCAAATGGAGGTTTTCCTGCGGTGCGCTGATTGGTCAGCGATCTGCCCTCCTGTAGAATGTGCTTCAGAAACCACCTCCATGCTAAGCTGGGCTAAGGAGCGCTGTGGACCAGAGCAGAGCCCTGGGAAATTCTCAGGGAAAACTGAAAAAGGGTGTGAACTTGGGAGGGCTGAAATAAACTCTCATTCTCTCTCTCTCTCTCTCTCTCTCTCTCTCTCTCTCTCTCTCTCTCTCTCTCTCCTCCCTCCCTCCCTCAATGCAAAATTCAGAGTAGACTCTTGGAGCCTTTGATGGGCATATCTGTTCATAGGGTGTTGTGTCATCTAAGAATAGCCCAGATTTCAATTCTCACTTCCTCTGAGGAGGCACGGTTAAGGACTGGGAAGCAGACACACCCTACTCTCCTATTAACAAGTTCTAAGCCAGAAATCTGCAGAACTAGAATCCAGCACTCTTGAAAGACTGTTGTCCCCAGAGACTTTCCTCCATCAACCAATCCAACGACAGAAACCTGTGAAATATTGTGGATAGAGTGATGAATTTGGTGCTAGAGACCTTGGGTTCCTCTGCTGCTTATTACTTATGGGACATTAGGTGAATTGTTCAACCTTGCTGGGTCTCAGTTTATGGAGTTGGACTAAAAGCTCTCTAAAGCCCCTTTTCATTGTATGTAGATTGGCAATCAACAAACACTTATTAAATACCTGGGGCGGGGCCCAAGGGGGAATACAAATCTAAAAATGAGATAGTTCTTGCCCTCAGGGAGATTCCATTCTACCATCTTAAGAAATAAGATTAGGATTGATAATACCTCATACTTAGAACTCTTTAAACATTTGCAGAGCACTTTTCAATCAATAGATTTGAACCTCATAACAATCCTCTGAGATAGTTGGTATTTTTATCTCCGTTTTATGGTTGAGGACACTGAGACAGATAGTCGTCACATAACTTTCCCAGGGTCACACAACTAATAAGTGCCTGAGGCAGGATTTTACACGGGTCTTCCTTGTCTCAAATTCAAACATTCTTTCAACTATACTAAGCACACAAAACTATAATAATACCAAACTGTACGGTACAGAAGTGGTGAAGATCCAGACAATAGGTACTCAGAGGGGAGGAAGATTAATAAAGAAACTGGAAAGACTTCAAAGACCGGGGAGGATTTAGCAAAGAGTGGATAAGGATCTAGATTGGTGAAGGGGAGAAGAGAAGAATTCCAGGCAAAGGAAGAGTGCATGCAGTGTTGGAATGAGAGTCAGAAGAAGCTAGGGTGGTTACTGGTGGTAGTTACTGGCTTATTTAGTCCGCTGCACTGAATTCTGAGGATACAAGCAAAAAGATAGTCCCTGCCCTCAGAGAGCTTATATTCCAGTGGGGGGAGGACAGCATATTAAAGTGGGGAGAGGGAACAAGAGCAGAGTCAGGATGAGAGCTGGGAGACAAGTGCTCCGACAGTTGTGTAACTGGACATATCACTTCCCTCTCTCAGCCTCAGTTTCCTCATCTGTAAAAAGAGATGACAGTACTTGCACAACCTGCCTCACAGGGTTGTTGTACATTATAGAACACTGTAGGATCGTGACCTACTCTTTTTTAAAAAGTTAGCTATTATTAAAGGATGCAACAGGAGGTCATCTCTTTATGAAAACAGAATCCCCTCTGTAAAATACATGTCAAGTGGATTGGCTTTTGTTTAAAAACTTCTAATGGAGAGAAATCTACTTCCTCCCTAAGTAACTCATTCCACTCTGGGGAGTGGGGGGCTCCAATTGAAAGGAAACTTTTCCTTACATCAAGCCATCTTTGCAACCTCAGTCTGTCCCTCCTGATTTTAGGTGGCACAGTGGACAAAGAGCTGGGTCTGGAGTCAGAAAATCTAACTTCAGATCCTGCCTCAGACACTCACTAGCTGTGTGACTCTGGACAAGTCACTTAACCTCTGTCTACCTCAGTTTCCCCAATGATAAAATGAACTGGAGAAGGAAATGGCAAACTATTCCAGTATCTTTGCAAGAAAACCCCAAAGAGGGATTTCATGACTAAAGTGACTGAAAAACAACAGGAAACCTTACTATATATAAATGTTACCTATTGTTATTATTGTGTTCTCACTGCCTCCTTTATGCTGCTGCCATACAAATCTTCCTTAAGCATAAATCTGGTCCCATCATTCTTCTGCTCAAACCTCTCTTTGGCTCCCTATGACTTATGCAGTAAAAAGTTCTGATTCTTTTACCTCTCATCCAAGGCCTCCCACAGTCTGGTGACACTTTTTCTTTGGGACTTTCTTTATCTCTTAATTTAGTACTGACTTCTACATTCTGGAGGCTCCTGCAAAACTGAACTAATACCATCCCCCATGCACATTTCAGTCTCTTGCCTCTGTACTTTTGCTCATGGTCTTCCCTATTTCTAGCATGTTCTGCCCTCTTTGTCTGTTGAATTCTTATCTGTCCTTTCAAGCTCAAATTATATACCACCTCCTCCATAAAGCCTTCCCTGATCCCTTCAGTGAGGGATGATATTTTTTCCCTGTGTCTTCATAGAACATTTCTGCATTTCTCTGATTTATTTATCATGTATTGTTTTTTTGGCATTATACATATTAGGCAACTGGATGGCAAAATGGACATTGTATTGGATTTAAATCAGGAATGCCTGAGTTCAAATCCTGCCTCAGACACTTATTAGCTGTATCACCCTGGACAAATCACTTAACCTTTCTCAGCCTTAGTTTTCTCATCAACAAAATGGGGATAATAAAAGCACCTGTGAGGATCAAATGAGATAACATGTGAAATAGTATATATGTATATTTATATAGTATTATAGCATATAGTTATATATACTATTTGTGCTTTGATCATATCCTCCAGGAGAGGGATAAACTCCAGGAGGTCAAAAACCAAGACTTACCTAAACATCTCATCATATTCTTGAACAGTCCATGTTTGACTAAACTATACAAGATAATGCCTAAAAGTCCAGTAGGTATCATGCCCCAAGAGAGGATTTCCCCTAAAGAAAAGAGAGGATCAAATAAGAAATTAAACAGCTTCATTAGAATGATCATCGGATCCCAGTGGGGGAGAACACTGGCACTAACAATCTTTATGGGTCTTGTTCTCAGGAGATCTGCTCTGATCCTCAGTTTATTGTTGAAGGAGCAACCCGAACAGACATCTGTCAAGGAGCCTTAGGTAAGTGACTAAGAGACAGACCTTCACAGAGTTCTAATAGGGAAGGAGGTGGGGGAGAAATTCTCTTTTCTCTTTGACTTTACATCTAGCATTTTGATTTCTCTTCCCAAGAGCTTGTCCAACCTAATGTTGCTTGTGTTCTGACAATTTTAGTGCCCTGAATGAGTCATGATTTGAGCAGTCTTTCCAATGAAGCAGATATCCATCCCCTACTAATACTTTAGTGTACATTCTTTATGAACTCCTATGTTCCAAGTAGTTCATCCCCTGGGACCAACCCTCTAGAGACAAGCCTCTTCAAAACATGCTAGACTGATAGTCACATGGTCCATTGGTAGGTCTATATTCTAAGTCTTTCCAGCTTTGTTGGCCTTGCCAGACCTTGCCTTCTACTAGCAAAGCCTTTGAGAAATTGGAGTAAAGTCCACACTACAATGAGTTGTCAAAGTGGCCACGACCCACCAACTGAGACATGAGAATGCCCAGATCACGGAGTAGATAGGTAAAGCATTTATTAGGTGCTTACTAATGCTGTTGTTGTGACTCGGTCATATCCCACTCTTCATGACCCTGTCGGCAACAACAAATCAGTATTGTCTGTGAGGTTTTCTTAGCAAAGATACTCGAGTGGTTTCCTTCCCTAGCTCATTTTATAGATGAGGAAACTGAGAAAAACAGAGTTAAATGACTTTCCCAGGGTCACACAGATACTAAGTGTCTGAGGCCAGATTTGGATTTAGGTCTTCTTGACTCTAGGCCTAGTCCTCTATCCACTGAGCACCTAGCTGCTTCTAGTGCTGGACACTGTTAAGTGCTGAGAATGCAAATATAAATAAGCAAGATAGATCCTGCCTTCAAGAAGCTTATATTCTAATGGAAGATGATAGTACATAAAGAGGAGATGGAAAGAAGAGAGGAGGGTACATACGTTGGGTGTGGCATGGAGATGGCCAGGATCCAAACAAGATAAGTCAAAGCTGACCTCTTCTGGAGATGGAGTTCAAGAGTCCAGTAGGGGAAAGTGAAGATAACGGGCCAAGTGGAGATAGCATGATATGGAGATGGTTAGAAGTGAAAACAAAATCTCGGAATTGGAAAGTATCTCAGAGGATCAGATTTGCCTGCCACATAGTAAGTGCTTAATAAATGTTTGTTAACTTAATTTGATTTGAATGTGTGAGAGCAGTATAGTCTGTACTTTGCCAGAGGACATTTTTTGAGGACCATAAATCTACCAGAATGGGGGAACAGAGCAGTGGGAGGAATCTGGGATGCTGCTGTTATAGGGAATCCTGATGACTGAGTAAACAGAGCTCAGCCCAATCCTAATGACATCACCCCAGCCATCCCTCTGCTCTCTGGATTATCAGCCTGGTGAACAGGGGAAAGTGACTCACTGTAGCAGAAGAGGAAACTCTATGTGCTCTGATGAAAGGAAGTTTGTATAGCGTTAGATTTGTGGTTTTTACCACACAAAGTCACCATGGTATCATAACAGCAAGGAAGCCATTTATTGATCTAAGGGCAGATGTTATATTCATTGGAGAAAAACAAATTCCATGGAATAGTTTAATTAAAAAGCCTATCTAAAGCCTGGCTCTTGGTAGGTTTGTTTCTGAATGTAATTCGTGTTACAATTTTAATCTACAAAGGGTCTGAAGACTAGGCTGTTGCTGGAGCTTCTTCTGATAAAAGCCCTCCACGGATTGGAGCTGTGAGCACAGCAGGGCTGACATTCTCGGCTGCGTCTTCTTGTGACCATTGTTCAGAGCACATGTGGAGTCAGTCTATTTATGGCAATAGGGACTACAGTGATGTGGATGAATGAAATGTATTAATAACAAGAGACCTATTTTTAGCCGTTAATTTATTTTAAATACATCTTATCAATATCTTTTGTTTAAACATTGCCAAGATTTCCCTCTCTATTCCTCCTCTATCACTTTCCAGAGAGTCATTCCTTATAACAAAGGCATTTAAAAGAAAAAAAAAGAGAGGAAGAGAAAAAAAGTCATTAAAACACATTTTTAAAAAAGTCTGATATTATATGCAATGTTTCTCTCCACCCATGGACCTCAGCCTCTATAATAAAGTAGCAGAGGAAAGTTTCTTGCCATATCCCTTTTTGGAGGCCAATCATAGCCTTCAGTTTTAATTCTATAATAGTGGGGTTTTTCTTTTTATATTCATCATTGCATATGTTGTTTGCCTGGCCTGCTTACTTTGATCAGTTCACATAACTCTCCATCCTTCTCTGTATTCATCACTCTCCTCATTTCTTATAGCACAATAATATTCTGTTACATTCATGGACTTGTTTAGATGTTCTCCTGTGAATGGGTATTTACTTTGTTTCTAGTTCTTTGCTACTATGAAAATGCTGCCATAAATATTTCATTGCACATGAAACACTCATTTTGAGGCACATGCTTGGTAGTGAAATCTTGGAGTCAGAGTGTATGGACGTTTTAGAAATTTCATTTGCATAATTCCAAATTGCTTTTCAGAATAGTTGTATCAATTTACAGCTCTACCAACAATGTATTGGTGTGCCTGCCTCTCTACTAGACCTCTAATTTTGATTTTTCCACCTTTTGTCATTGCTAATATGATGAATGTAAGGTGGAACCTTGTGGCTATTTTGATTTGAATTTATCTTATTTTTAGTGAATTGGAGCATTCTTTCATATAATTATTAATAATCTGCAAATGAAAGAACTATTTGTTCATATCCTTTGACTACTCTGCTGGGGAATTAGCCATTAGCTTTAATCCCTTCAGCCGAACATTTTATCAGAACTATTATACTCTGTCCTGTATCTTGTTGTTTTGGGTCCCACATCTTAGAAAGGGCATTGATAACATGAGAAATGACTAGAGGAGAGTCATGAAGGGCATTTAGTCCATGTCTTATGGATATCAATTAAAGGAACTCGGAATGTTTAACCTTAAGAAGAGAAGACTAGGGGGAAGATGGGATGGTTGTCTCCAAGTATTTGAAGGATTGTCTCATGAAAGAGAGATGGCACTTGTTTTCTTTGATTCCAAAGAATAGGACTCATAGCAACAGATAAAAGTTGCAAGAGGCAAATTGAGATTTGAAGAACTTACTAATAATTTTTTCTCGTTGTTTGTAATTTCCAACTCTTCATGACCCCTTTTGGGAGGTTTTCTTGGCAAAGATACTGAAGTGGTTTGCCATTTCCTTCTCCAGTTCATTTTACAGATGAGGATACTGAGGCAAACAGGGTTAAGTGACTTGCCTAGGGTCACATAGCTAATAAGTGTCTGAGGCCAGATTTGAACTCAGATTGACCCCAGGTGGGCACTGTATTCATTGTGTCACCTAACTGCCCTTCCCAACAATTAGAGCTGTCTAAAGTTAGAATGGGTTACCTTGGTGGTTTCCCTCACCTTCCAACCCAGAGTTCTTCACGCAAAGTCTAAACCACCACCATAGCAAAAACAAAAACAACAAATGCCCACTTTTAGTTATAGTATACAATGAGCTGCAAATTCCTGTTGATTCTACCTCCACAAGGTAGAATGGCTGCATTGACTTGGCTCTGTTCCCTTCCGTCTACTCCCAACCCACCATCCTAGTTCAGGGCTTCATCATATTTTACCTAGTTTATAATAAGCTGCAGTTGGTTTCCCAGTCTTCAGGCTGTCCAGCCTCCACACAAAGCTGCCAAAGTAATTTTTTCTGAGGCATCAGTTTGAACATGTCTTTCCTCTACTCAAGAAGCTCTATTGCCCTGCTCACCACTATAAAACTTAAGTATTTTAAATGAGTGCTTTAAAAAATGATCCGATTTTTAGAATAATTATCTGAGATCACCATGTACTGTGATTTCATCGGAAGAATTAAGTCTTCAAAATTAAGTCACTTAAGACTATAAACCAAACAAGAAAACCCTATACCAAGAAATCCATGCATTGCAAATTATATAACTTCTCATCATAGAATATTAGTTTGAAATAAACTTTTAATGATAAACAATTTTTATTGAATACTCTCAATAAGAACAGAATTTATTCTGTCTCACAGGGGAAACTGCTAATTGTCAAATGATCATATATGAAAAGGTGTTTATAAAATAGGCATAATAAGTTTTGGTTATATAAAGGTTCCAGATATAAAGCATACCTAGACATATGGCTTCATGCATTTCACATGAATGTATAGTGTAAGCATTCAAATGTACTTAAATTTCCTGTGTTTTAAATGTGCTTATCATTCCATTAAAATCTTCATTTAAAAATAATTTTTAAAAAAGAAGCCCTAGTGGTTCCCTCTTTCCTTTAGGATCAAATATAAACTCTTCTAGTCAGCTTTTAAAGCATTTCACAATTCCCCTTCATTTGTTCTACTTTCCAGTTAAACTGGATTTCTCAGTACATGATATTCTAGCCTCTATCTAAACACCTTTATCGAGGTTGTGTGCCCCATGCCTAGAATACACTCGGTCTTTACTTCCTCCTTGGTATCCCTAGCTTCCTTCAAAAGAAAAACTCAAATGCTTCCTCCTACAGAAAGCCTGTTCTGATTCCAGGTGCTAATAATGTCCTCCTCCTGGAAATTGTTTTATATTTAATTTTCCACATAGATGTTGTTTCCCTCCAGTAGGATGTAAGTCTTTTGAAACTAATACAATTTCATTTTTGTCTGTGTATTCCTGGAACCTAGAAGCAATTTCTGGCACATAGTAGGTGCTTAAGAAATGCTTGTTGAGCGAATGAATGAATGTCTAGAAGGCCCATGTTGTCCCTTCCAACTCTGAAATTCTGTGAAAAAGTATAGAAATCTTATCTCCTTTCTTTGATGCTGGAGGTGTTGACAATAATATTGAGTTCATGTTTCTATGATGCTTTAAGGATTACAAGTGCTTTTCTCTTGACCCTGCAAGGTAGATTGAACAAGTTTTGTAATTCCCATTTTACAGATGAGTATACTGAGACTCAGAAGGATGAAGTGATTTGCTAACAATTATTTAGTGTTTCAAATACATCCTTTTCATGTGGTCCTCACAACAGCCCTGTGAGGTAGGTGCTGAACTGGTCCCTGATTTCTTTAGTATAGGGAATTCCCAGTTGAGGAAAGTCCCTTCACTAATGCAGGTCGGCACTTCCTTTGCATTTTATAGTCTTAGATTGTTTCCCAGAGCCCTGAAAAATAGAGTGGCTTGTTCAGGGTCACAGAGTTCCTATGGCTCAGAGGACAAACTTGAAGTCAGGCCTCTCTGGCTCTGAGGACAGTTCTCTAACCATGACGCCATACTGACTCTCATGCAGCTCAGGTAGATGCTATAGGATTATCATTTCCATTTTACAAAAAAGAAAACTGAGGCTCACGTAGAGTGGTCTGCTGTGGCTACAACCCAAGTGTTTTGGTCTCAAGTTCAGTGCTCTCTTCAGCATACCAAGTCTAGGCATTACCAAAAAAGAGAGCAGCATGGGGGAAGGCACAAACGGATCATGCTAGAATAATTATTTTAGCCCAAATATTTTTGTTATTAAAATGAATATGCTGAGTTTGAAGGAAGGAAATATCTGATGGGAGGAGGAGCAAATTCTAAAACTATGCAAAAATAAACAGAGCTGGTTTGGGGCCACAGCCCAGGTGGTTGAAAAACATTGTTTGTTCCCTTATTTTTGGATACCTGAAACACCAGAACTCATTTTAGCAGGAGAAAACAAGCCTGTACATATTCTTGGGCTCTCAGGCAATGCCAACCTGTGAATGAGGTGTTCTGACAATATCAGTAAGTTGACAAAAATGGGAATTACAGATTTAGACCTTGAATGGACCTTCGCGATATCTAGTCCACTAAAAATTGGTGAATGTACTTGGCACACCGTTGCCTGCTGTGGGCCATCAGCCTCTGTCCTAAGGGACCTCAGTACATGGTCAAGGAAAGACCACTGAACTTGGAGTCAGAGCCTGCATTTATGGCCTGCCTCCACCACCTCACTGTGTGATAGTCTTCATTTAATCTTTCTCTGAGCCTCAGCTCTGTGTCTATAAAATGGAGACAATAATGCTTGTATGGCAGACTTTACAGGGGAACTATATCAAGTGTCCATGATTTCAATGACATAGGCCCTCTCTCCATCAACACAGATCAAAGCTCTGGAGTCAAAGTATGTGGATTCAGATCCTCCCCCACACCAAATGCATGACCATGGACAAGTCCCTTCATCTCTCTGGATTTCAGTTTCCTCATATATAAATTGAAGCAGTTGGACTGGTTGACATCAGAATATTTGCATTTATTTTTACTTGTATCTATTGATTTGATTTGTATTTATTTTGTTATTTATACTTGATATTTATGATCCTATGGTCCCTTAGTGACTTGGTAAAATGATTTTCAGGAGTTATGATGACTGAAAAATTCATCATCCTATAGCTAAGGTGTTGATGAATCTCTCCAAATTTGGTTCAGCTGGCTTTCAGATGAAAGACAGAAAATCTGTCACCAGGCCCATACTTAAAGCCTTTCTACCTTGGTAGAACCATCCATAGCTTTGAGGGGCTTGAGAATTTGAGGTCACTTCCTTGTTACAGCAATGAATCTGATTTTGGACGTTAGTGGGGGAAAGAAAACAGCTTTGTAAACTGGGAAGCTATAGAAGAAATAGAACCCTCAACTGAGAGAGAAGAATGTGAAATATTAAAGGCAAAATGGACTTCTTAAAGCTAATTGACTTTTTGTTCAGCATGTTCTTTGCATTTTTAAAGAAGTTTTGTTGATGTTTTTGGTTTTGGATTTTTTTTTTTACATCATACTAATCGTTAGATATACTGGCCCCCTCGTAACAAGGAAAAATAGTGAAACAAAGCTGTGGGAAACATTGACCAACCACATCTGACGGCATATGCCACATTTCACTCCCATCATCCCCCACCTCGGCACTGCAGGAAGAGGTGCTCCCACGTCTCTCCTCTGGGGCCAAGATTGGTCAGCTATGATTATCCAGAGTGTGGTTTCATTTTAGTGTTATCATGTCTATTATATATATTGTTCTCCTGGTTCCTCTTATATCTGCATCAGTTCATTCGAGTCTTCCTATGTTTCTCTAAATTCCTCATAAATGTCATTTCTGACAGCATTATAATGTCATTATATGTCACATACAATTTGTTCAGGCATTTACCACTTATGCTTACTTTTTGTATTCTTAGTTCATTCAGTGAATGTGGATCTGTTTGAAGGAACTGGAGAAATTTATCTGGAGAAAGGAAGACTAAGTTGGAATATAACTGTCTTTAAATATTTGAAGGATGAAAGGGATCAAATCTCACCACTAGTTGTGAAGTTGTATGAATTTGAGTCATTTGCTTAACCTCTCTGGTCCTCAGTTTCCTCATCTGTAAAATGAGGATGTTGGGCTAGAGGATCCCTTCCCAGCTCTAGCTCTGTGATCCTTTTGATCTCATTGAATCCTGTGATGTCAAGTGCTATTGTTATCTCCATTTTTCAGATGGGAAAGCTGAGGTTCAGTGTGGTTAAGTGACTGGTAAAGGAGAAAAGGAAGAAGCAAAAGGCTCTGGTGCCTGAGGAAGTAGGGATAGGATCGAAGGGAAGGTAAAGGAGAGGATGCAGGGGGAGCCAAACACAAACTTGTCTCCTTCACAGTTTTGCCATGCTGCCCATCCCATGTATGTGCCTGTGGAACCTGGTATAAAGTGGGTTGAAGGAAGACCCTGAAAGAAGGTGGGAACATGTGGTCCCTGGAGTATTGTCCTCTCTTCTGCTAGAATTTGGATTCTCTTTGTTATTCTTAAAACATTTCTACTGCCAATAGAAGTGTGTGTGTGTGTGTGTGTGTAATGTGTCTGAGAGAGAGAAAGAAACAGAGAGAGAGAGAGAGAGAGAGAGAAAGAGAGAGAGAATGATGGGGGTAGGTGGGAAGATCTTTCCCCTTAGATCATAAGCAACGGAAGAACAGAAATTGCCATATTTTCTATTTATACAGAGTGTTGCTAAAGTCTTTAGTAGGTCTGTTATATGAACAGAAGATTAAATTTGCTCTGTTTGGCCCCAGAGGGCAGAATTAGGAGCCATGGGCAGAAGTTGCAAAGGGAAAAATTTAGACTTTAGATTAAAAAGTTTTTTAACAATTAGAGTTGTCTGGAAGTGGCATCATCTACATAGGGAGGTGGTGGAGTGCCCTTCCTTGGAAATCTTTATCGTTTAGTAGCTTAAAACTGCACTAAGACTTTAGGGACACCTTGTCCATTCCCACTGTAGTGCTTTGCATAATGAATGCTAGAGGATAGTGAAAAGTAGCAGCTTGGCATAGTAGAATAAACTCTAGCCTGGGAGGCAAACAACATGATTTCAAATGCTGACTCTGATGCCTCTGTCTATGAGACACTTAACCAGTTATCCTTGAAAACTCAGTTTCCTTATGTGTAAAATGGGGATAAAAAAATCCATGCACTACCTCCTTCCCAGGTCTTTTGTGAAGCTCAAAAGAATATTATATAAGGTGTACGTCCCTTCTCTTCTCCCAGAAATGTTAACTGATAAATCTGAAGGTTAAGGAAAAATTCATATACATATATATATATATATATACACCCAAATATACACATATATGCATACATAAAAGATGAGTATGTAAAATATATAAAAATATATTTATATTATTTTAGATTTGTACTGTTATTTATTAATATTTATAATATAACTACATATTAAATGTTTATTTTTATGTATTTATATTATTATTATATGAATATACATGTTTTTTTACATACACACACAGAGCCAGTGTGGCTCTTACTTTTACCAGGCCTCCTAAAGGGGACTGTTCTTACCAACTCATGGCTCATTTTCACTGCGGCCTCCGTGCAGCTGCAGACACAGAGAACTGTCATCAGTCAGCATAAAGTCAGACAACTGTAGACCTGGAAAGGCTCATAGAACTCAGCTGTCTAAATCTCTCATTTAGAGAGTGTCATAGAGTTAACTGAGGGTCATAGAGAAGTAAGGCCACCTAGCGAGCATCAGAGGCCAGAGAGGGCAACCAGCCTGTAGAAGGGCCTTTAACCCATGTCTTCTAATGACACTGAGAATGTTTAGGATGAAGAAAAGACCTGCAGGGGAGAGAGGGGAGGCAGAACATGACAGATGTCTTCAAGTATTTGAAGGCCTGTTATGTGGATGAAGGGTTCGATTTGCTCTGTTTGGCCCCAAAGAGCAGAAGTTGCCAAGGGAAAAATGTAGGCTTTCAACTAAAAAATTTCTTAACAATTAATTAATTAGAGTTGTCCAAAAGTAGCATGGGATACTCAGAGAGGTGGTGGGTTCCCCTTCCTTGGAAGTCTTCATGCAGAGTCTGGTTGTCCATGTAATACAATAGGGATTTCTTTTAGATGTGGTTTGAGGTCAGATGGCCTCCAGGTCCCTTCTAACTTTCCAATTCAGTGATTCTCTGAGTCCTTTCCCTCTAACTTATAGTTAACATAATTTCTAGGATTTGACTAGGAGTTCTCTCTACAGCAAGTCAATAGTTAATCCAAAATGAAACATCTGCCTGCTTTCCCAGAACTTTCTGCTTTGGAACTTCTCCAGATGAATTCAGATCAGGTTACAGAAGCAAGTTGACCAAGGACCATATTGCACACTGCAGAAAATGGTTGTTGTGGAGAATCAGCTCATCAGAGAACTGTAACTTCCTCCAGGGAAGCTAGAAACCAAGCCCTACTCTTCCAGGCTGCACTGACTCATTTTGCTGGGTGCATACACCTGCCAGAGTGCCCTGCCCCCTGTCTAACAGGGCTTTGGGATATGATTATGTCTCACCAACCATACTCTTATGGGGCATTTCCACATGAAAACAGTAATGAAGGGCAGGATAAATAAAGCTCTCATAGGGCACCTTTGCATGCAGGCATTTTCTGTTCTGCTAATGCTCACTGACTGAAGCTGCTTCTTGGGTCCTGAAAGAATACCAAAAGGTTTGCTTCCTATTACAATGGCAAGAATTCTGGATTTACCTAAAGACCGGATTTCACTCAGTACCTGTGTGATCCTGGAAAAGTCACTTACGACCCTCTCCAGACCTGAGTTTCCTCATCTATAAAATGAAGTTGGACAAATCGCCCCTAAAACTCCTCCCAGTTCTAAACGTGTGGCCAGGGGGATGGGATCTCTGAGGTCTCTTCTAGCTTTTTTCATCTATGATTCTGTAAATCGTGAGAATGTACCCATCACACAGATCCTTAGTTTTCTGACCTAGCTGTGGTATAGTGTAATGATCACTGGGGTTAATTGCATTGAGATTAAAACCTTCCTGTTTGATCTTGAACCAGTCACTTTAGGATTTTCTTCCATCTCTGCTTACTGTTCTATAAAATGAATATGATAAGACATATCCTACCTAATTCACAGGGCATTGGAAGCCTACATTGAGATAATGTTTGTAAGGTTAAACTGTACAGTGCTATTTGTATGTTAGTAAAGGGGAGGGTTGATATTTCACCCTAAGCAGGCAATTATTTCTCGGCATGCCTAGATATCAACTACTCAAATTCTCTACCCTCACTTCCCAGCCCCACCAAAAAAAATCCCATAAGAGATTAGTAACACTAATATTAAAAATAATATGATGCTCTAAGATTCGTAATTCCATAATATTATCTCAGTTGATCCTCATAATAACCCTACAAGGTGATTGCCAGAGGTATTTTTATTCCCATTTTACAGATGAAGAAAGGGAGGACAAGAAAAGGTGACTTAGTTGCCCATGATTTAAGCTGTAGAAGGAAAGATGTGAACCCAAGTCTTTCTGCCTCAAAGTCTAGCACCATCTTGCTAAGCTGTTTCACTGCCACTGAATACCATGGGTGGAAGGAAAGCATTTGGGCTCCATATGTATTACCAAGAACTTGATACAAATCATAAATTAAAAGATGAGAATCAGGTATATTCATTTGCTAAGTGCCCCACCTATATTTTGAACCTTGAATCAAGGTTGAAATTAAACCAAGTCAAAGTTGTTTGTACTGTTTTGTTTGATTTTTCAAAAAAAGAAAAATACATCTAATGACTCAGAACTGGAACCCAACAAACAAGGATTTCCTGAGATTATTAGGCAGGGCAAAACCAGGACATCAAAACAATCCCTGAAATAAAATATCTCAAGCCTCAGAGAGATACATACAAAAATGACCATCGTAGGTCAGATTTCATTAACGCTTTAGGGTTTACAAAGGGCTTTCCTCCTAACAATTCAGTAGAGTAAGGAGGACCAATAAATGTTATTTCATACTAGAACTGAGAAAACCAAGGTTTAAATCAATTAGTGCCTGGCCACATGCCATGTGGCAGGGATAGCAGGATCGGAACTCAGACCCCAGTGCTCTGACTCTAAATACACACAGCCCCAGTCATCCTCCTGTCTCTCTTTGTCGTAACTGTCAGCACCTTCACCCTCCAATCAAAAAGTGGCAAAGAGAAGTGAAGAAAATGAGACTATCTTAATATACTAATAACAATTATTTACATAGCACTTTGAGGTTTACAAAGCATTTCACCAGTGTTATCTCATTTGATACTGTCAGTAACACTTGGAGGTAGGTGCTGAAAAAGAAGTATGCCCATTACACAGCTGAGAAAACAGAGGCAGAGAGCAGGTGAGTGACTTCCACAGCTAGGGAGGCTAGATTTGAACTCAACAGATCTGACTCCCAAGTCCAGTGTTCTACCCATTGGGCCACTTTGCCATCTATCAAGGATAACTTTCAGGATGCTGTGATTGGTAGAAAACGCATAACCTCTGTTGGTGTCTGTCCTTCACTTTTGAAGCAGAACAGTGATCTCATGGGTGATGTCTTCACTTGGGCATCTGAGTTGGATTTAAGTGAAGCAGAGTTGCACAAAGTCATCCATCTCACTCTCTCTTCCAGAGTCATCAAAGTCCAGTAGCAGGACAAAATTATTGTATTTGGAATTAGAAGACTAGGGGCTCAAAGCCTTAACTGTTTAAGTTGGTGGGGCAGGAGGTGTAAGTAGAAGACCCCATGGAGCAGAGAATCTCCATTTTGGATCACACTAGGAATATCATTGGAATTGAGCCCTGGAGTATACTCAGTAAGCTGGCACTGGCGCTATTGAGCTCAATTTCCTGATGCATGGATTAGCAGGTTGGATGCTGTAAACCTACTGGCCAAAGTCTGTAGATTTGTTATTTTTTAAAATTTATTTATTTATTTGTTTTCAGCATTCACTTCTATAAGATTTTGAGTTCTAAATTTTCTCCCCCTCCTTCCTTTTTCCCCTCCCCAAGACAGCATGCTATCTGATATGGGCTATACATATACATTTATATTAAACACATTTCCACATTAGTCACATTGTAAAGAAGAATTAGAACCAATGGGAAAAAACACAGGAAAGAGAAACAAAAAGAGAGAGAAAATAGTATGCTTCGATCTGCATTCAGATTCTGTAGTTCTTTCTCTGGATGTGGATAGCATTTTCCACTATGAATCGAAGCCCGTGGATTCAGAAAGGTAATATCAATAATAGCTAGCATCTGAGTTGAACTTGGCATACATTATTACCTCATTTGTTCTTCACAACCTTGTGAGTTTGACAAGTAATATTATCCCCATTTTATAGATGAGGAAATCAAGGCTCATAGAAGTTGAGATGACTTGTCCATGATCACATGGCTTTTAAATGTCTGAGGAGAGATTTGAACTCAAGTCTTCCTGACTCTAAGCCCACCTCTCTATTCATTATTAGGTTCTTCTTTCTCTCTTCTCTCATTCTCTCTCTGTCTTTCTCCCTCTCTCTGTCCCTGTCTCTGTCTCTCTTCCCCCCACCCGCCACTTCTCCTACAAAAATATAATCAGAAAAGAAGAGGAAGACAGGAGAAAAAGAGGGGAGGGAGGCATGGAGTGAAGAAGATAAGATTAAAGTGTCAGGGGGTAGAAGTAATCTAGTCAGACACACATACACATTTTACAGATGGGGAAACTGAGGCCCAGGGAAGTGGCTTACCCAAGGTCACAAGCATCAGAACTGGAATTTCAACTCAGTTCCTGAAATTGCAGGTTTAATTCTCTTCTTACTCCTGAAGCTGAGGAGAGAGTAAGGGATACCATTTAAAAACTGGGTCTTTCCTTTGAGCTGCCGTTCACTCTGAAGAGGAGAACCCTGGGTTTCTATGGGAAAACAGATTACAACACTCAGACATACAGATAAAGACAAGGGTGGCGGTGTAACCAAGAATTTCACAGATAATAATAGCTGACAGATGGTTCTTTCAAGGTTTGCAAAGAACTTTCAGGATGTCATTCATTTCTTGTTAGGTTAAGTACCATCCCCATTTTATAGAGGAAGAGAAATTATCAGAGCCACTTACAACATTTTATGATACAATTTTAAAAGCTGATGCTTCTTTTGTAGAGGGCTATAAAGTGACAGATTTAGGAAGTGTGTCTTCAGCTGATGTAGTGGAGAAGGAAGGTCTTCTGTGCTTTATTAAAAATAAAACCAAGCCATAATCACACAAAGACACCCACAAACAGTGGTGCCAGGCAACAGGCCAGAGATAAGGCAAAAACTGTCTCAGAGTAAAAGGAAATAAGCTCCCCACTTCCTCTCTGATTCACTTTTGTTTGTCCACACTCCTTCATAGACTCCCCACACGGTAAGAAGGCAGCATGTAGGACACTACGCTTGGAGTCAAAAAAAAGGTTTCAAATCCTGCCTCAGACACTTACAGAGACAGCAAGGTGGTACAATGGATAGAGAGCTGGGCATGGAATCAGAGAGACCTGAGTTCAAACATAGCCTCAGACACTTCCAAGATATGTGACTTCCTCAGCTATAAAATGAGGATCATAACGGTGCCTAGCTCCCAGGGCTGTGAGGATAAAATGAGGTCGTATTTGTCGATTGTGTGCCCTTGGTGTTCTCCTCCTGCCAGCACAAAGCTTGACACATAGTAGGCCTTTAATAATTGCCTATTGATCCATCAGCAGACTCGAATCCACCAGAGAATGGAGGGGAGAGGAGGTCCTTTGATGAGGTGGAGAGCTACCAATATTCAGCATTGATGGAAATATCAACCCCCTGCTTCTTCCACTCCAGTACATCACGAGGTTTTCCTAGTCTTTGGCTGATCCTGTCCCCTTAGAGTTGGAGAAGAAGTAGATCTCCCCCCTCTCCATGGTTTAAGCTTTGACTCATACCTACGACCAGAGTGACTTTGGACAAATCACTTAACTTGTCTAGACCTCAGTTTTCTCTTTAAAATACGAGGGTTAGTCTAGATGGCTTCTGAAGTTCCTTCTAGCCCTAGAGCTAAGACTGTGAACAAACAGTTAGGTGGCACAGTGGATGGAGTGCTGTACCTGGAGTTAGGAAGAGCTGAGCTCAAATCCGTACGTAGACACTTACGTTGTGACCCTGGGCATGTCACTTAATTTGTCTTCTTCAGTTTCTTCAAATGTAAATGGAAGCTAATCATTGCTCCTACTTAGCCACCTCCCAAAGTTGTCATGAGTATCAAATGAGATAAAGTGCTTAGCATAGTGCCTGGTGCATATAATAGATGCTTAATAAATGCTTTTTAAAAAACCTTCCTTCTGTAAATCCACAGACATTTCTCAGTAGATTTATAGCCTTCATCCTCTAATTCATATGACAGAGAATTAAGTTCTATATTAATGCTATTTTATTAAATTTATTTGCAACACATTACTTTTAAGACTGTTTTCCTGACTCGGCCACCAAGCTTTTTGTCCACCTTGGCCATTTCAATTCAACAAACATTCATTTAATGCTGACTGTGTCAAAGACACTGTGTTCAATACCATGACACCCCACCCCACCCCTGCCCCAAGCTTCGGTTCATTCCCCTATAATGATAAGGGGTTATTGAACTCCATAGTCTCTAAGATCTGTTCCCAGCTCTAAAATTCCATCATCTAAACTCTCCTGTGTTCCTTTATCCCCAAGTGCTTGGAAGCTGCCCCTCACCCTTTGTACCCTGCAGAGTGGGGCAGCTTTGCTTTGTTTGCCCCCTAGTAATGCTACTAGTAAACAGTGATGTGTCTCCTCTATTGTTTCCCTGGCTGGCACCGTGACCAGGGATGGCAGTGTTAATGAGAGTGACAGAGAGTTAATGTGTCACAACAGGATTCTGATAAGAAAAGAATTCTGAAGGCTCCCAATTCTCCGTGACTTCTGAAAGGAATCAAGCATGTAACCGGGATTTTCTGGCGCATCATGGGGGAGTGGAGGCAAGCATGATCATCAGTAGTTTGGCTCTAGGTGTTCAGTGGTTTTTTGTTTATGTCCGACTCTCTGTGACCCCATTTGGAGTTTTCTTGGCAAAGATACTGGAGTGGTATGCCTTTTCCTTGTCCAGCTCATTTATAGATGAGGAAACTGAGATAAACCAGATTAAATGATTGTGCAGGCTCTCCCAGCTAGTAAGTATCTGAGGTCACATTTGAACTCAGGACTCCAGGCCCAGCACTCTTATTGTGTGCCACCTAGCTGCCCATTTCATTAATAGCTAACTGGTAGCACACAGGGAAATGCAGCATGATATAATGACAAAATAGATTGTATACTGCACTTGGAGTCAGTCAACAAGCATTTATTAAACTGTTTGCCAGGCACTGGGCTAGGCCAGGTTCTTCACCTTTTTCATGTTAAGGATCCCTCAGCAGTCTGGGGAAGTCTATGGATGCTTTGATAATATTTTTAAATGCATAAAATAAAATAATAGGATTACAAAGGAAACATGTTGAAATATAGTTATCAAAATGTGGTGTGTGTTTGTATTTTAAGTCCATGGACTCCAGGTTCAGAGCCACTGTTACAAAGAAAGGCAAAAGCAGCCCCTGCCCTCAAGGAGTTCATCATCTCATGAAAGGGACAGGAGGTAAATCATTTTGTACATACAAGATACCTGCAAAGTATGGAAAGCAATGTCAGAGAGAAGGTGCTATCAGTAGGAAGGAGAGCAAGAAAGGTCTCCCACACTGGGAGGGATTTGAGCTGAGTCTTGAAAGAGTCTGGAGAAGCCAGAAGGCAAAGGTTCAGGGAGAACATTCCAGGCATGGGAGTGCCAATGAAGAGACACAGAGTCTGGAGATGGAACAGGAAGAAGGCCAATGATCCAGCCCCATGACCAAGGCAATTCAATTAAACCAAGAAGTACTTATTGAGCACCTACTATGTGCCAAGTGCTGTGTGAGATTAAAAAGGGTAAAACTTAATAGCTGACATTTATATAGCACTTGCTTAATTAAGGTCCTTATACCAGACCTGCAAGATAGGAGCTATTATTAACCCCATTTTACACATGAGGAAACTGAGACAAGTAGACATTAAGTGACTTGTCCACGGTAACAAAGCGAGGAAGTGTCTGAGGCCAGTCTTCCTGACTCTAGTCACTGGACAACCTAGGACTGCAGAGTTTATAATCTAGTTGAGGAGACGTGAAAAGATTGCTAGTAGTAGCTACAAAGGCATTAAATGATGGATCCAGTCAGTCCTCTAGATGAGAAATAATAATAGGAATTCAGATCACACAGAGCACAAATTCAGGTAATTGTGGTCTAGGAAGGTTTCATGAGAGGAGTAAGATTGTATGCACAATAGACAAAGAAGCTATGAGCAAAGAGTTAGAGAGAGGTAAGACAATAGTAGCTAGCATTTATATAGCGTTTTAATGTTTGCAAAGTGCTTTATAAATATTATCTCATTTGATCCCCACACCACCCCTGGAAGGTAGATGCTGTTATTATCCCCATTTTACAGATGAGGAAACTGAGGCTGACAGGTTCATACCTCTAGCAAGGGCTAAGAAAAAATAAGAGACTGGATCGGGAGACAGTGGGTAGACAATTTGGCAGGAATGTAGGGTTATCCTAGGGGAACCATGATAAATAAGACAGGAAAAGTAGGCTGGGGTCAAATTATGAAGGACTTGAAATGTTCTGGTACTGGCCATATCCTACAGGAACTATCAAAGGGTATGAACAGGCAGGTTTCAGATGAAGAAATTAAAGCTATCTATAGTCATATGAAAAAATGCTCAAAATCACTGTGATTAGAGAGATGCAAATCAAAACAGCTCTAAGGTACCACCTCACACTTGTCAGAGTGACTTATATGACAGAAAAGGAGAGTGATAAATGTTAGAGATATGTGAAAATTGGGACACTAATGCATCATTGGTGGAGTTGTGAACTGATCCAACCATTCTGGAGAGCAATTTGGAACTATTCCCAGAGGGCTATTCAACTGTACATACCCTTTGATCCAGCAATACCACTACTAGGTATGTATCCCAAAGAGATCCTATAGGAACTAGATCCCCACTTAAGGTTTTGAGAAGAAAATTGACATAATCAAAACTGAGTCTTAAGAAGAATTTAATCTTTCTATCCCAATTTCTAGGTCCTTATCAACAGGAAATAGTAGCAGGAAATGATGATATACTAGGGATGGGGAGGGGTTAGAAATGCCATTGTCCTCAGTGTCTGCTCTTCTCTAGAGAGACAGGTTGGTACAGGGAAAAGACCATTGGCTCTAGGGTTAGAAGCTCTGAGTTCAAATCCTGTGGTAATCCTTTCATTTCTGTAGCCCTCAGTTTCCTCCTCAGTAAAGTGAGGTAGTTAAGTTTCTATGATATAAATACTGTGATTTCCCCACCCCCTTCATGTTTTCTGCTCCCTAGTCACACCTCCACAGCAGTCCAGAAAACCTTTAATTTCAAGAGAACCCTAGATAGTGACCCATCCCCCACATACATACATTCCCCTGTCTCAGGGCTCTTGGACCTCAACCATAAGATGAATCCCACTGCTCTGTGATTGTTTACCCATCTGTAAAAGGGGAATGGTGATAATACAACTGTTTCTTTCCCAAGGAGAGAAAGGATCTTGAGACCTTTTATCTGTAAGCTGCCAGAAGAAAACCTAACTCTCACTAGAACGTAATCTCCTGGAGAGCAGAGTTGGTTTTTGTGTTTGTGTCCCCAGCGTGGTGCTTGGCATTTCTTAGCTTATTAGTAAATGATGGTTAATCACAGCTGCTCTTCTGGTTTCTCCATCTCTCTAGGGCTCTGATAGCAGCAATCCCTTGGCATTCTCTCATGATTTATAAGTAAAAGGGATGTGAGAATTCATTTGGTCTAACCTGCTTGCTTTAAAGATGAGAATACTGAGGTCCAGGGAGTTTGACTCCCCCGAGGCCATCAGCTAGTAAGTGGCAGAGCTGGGAATTGGACCCAGCTTCTCTGACTCCAAAATAATGCCTACTTCTCTCAAGAGTCAGCAGTCTATCGCCTGATTGCCTCGAAAAACCCAACAACCAGGCTATCAAAAGTCAATATTTTAATAACCCCCTTGCTTTGCTGAAGAGAGGAGGGGCAAAGGGGACACATTTAGGATGCTTAAGGTGCTAGGGTAAAAATGCTGGAGTAAATACCTATGAGAAAGAATACTGTGACTTCTTGATCCTTTGCTACAAAATTAAGTTTGTGTTTAAAATTACCAAGTCCTGGGATTAGGAGATTAGGAGTAGAGAAAATGGAGTTTAGTTATCTGTGCAAAAAGATTCCTTAACTGAAGCCCAGTGTGTGAGAGTGCATTTGTACCATTTGGAGTGAGTAGGGACTATTATTATTAAGTAGCTACTAGCTCTTTTTTCCACTCTTGTCTCCACCTTTGGGTTTTCATTGCTCTTTAGACACGGGGCCCAAAAACAAATAGGGAAAAGGAATCAATTCCGACAGTTTGCTAACTAGCTTGGCTAACCAAACATTTGTTTAAGAAAAGAGACTATAGGTATTGTTTTAATGGGGTTTGGGAGTCTTTAGATGTCCTCCCTCAGGAATCTTTGTGACACCTCCTTCATCACAGATAGATGTGGTGGTAGAGATTTCCTCCTGGAGTGTTTCTCTTTCAGATGGTAGAGCACAGGGGTAAAATGAGTTGCCCACATATGAGTAACAAGCTTACAGATCTTAGTCAAACGTAGGGTGTGGACTTCCTCTAGTCTAGGGCCTCCTCTTCTATCTCTAACTGATCAAGAGGCCCTATTTACCGAGGGAGTCCCTGCAGATGCTCCTCCCTTCTTGCCCAAGTAGGAGACTCATAGCTACTCATGAGTGTGCTTTGAGGTTCACAATAAAGGCAGCTTCTGCCATACCCCCATTATATCTCCACTGCTGCTCTACCACAGTGCCCAAGGCTAGATCTAGGTAGATCTTAGAGACCAGTCAGGGGTGGGGAACCTGTGACCTTCTAAGTCCTTGGGTGCAGCCTTTGGACTGAATCCAAGTTTTACAGAACAAATCCTTTTATTAAGGGGATTTGTTCTATGAAGTTTGGATTCAGACAAAGAACCACACCTGAGGACCTAGAGGGCTACATGAGGCCTCTAGGGAGGCTGCAGATTTCCCACCCCTGAAATCCAACGCCCTTGATATACAGAAGTTAAGTGGTTTATTAGCCCAAATTCATACAGGAAATGAAACTGATATTTCTGTATCCCTTTTGGAGATTTATAACACACACACACACACACACACACACTCTTTCTCTGTGTGTGTAAATATGTGTGTCTGTGTGTATCTGATCTGAGCCTCACAACAACTCTGTAAGGTTGATGCAGTTATTTTCCCCACTTCCCAGATAAGGAAACTGAGGCTTAGCTTAGCCATGGGCACATTGCTAATAAGCGTTATGGGGGAGTGGGGGAGGGAATCCAACCTAGCCTTTCCTGCATGAAGTCATTCTGCTCTGGGCTCTAGTCTTGATTCTCTGGACTTTCTTCACCATGGCACAGCCTTCTTACCCTGGAAGTTCTCCCTATCCTCTGTGCTCCCTTTCTCTGCTTGGTTCTTCCAAAAACCTCCATTTTAAGGAAAGCCCCCAGGCCTGCCAATGCTTCCTTCCTCTCCTGACTCCTGATTTTTTCCACCATGTCCCCTGGCTTCCTGGTACCTTTTCTCTCCACCTACCCCTTTTCATTTTCTTTTATGTGTTCTTTCTCCATTACTACATAAGCTTCTTGAGGGCAAGTCATCCCTCTTTCTTCTTGGGTTTGTGTTCCCAGGAATAAATGTCTCTTGACTTGAAGGAGATACCAGGGCATCTGGGCCAGGCATGGTACAAGCAAGGGAGGAGAAGGAGGGAGGGTCAGGGGGGTGGGTAGAAAGGTGCCACACATCAGCTTCACCCCCTTCACAGTTTTGTTAAGGGTTGGCCTGGTTCCAGGTACCTGAGAGGACATCTCAACTCTGAGTAAACACTCAAAAAGATGAGAAAACAAAGTTGAACTGAGACTTGGGCATTTTTCCAGATTTTGAGTGGTGTGAGTAGGGACAGGTACCCTTCCACTGGCCTTGTGAGAACCTGCAGCAAAGGAGAAAACTGATTCTTGGAAGAGACTGTGAGTGGCTGGCAATATTGGATTCAATATCTGACTGCTGAGCTTTCTGAACTGGGTACCTTGCCAGGTGCCAGGCAGAGGGCCTAGAGCTCATCTCGGTGTGGGCGGAGAGAGCAGCCTGCTTGCCAGATCCTTGTAACAGGAGGGCTCAGGAAGACATCCTGTGATAAAGCATCTTGTTTTGGCCCTTTCTAGGCAGACACTATTCTTTCCCACCCTTCCTAACCATCATGGCTTTAGGACTTTATAGACAATAGCATTACATTTGGGGCTACCCCAAAAATAGCTCAGAAAAGTGTCTCCTTCTTTGTTAATTGCATAACAAAGACCCTCTCTTCTTTTTTCTTTCTTTCTCTTTCCCTATCCAAGTCCACAATGAAGGGACTACCTATCCCTTTATCCCTATACTTAGAGCAATAAAGCTATAGATGGAGGGTGTGGAATGGTGTCACCCCAGTAGGCAGTGTAGGACAGTGGGAAAAGCACTGGTTTGAATTCAAAGGACCTGGGTTTAAATCCTGACTCTCAGACACGTGATACTTTTGTGACCTTGGGCCAGTGTCTTAGCCTCTCCTAGGCAGTGGGGTAGAACAGTGGAACAAGCACTAAGATGGGAGTTAGAAAGGCCCTACTTCAAATACAGCCTCAGACACTTACTAGCTGTGTGACCCTGAGCAAGTTACTTGACCTCTGCCTGCCTCAGGTTCTTCATTTGTAAAATGAGGAGAAGGCAACTAGGTGGCACAGTGGATAGAGTGTTGGACCAAGAGTCAGGAAGACCTGAGTTCAGATCTGGCTTCAGATACTTATTAGCTATGTGACCCTGGGCAAGTCACTTAACCATGTTCGCCTCAGTTTCTTCATCAGCAAAATGAACTGGAGAAAGAGATGGCAAACCATTCCAATGTCTTTGCCAAATAGACCCCAAATAGGGTCATAAAGAGTCAGATATGACAGCAGAACACCTAACAACAATACAGTGGGAATGATTCCAGCACCTGCTGCACAGAGTTGTTGCGAAGGTCACAGAGATAATATTTGGAAAGTGCATAGCACAGTAAAGACAGATGATAGCGATCGTATTGTCCAGCCCCTTCATGTTACAGTGTGAAACGGGGCCTCACATCACTTTTTAGACAAATTCCACTGCAGGAGGGAAAGACCCCAGTGTACAAGATCCTGCAGTAGAGTTCAGAACTAAGAGGTGGTGCAGCTTCCTTTTTAAAATACTGTAATTTTTTTTAGTCTAGACCTGGATAGATAGATAAAAACATACATACATGTATTTATTAAGTTTTTACTATATACCAGGCACTGTGCTATGTGCCAGTGAAATGAATACAATCAAGAAAAAACAGTCCCTACCACCAAGGAACTCACATTTTATAAGGAAACTCTTTCTAGTATCAAAGATCTATAACGTATCTGTATCATTTAAGGCAACAAGCATTTGAACAGGCAACAAGAATTTATTAAGCTTTTACTATGTGCCAGGCACTGTGCTAAGCACTGGGCATACAAATGCCAGCAGAGAGACAGTCCCTGCCCTTACATTCTAATAGGGGAGGAAGACACACAGGAGGGAATTAAAAATAAGAGGTGGGGGAAAGGAGGAGTATTACAGGGCTACAGTGTTGACATCTGGACAGTTAGAAAGAGAACCACGGTGGGAATGCTGTTAGGCTATCCTAGGGCCCAGGGAGGACCTCCCCCTGGGAGAAAGTGGCTGGCATTAGCGGAGGGATGGACATTACAGGGTGAGAAGACAGTAGGGTAAATGGTGGTTCCAAGGAGATAAGTCACCGTGTACTGAGGGAATTCCCAGGGTGAGACAGCAGCTGAGACAATTTATTAAAGTATAAAAAGAGAGAGAGAGAGATGCCTAGTCTTAGAAAGGGGCCTAGAGCCCTCCAGCATTCAATGACTTTTCTGGACACTGCAGGACTTAAATCCAGGTTTTCCTGACATCAAGATGGCCCTTTATCCTCTACAGACAGGCTGACTGTCATTTTAATTAAATATTCTTGCTAGAAAAAAGAAACGCATAGTTGTTTCTATACTGTTAAAGGAATCTAAGTGGCATCTGTGCCTCTAAGTTTCATTGGCCTTAAGCAGAGCCCGTTACTGAACACTATAAGTTTTTTTAAGTGATGAAGAGACCACATGTGCCTGGATTTGTGAGGCAGAGAAGGCAGGCCTGAATCTCTGTCCTACTCTGACAAGGGATAGCAACGAGATGTTTTCATTGGACTTCTGACTTCATTGGTGTGGGGAAAGTGAAGAGAAATTGCTTTTCTGTAATTCCTACTATGTGCCAGATGCTGTACTAAAACCATGTATCTCATTTGATCCCCAAAAGGCTCTGTAAAATAAGTGCTGTTTTAGAGATGAGAAAATGGAGACAAAGAGAAGTTAAGTAATATGCCCAGGATCTTATAGATAGGAAGGGTCTGAGACCAGATCTGAACTCAGGTTTTCCTGACTCCAAGCCCACTGCTCCATCTCAGCTGCCTCCAGTGGTTATAGGTAATACCAGATAAGGAAGCTCCCTCCTATCCATAGTCACATCGCTGGTATACGTCAAAGGTTCTAGCCTTGAACTGAGGTCTTCCTGACTCTGAGGCTGATTGCCTAGCCATTACCCAACACTGCCTTTTAAATAATAATAATATTTATTAATATTTTGACTCAATAACGCAAAACTTATTGGTGATAGCAATATTAATAATCATAAGATTCCCCTCACTCGTGCTTTGTTTATAAAGCATTCTCACCATTTTCTCTGGTGATGTCACTTATCCTTTCTCCATTTCCTCTTGGAGAACAAAACTGCATTTTATATAGAGTGTATTATAAGTTCCCAGCACTGTGTTTTGTGGGCATGGTAAGGAAGGAGCATTTGATGTAGTACTAGAAAGAGGAAGGGGAAAACAGGCTCCCATGGTCCTATGGTAGGAGTTCAGATTCTGGCTCTGTAGATCTATCTGTATACCTCTTTACAGGTCACTTACACACACACTCAAACACATACACACACACCACATGAAATAAGGATAAAAATCCCCATACTGCCTCCCTCCTTAGGTCCGTTGTGGGAATCAAAAGTGATAATGTCTGTAAAGTTCTTTGTAAATGATGAAATGCTATGTAAATGTTAGAAGAGAGGGGAGAAGCACCTATATAGAATGAGTTAATGTAATTCATTTAAAAAAAAAAAGGACTTTTCCTTTTGGAAAAGCCTCCAAAGGGAACAAGTATTAGGGCCAAAGCCACGGTCCCCTTCTCTCTCTGACAGAGCCCGGGCCAGCAACCAGCCTCATCCCACACACAGAGTTTTGCGGACACAGTGTTGCCCTTCATGTGTTGCCTCTGTTCACAGAGACTGGGAGGGTAGGAACTGAAATGACAGTCCTCTGGAAATTTACTAAAACTCTCCCTGGAGTTGGAGGTTAAGGGACCCATTCATAAGATGTGTTTTGCAGCAACTTGTCCTCGGAGGAATCCCTGGGTGTGTCTCTTTCCTGTCCAGATCAGGTATGAGACTGTTTGTAGAGAGCTTGTACACAGCTGATGCACACAGGTGTGGTTTTCCTGCTAGCAGCAAAAGGAAGCTACAAAACTATTATTCCTAAAACAGCAATCACTTGCTTTCCGACTCAAAAAACTCCAATGGCTACCTCTTGCTTCCAATGGAAAATGCAATATTCTCAGCCTGGCTTTTAAAGCTCTCTACAATCTGACTTCCACCTGCCTTTCCAGTCTTATCTCATACGTACAACTCGCCTTTCCACACTCTCCGATCCAGTCAAGCTCCCCTATCAGTTACCTGATAGGCTAGCTCCCACCACCATACCTTTCATTGTACAGGCTGCCTGCCAAACCCCTAGCCTCTTTTACAACCCAGCTCATGATTTTTACGGAGCTTCCCTCCACGCCCTGGTGGTTAATACTTTCTGCCTCTTGGAATTGTTTGTTATTTACTTATCTGGGCACACATTCGCTCCCAGGGGAAGGGAGGGGAAGGGGAGGGGAGGGGAGGGAAAGGAGGAGAGAGGAAAGGAAAGGAGGGGAAGGGAGGAAAGATCCTAGCACAGGGCTTCACACATAGTAAGAACTTAGTAAAGGCTTGTTAAAATAAGGCGGAACAGGAACTCTTGTTAATATATCACAGGCATCTGACAGAAGCACCTCTACTTAATAGGGCAGAGTAAACACTTGCTGAATTGAATTGAAAAAAATAAGAGTGGAACAGAAACCCTCTTGGAGAACCAAACCCAGAAAGGCGGCTTCCTAAAACCAGTTAAAACTGTCCCCGGGTCAGTTTTGTTGTCCATTTGTTTTCAGTCGTGTCCAACTCTTGGTGACCTCATTTGGGGTTTTCTTGGCAAAGATATTGGAGTGGTTTACCATTTCCTTCTCCAGTTCATTTTACAGATGAGGAAACTGAGGCAAACAGGGTGAAGTGACTTGCCAGGGTCACATGGCTAATAAGTATCTGAGGCTAGATTTAAACTCAGGAAGATGAGTCTTTCTGACTCCTGGCACACTATCCACTGAACCACCTACCTGTTCCAATATCATTTGGGAAAATGATCAATTATGTTATCACTTCTCAGAGTGGTTCAGAGGTTCAGGATTTCTTTACTTCCATCCCTAATTCTGATCACCGGCATCATGGGAAGCCCCCTTGAGCTCTTTCTCGTCTAAAACTGGCTGCAGTTATAAATAGAGTAGTGACAGCATTCTGCCTGATGGTAACAAAAAGTCTGAGAATGCAGATCTTATGTATGTCACTTTAGCAGTGTTTGAGGGGTTAAGTAGACCCTCAGGGAGGTTCTGGGGTACTAGGGCAAGGGCCCTGGCTTACCCACATCTCTTCCTGTGCCAGCCTAGGACAGTGGCAGGTTGCTTGCACTTGACCTCTGATTTCATTGGCCATCTACGATCTGCCACTTTTTCTGCAGCTCAGTATTAGTTACCTGGGGCACCGAGACATTAAGTGATTCACCCAATGTCATTTAACCAGGAGGTGTCACAGGAAAGGATTAAACCCAGGTCTTCCAGAATCCAAGTAATCACTACAGGCTCAAACTGTCTCTTATAGAGGGTGTGGTGAACAAGAACCAGACTTTTACTCTACTACAGTTGATCCCCTAAGGGGTTATGTGTCAGTAGTTTAAATGACATAGTGGAGAGAATTCTGGACTTGGACTCAGAAAGAGCAGGTTTCGAATCCTGACTCAGACACTAGCTGTGTGACCCTGGGAGAGGTATTTCATTTCACTGGGCATCTTTATCCCCGTCTGTCCAATAAGGGCTTTGGACTTGATGAGTTTTGAGATCTCTTCCAGTTCAGAATTTGTGTCCCTTTTGGTCTTTGGCAGAAGGTGGAAAGTTGCTAAGCTAAAGTTTACAGACTTATACACATACACACACGCCTGTGCCGTGTTCCCTGCTGAGGCCTCCTGGCCCTCAGACCATTTCAGTGATTAACTAGAGGAAAGGGAAAAGACCAGCAGGACCCAGCTGGAGTGGCCTGATAGGGGCTGACCTTCTTTTCACCTCTCTGCATGCATAGCATTGGTGATGGAGGACAATATCTACAGCTGAGCAGGCAAAACTCATCGAGAGAGTGGCCATCCTGGCCCAGAATAGTATAAAGATGGCCAAGCATTGGGTCTGGAGAAAGCCTACACATGCTCCAGGGCTATTGAACCGAAAGACCAAAGGAATGAATTAACTGAGTAGCCTTGGCTCCTGTAACCAAAGTCACAGCACAAGTGGCCTCATCCTGGGTTTGAGGCAATGAGGAGTCTTACCAATTTAGGTGTATGTGTTGTGGTTGAATTTTTATTTTAATGTTTTATTGATCTTTTATATTTAAAAGACATCCTCTGCACCCTCTCAGCTGAGAACATCATATTTCTCTGAAAAAGATTAGGCCATTCTCTCTGTGAGCAAGCTTCCTCTCCTCCCCTAACCAACTCATATCTCACAGGCCTTCTGACTCTGTCTCCTCTTTCACTTTTATTCAGTTGTGTCCAACTCCTTGTGACCCTTTTTGGGGTGTTCTTGCAAAGATACTGGAGTGGTTTGCCATTTCATTCCCCAGCTTATTTTACAGACAAGGAAACTGAGGCAAATAGGGTTAAGTGACTTGCCCAAAGTCATACAACTAATAAGTGTCTGAAGCCGGATTTGAACTCAGGAAAACTCTTGACTCCAGGCCCAACACTCTGTCCACTGTGCTACCCAGCTGCCCCTAGACCACAGTCTCACAAGAAGAGGTAGTCTTTCTGCTTACCAAGACAAACTTCTCTACACACACACGTGACCCCATTCCATCTAGGCTCCTTAAACAGATTTCCCCACTATCATCGCTATGCTCACTTGTCTTCAGTCTCTCCCTCTGTCTGTTGGTTGCTTCTTTACTACCTGCAAACTTGTCATGTCTGCCATATCCTTAAAAAAAACCACTCACTGAATTCATCCATCCCTGCTAGATCCTTTATCTCTCCTAACTTGTGGTAAATTCCTTGACAAGGCCTACTGCGGTCCTTCCCCTGGTCCTTTCCTCTCATACTTCTCACTTCTACACAGTCTAGCTTCTGACCTCATCATTCACCTCAGTGCTCTCTTGCACTGAGTTAGGATCTTTTGGTTGCCAGATATAATGGTCTTTTCTCAGACCTTCGACATTTATGATAAGTACTAGAACAATGTGCTGTGTACATGGGAGTTATTTTTATTGTTAAACTTGTCTCCAAGGAAGAATCTAATGTCGGTATCTCTCTTTAACTTAGAGTCAATTTGACCTCTTCGTTGCTCCTTCAGCATCCTCCATCTCTTGACTTTGTGGCTGTTTGCCATGCCTGGATTCTTCTCCCTCTGCATCTCTGTCCACTGTCTTCCTTCACTTCCTCAAGGACTCTGAGGCTCCAGGAAACTGGTTCAGCGACTTTCACAAAGTCAGAGGCAGGCAGCATCAGAACCAGGGTTTCAATCCATCTTATCTGGCACCCAGGCCAGTCAGTGCTTTATCTACCATCCCCAGCTGTTACTTTTCACCATCCCCTAGTATTTATGATATGAACTATTCTTGTGAGAATATATAGGGTGTCCCAAAGTCTTGGTGTAGTTTTAAGCTATTAAAGCTTTGGGGGTTTATGATGTAATGGGAAAGATAAAATACACCCACACAAAGCTGCTAGCAGTGGGAATTTTTTTAAGAAGAACAGGAAGAAACTGAATGAATGAATGAATGAATGAAGCATTCATTAGACACTTGTGTGCAAGACATCATGGGAATAAGTAAGACAGTCCCTGTTCTTGAGGGCTCACATTCTGATGGGGGAGACAACACAGAGAAGACTTCAGTCACAAGTCACATGGAACTATCCCATGGTCCTTAAGGGGCCTCCTCTTTAATGTCATTGCCACTGATAAAATTCAGTTGGTTTCTGGTATTGAACCATTTGACACTGGGCTGGCAGCATTGCTATTCCAAAAGATCTTGGGTATGTTTCAAAAGAAACGTTCCAACAGGAAAGAGATTAATGCTACAGGGGGCCCCTAAGTTAGACAATCAGGAAACATATATAAAACACCTACTATGTGCCACACACTGTGATAAGTGCTAGGTCAGGCTATCATTTCCACCTTCTAGCAGGGCATTCCTTCTATTTCATACCATATCCTATAGACACATGCTCAGGGTGAGGAAGCATTCCCCACATCATCTTCTTTACCTTTCCCTCCACTCCTATCCCTACTTCCTCCATTGACCTCAAACACCCAGAACCTTCTGCTTCCTCCCTTTCTTCTCCATCAGTCACTCTCTGAGCCTCAGTTTCCCCATCTGAAAAATGCGATTAACAATAGCATTTACATCACAAGGCTTACCTTACTTACAAGATCAAATGAAATCATAGGAGCAGAGAGCTAGAGCTGGGAAGGGACCTCAGATGACACCTAGTCCAACCTATTTAGCTTACAGATAAGGAAACCTAGAGAGGTTGAACAGTTGGTCCAGATTCAGAACCAGGAAGTGTCAGGGGTGAGGTCTGATTGAATCCAGGTCCTCTGGTTCTGGAACCAGTGCTCTGTCCATTGTACTAAAAGTGCTATGTAAATGGGAGTATTGTTACTATTATTAAAACTTGTTTTCAAGAAAGAATCTAACATCAATATCTTTCTTTCACTTAGAGTAAATTTAAGTCACTGATATATTTGCATTTTAAACCTCCTTTTCTGTATGAGGAATAAAATGCTTTGACTCATAAAAGGCATTTCTGGTAACAGGAAGCAGGAGGGAGGAGAAACTCTGATTCAGGTACCCACCTCGTCCAGCTATACCTAAGTCTGACTATGGCAGACTCAGTTTCTATTTGATCATCATGCCTAGGCAGGGATAGAGCAGGAGGCAGGGTACAAGCCACTCCTAGCATTTGGGGGCTGGAAGGAAACTTAGAGAATATAGAAATGCTGAATCTCAGACTGGAAAAGGGACTTCAGAAGATGTCTAAACCAGGTTATCTAAATTATTCTGGATCTGCTTCATGGAAGCACTCTGAAAGGAAGGGGAACGGTGGGTCCTGGTGCTCTTAGAACAGTATGTGCCTAGGAGAGAGAGGTTTGACTGTGGAGAAATATGGAAGGAGAAGGGGAACCAGCAAAGGGAATAAAGGAGGAGTGGTTAGTGAAGTAAGAGGAGAAAAAAGAGAATGAAGTCAAGGAAACAGAGAATATTAGGAAAGAAAGAGCAGAACTGTAAAGAAGCAAAAGTATCAAATCTACCTTCAAATCAGCTTTTTAAGGAAAATTCATGTCAGGGGGTGGTTATGGCAGGGAGAGAGGGAGGAAGGCAGAAATCCCACTACCAAGGCCAAGGTAGGGACGGTTAGATGGTGCAGTAGGTAGAGCACTGTGCCTGGAGTCAGAAAGAACTGAGTTTGAATCTGGCCACAGACACTTACTAGCTGTATAACAGTTCCTCATCTGTAAAATGGACACTGGAGAAGGACAGGGCAAACCACTCCAGTATCTTTACCAAGAAAATCCCATAGGAAATAAGATATACAGGCAATGGGGTATAGAAATCTATCTTGCCCTACAGGAAAATAGGTGGGAAGGGAATAAGAAAAGAGGTGAGGTGATAGAAGGGAGGGGAGATTGAGGGACGGGGTCATTGGAATGCATGCTGTCTTGGGATAGCGGGAGGGGAGAGACGGAGAAAATTTGGAACTTAAAACCTTGTGGTTTTTGTTGAATGTTGAAATGGAATGTTGAAAACTAGAAATAAATTAATAAAAATATATATTTCAAACAAACAAACAAAAAAAAGAAAAACCCATGGACAAGTTGATGAGGTCATGAAGAGTCAGACATGACTGGGCAATAACAGCACAGCCAGGGTGAAGAGAAGCTCACCCGGGGTTTGGCTGCCAGCGAGAGAAGCTGGTAGCTTCTTCGTAGTGGGGGCTTCCTCTTTGGGGTTTAAGGCGTGGTCCTGAATGGGCATTGCTAAGTCAAACTTGTTAAAGACCTTAGCTTGAAAGGCCAAGCTCTCCTGCTGCATCCAGGGCTGTCTCTGGTTGTCCAGTTTGGCCACTGGACCCAGATGACTCCAGAGGAGAAAGTGAGGCTGGTGACTTTGCACAGCCCTGCCTCTCTCAAATCCAATTCACTTGCATGTCATGGGCTCACCTCCCTGAAGTCATGGTCCTCTTCAAGAAGGAAGGACAAACAGCTTCCTATTTTAACTAACCACTCTTGCTAACTAGGTGTCTGGTAACTCAGCTATTTCCATACTACTGAAAGAGTCCCAAGTGTTGCTGGCGTTTTCAGTACCCCGGACAAAGTCTCAGTTGTTCCATCCTACTTATGGCTTTGAGAGGGAATGACCAACTGATTCAGATGAAGGGTGAGAAGAATGAGGACTGGGGAGCGGCTATTTTATTTGTTGATCGGGATGCCACTCATGATATTTGAGAAAGTCATCTCGATACAATGATGGGAGAGAAACCAGATTGCAATGGGATTGAAAGCAAACTGTTCTTTAAAGAACTTTGACAGTGAAAGGGAGGGGAAATTGTCATAGCTGCAGGACGTTGAAGAGTCAGATAAAGGAAGGCTCTTTTGGGATAGGGGAAGGGATGAGGAAGTAAGCATTTCGGTAGAACCTACTACGTTCCAGGCACTGAGCTAAGCACTTTTTACAAATATCACTTCATTTGACTTGATGTTGTTTGCAGACAACAGGAAATGAGTCAGTGGGGAGGGAGAGGATGGTGATTGACAGAGAAGGGCCTGAAGGAGGCAGGAGGAGATGATCAGAGCACTAGTGGACAGAAGGGTTAGCTTTGGCCAGGAGAGACTCCTTCCTGTGAGACCGAAGGACAGAATAGGAGTACAGGTAAAGGCCCAGAAAAGGGGAGATCACCCGATGAGAATGTGGGGTGTGAAGTAGAATTGGAGGATGAATAAAAGAGAAAATATATTATGTGACAAGACAGTGGGCAGCTAGGGGATACAGTGGATGGAGCACAGCCCTGGAGTTAGGAGGATCTGAGTTCAAATCTGGCGTCAGACACTTACTAGCTGTGTGACCCTGGGCAAGTCACTTAAACGCAATTGCTTCCAAAAACCTCCAAAAGACAAGATAGATGTTGAACCTCCATGCAGGATCCTGCTTTGAGTGTCCTCTGGTCAGTAAATGAAGGTATAAACAAGGAAGTATGTGAAAGATTGGCCTAATTCACTGAAGATTTCAGAATTGTCAAGCCATGTCTCTGCTGAGAGGCAGAGTTGTACTGGATAGAACTTCCTAGCAGAAAGATCAGAGTTCTAGCCTTGACTCAGATGCTTCTTTGCTTTGTGATCATGGGCAACTCACTTTGTCTTTATGGAACTCAGTTTTCCATATCTGTAAAATGAAGGGGTTGAACTTGATGGGGCATCTATGGTCTAATTCTAATCTAAATCTAATTCTAAATCTGTGATCTAGTTATCTATAGAATGGGCATAATAGCACCCATAAAAAAGAATAAATTGCATTTACATAGTGCTTTAAGGTTTGCAGAGTACTTTACAAATATTTTGTTTCATCCTTACAACAACCCTGAAGTGCTATTATTATCCCCATTATACAGATGAGAAAACTGAAGTAGCCAGAGGTTAAGTGACTTGCTTAAGGTCACACAACTACTAAGTGTCTGAGGCACAATTTGGATTCCAGTCTTCCTCACGGCAGGTCCAGTGCTCTATCCACTGCCCCATCTAACTGTCTGGTACCTTCCTCACAGGAATATTGTAAGAGTCAGATGAGCTAATGTATATATGCAAAGGGCTTCATTTGCAAGACTTTAGAGTGCTATACAAATATCAGTTATTACTGTCTAACCTTAAGGTCTGAGTACTATAAAAACTCACTTGAGAATATCCCAAACTGAAGTCAGCAGAGAAATGTGGACAGTTTTCTTTCTTTTTCCCTTCCTTCCTTCCTTCCTTCCTTCCTTCCTTCCTTCCTTCCTTTCTTTCTTTCTTTCTTTCTTTCTTTCTTTCTTTCTTTCTTTCTTTCTTTCTTTCTTTCTTTCTTTCTTTCTTTCTTTCTTTCTTTCCTTCTTTCTTGGCAGTCACAGTTAAGTGACTTGCCCAGAGTCACACAGTTGGTAAGTATCTGAGGTCACATTTCAACTCAGATTCACCTGACTCCAGAGCTGGTGCTCTATCCACTGTGCCACCTAGCTGGCCCCAGTTCATTTAGAATGTATTAGTGGATACAAGGTAAATAAGGAGGTAGAAAGTACAATTAAGTTCCAGTTACTGTAACTAATGATCTCCTGAAGTGGTCCCACAAATTTGAAATCTCACTGTTCAAAGTTACAATGATGTAAAATGTGGTCATTGGTTTTGGCTCAATGGAAACAGGCCCTGTGAAATATGACCAGACCAACCCACTTCTGGGGATTCCTTGTTCACAGTAGTAGGGGCCTGCTTGTCATGAAACTTTCAGACACCTTAAATGAGATTACAAATAGTTAGGCCTATTGAGAAGTCGGAGTCTTTAGAAGAGTCTGGAATATGTCCTTATCTGTAAGATGGATATAAACTACTTGCAACCAGACACCTGCTCAGTGGTTGAAGTGTCTTAGTGCTAAGTTGGAACAGGGCCTAGGTGATTCTACTAATGCATGAATTATTTACATTACCCTGAATATTTAATGTATTTTTAAAATTTTATGAAACAGTGGGTATCTTGTTAAGAAACAATGCAGCATTTGTAGAAGTAGCCAACCAGCTCCCCTTCCTTTGGAGGAAATCTGCTGGGAGCATAAAGATCCTTTTGTGATGTAATGAAAAGAGCACTAGATTGGGAAGTGGGGGATCTGAGTTCTAGATCCAGTTCAGGGGCTACCTAGCTATGTGACCACTCTGAGCCTCAGTCTCCTCATCCATAAAGCAAGGAAGCCAGACTGATCTCTGAAGTACTTTCCAGCCCTGACCTTTGAGATGTCTTATGTCTGACAAGAGAATGTTGGGATGCATAGAACAACAGATGGAAGGAAGGAAAGAAAATTGTGGGATGATGACCAGCCACCTAAGCAAGTTAACCTGAATGGCTTAGAAAAGTAAGGTTCTCAACAAAAGAGAGCAGGCAGGATTGATGCTTCTGAGAGAGCAGGAAATAGAACCTTCAATCATGTCCCGTGGGTAATTAAGGGGTTGTGAGAACAGCAGACAGACCTGTCTGACGAGCAGTAATCTGAGGTAGGATGATTCCTTTGGAGATAGACGCCTGCTCCATGTAGAGAGGACTGTGAATCAGACGAATAATGCCTTAAATCTTGAGTGTAGCAGTGTCCTCACCAAAGAGAATATGGAAATCTTTCATTCATTTCCCTGAAAATACATGTATGGCCAGAAGTATACAACTGTTGAAATGAGAGATAGATTGATGGTTGGGAAACCCTCAGAAACTCTTTTCTCTAAGACTATAGAGTCCCATCTTTGGCTCCTTATAAGACGTCTCCATCTGGGTGTCCCCACGAGCACGTTAGATTCTAGAAGGTAAACTCCTTGAGAGCAGAGAGGGTTTTCATTTTTATCTTTGTATTCTCATTTCATAGAAGAGTTCCCTTCATCTAGTACGGGCTTAATAAATTTGTTAAATTAGATGGATTTGAAACTCAGCATTTCTAAAACACAAGCCTATCATCTTTCCCAGTGGACCAGATCATTGATCTAATCTCACCATTTCTGTCCATGGAACCAACTTCACACTTCCTCCCCTGTTTGTAACCCTCAGTGGTGTCACTATTCACACTCTCTACCATGTTTGAAGCCTTGTTGCTAGTCATTTGACCTCTGTCCACCTCAGTTTCCTCAGATGTAAAATGGGGATAACAATAGCACCTCCCTACCAGAGTTGCGAGGTTTAAATGAAGTATTTTCACAGTGTCCAGCACATAGCAGATGCTTAATAAATGCTAGTTTTCTTTCTTCCTTGGTGAGCCATAGCATGGTATAATAATAGCTGACATTTATATGACACTTTAAAGCACAAAACGTGTACGCATCATTTTGTGTGATACACCACCTGTGAAGTAGGTGCCAGAATTATACCCATACCAGGAGGGATGTGGTTCTTCTCTCTGCAACTTTCCACACTGTTGACCCTCCTGGTTTCCATGGCATTTCCTAATCTCCACTCTACATTTCTGCCCACTCCTCAGTCAGCAGGTTCATCATCTTTTTTTTTTTTTTGAGCCTGGATCTCCCTATCTTCCCTGAGCTGGAGGTACAGCAGTAATTTATGGGCCCAATCCAATGCTGATTGGTACAGAAGCTTTAACCTATTCCTTTTTCTGACCTGGACCACTTGGCCCATCCTTAAGTAGCCTGATGGCCCTCCGGTCCTGGTGGCTCACCATATTAGTGCTAAAGTTAGCTTGGGCATTGGAAAAGATTTAGTCCTACTTCAACTCAGAACTACTCCCCATGGGGATAATAATAGCACTTACCTCCCATGTTTATTGTGAGAATCCAAGAGATAATATTTGCAAAGCACTTAACACGAGGTCTGGCATGTAGTATTTAATAAATGTCTATTTCCTTCCTTCTTTCCATGTTTCTTCTTTCCTTTCTAAACCACTCCAGAAGGGTAAAATGCTCTCTATTTACTTCAATTCTCCCTATTTACTTCAGGCCTGCATCATCGGAGCAACTTGTAACAATGCTATGGAGGGCTGGCAAAGACCAGGTCTCCTTCCCCTATCATGGCTTTAATTCTCTAGCTATAGCCTCTTTTTATTAGAGGTCCGCTTTCCTGAAAATTATGAGAAGATCTTCTCCCCACCAAGGTAACCGGAGCTCAACTCTGATACTCAGGAACTCCCAGGTTCTGCAACTCTTAGACTCTTGAATTTTGGATTACCTACAATCTAACTCCCAAGACCAGAAATTATAGGGTGAGGCTCAAATGGGCAAACATTGGCCATTTGCCAAAGCCATGTGTTTCTCTTATCCTTCTTTTAAAATTAAAACTTATTTTTTTAATCAATGAAAATCTAGTTCTTTCCCTCCTACCCTTGTCTCCTCCCCTTTGGAAAAGAAAAAAGATACCTATTACAAACACATATAGTCAAACAAAATAAATTCCCTCATTGGTTATGTCAGAAAAGAACCATTCCCTCATTGATAAATGGTCAAAAGATACAAATAGGCAGTTTTCAGAAGAGGAAATGAAAGTTATCAATGTCCCATGAAAAATGTTCTTTTATTTGGAAAAGTGCTAATTAAAACACTTCTGAGATACAACCTCACACCCATCATATTGGCTAACATGACAGAAAAGGAAAATGATAAATGCTGGAGGGGATATGAAAACTAGGAACATTGATGCACTGTTGGTATAGCTGGGAATTGGTACAACTTTTTTTTATGTTCAACTTCCTTTTAATAGTAAATAACAATGCCAACACATTCCTTTCAAAAATGTTTCGTTTGTATACATTTCTTTCCCAAAGTTCTTCTCTTTCCTCCTGAGAATTTTAACAAATGCTTTGGGGTGTGATACAGGGAATGGGTGAGGGGAAGACTATCCCTAGTTTGAAAAAACTGGTGACTTAGTGAATAAAATCCTAGGCTTTGGGTCAGAAAGATCTGAGTTCAAATTTAGATTGAGACATTTAGCTGTATGGTCTTGGGCAAGTCACTTAGCCACTGTTTGCCTCAGTATCTTCAACTGTGAAATAAAGGTAATAATAGTACCTATCTCATAGGGTTACTGTGAGGATTATCAAAGTGGATTTTGGGGAAAACTTAACTCACTCCATTTTGTCAGTTATGATATTTCTTTGCCTTTGGTCCAGAAAGTCACCTTCAAGACCTCCCTTTTCCCTATTAAAAAAGAAACTATTTGCTGCCTTTCCTTCATCCTATCAGAGAAGGCAAACAGCATGAGCTTAATCTATATTCATTAACCAACTGATAAAGAAAAAACTGTTATCCTTGGGCTGGTGCAAATACTGTGCTAAAGTGCCTTGAACAGTTCAAGAATCCACTTCCTTTTTTAAAAATGTTGCTTCGATGAACTTATCGGTTTATTTCTACTGATGACTCAGTTTACTTAAAACAGGGATAATGATAACCTCTGCCTCCCATGGCTGTTGTGAGGATCCAATTAGATAATGATTGTAAAGTGCTTAGCACAGTGCCTGGCAAATAGTAAGCACAATATCAATGTTAGTATTATTTTTGTTATTATTTTTCCCCTGCACGAGAACTCTACCTGGTCTTACTCAAAATTGCTTTCTACTTTCTCTGGGACAGAAATGTGTGTGCCCGTAAACACACATACATACATAGACACATATGCATATATACACATATACATACACACACACACATATATATATACACACAAATGTCTATGTATCTACATGTACCTATATAGACATGTAAATATGTCATCTGTGGAACTGAAGGGCTGGTATCCATGCCTTTCTAATGGTGCGGGTCATACTCAAGAGGATACAAAATGCTTAACATCCCTGTCTGACTGCATCCTGTGTTGCCTTATTCACTAGCAAGGATGCTGACAATACTGGCAATAATGAGAAAACATTTATAAGGCCCAGCACAAATAGCGGATGCCATATGACCAACCCCAGGCCCTTGTCCAATCTTATTACACCTTACTCCTCTCCACCTCCCCTCCCACTCAGGGACATTGGCCTCCTGATTGATCCTTGACCCACACCCTCCATCTCCTGACCCTGTGTCTTTCCAATGACTGTCTCTCCTACTTGAAATGTTCTCCCCCCTCACCTGGGCCCCCTGGCTTTCTTCAAATCTCAGTTAAAACCTCACCTTCTGAAAACAAGCATTTCTTGATCCCCAAAACTGCTAGAGCCTTCCCTCTCTAGGTGCCTCCTGTCCATATGGTGTAGAGCTTCTTGGGCCACAGCTGCTGGCATTTTGTCTCCCCCATTAGACTGAAAGCTCCTTGAGGGCAGGTACTGGTTTCTCCTTCCTTTGTATCCATGGAAGTTTTGAAGAGATTGAAGTATATTCTTTTCACTCTCTTTGTTTCTTGCTTTTTTTTGTTTTGTGTTAGGGTTTTGCTTTTTGTTTGTTTTTTTGCAACATGGATAATGTGAAGATACGTTTTGCATGATTTCACATGTATAATTGATCTCATATTGCTCTGCTTTTCAATGGGTGAGGGAGAGGCAAGAGGGAGTAAGAGCATCTGGAACGCAAAAAATTTTTTAAATGAATGTCAGAAATTTTTAAAAATTGTTTTCAAAAATAAAGGTCCACACCCAGTAATATCTTCAAGTTGATGGAAAGGACTTCATATATTGATTTGGAATTCTTCTAATTAATTACACTACCTGGAGTCATCTCTGCCATCAAAATCCTTATCCTTCAAGATTCACCTCAATTGCTTCCTCCTCTATAAATCCTTTCCTGATCCTTTCCCCCCAAAGATTTCTCTCTCTTTTCCCAGTAGAATGTCAACTCCTTGAGATCAGGAGCTGCCATTTTTATCACTGCATCCCTAGTGCCTAGCATAGAGCTCTGTGCCTAGTAGCTGCTTCATGATTTGTAAGGAATCAAATCGACCCTCAGCTTACTGGTTTGTTTGTTTTTTTCCCATGGTAACTTAACAGAAACTGTCAATGTGCAATGGAAAGAGGATTGACTCTGAAGTCAGAGGACCTGGGTTAAATACCACTTCTGATATTTATTCCCTGCGATCTAGAGCAAGTCATTTAACCTCCCTTGGCCTCAGTTTCCTCATCTGAATGAGAGAGTAGGAGATGTCCCTGAGGTCCCTACTTGCTCTCAATCTTTGATCCTACGAACCCTGGATCAGATTAGGAAGAGCTCCTAGGGACCCCCACCCAATGACAGGTCATTATTTACACTGAAACTTGGGGTATAAAGTAGAGCTCTGGGAGCCCTTTTCTGCTTCATACTAATCTACTCCAGATACAACTTTTTAAATTAAATTTTTAATTAATGAGCATTTATGTTTTCTCTCTTCCATCTCCCTACTCCCTGTTGGAAAAACAAAAGCAAACCTCATGCAACAAATATGCAAAGTGAAGCAACATATGTCTGAGTGAGTCTTCAGACCACTCGTAATGAAGTTTCTGTACTTAAAGACCCCTCCTCCCAAGCAACTCTCTGCAGTCACTGACTCCCGCATTTTTCCAGGCTGTTTTAAAAGTGACTTGAGGAGGCAGCCTTTGTTGACAGAGTGAACACAGCTCCTTACTTAGTGAGAGCTAGCTGTCTCTTCCATTGTTTTCTTTCTGGTCTCATCTCAAAATGGGATTACCACCACAACCCAGGAGTGCATGAGCCACACATCCACAAGCTTCACTGTGCTGTTTACATGTGGACACAAGGGATGTCCTCTCCCTTACCAACAGAAACTCCTGGAGAGCTGCACTCTCCAGCTCTAACTGGGTCTGCTTCCTGCCCCTTGGGATGGGAGAAGGTCCATTCCTGATCACCATTGCTTTACGTAATGGCAATGTAGTCATTGTCTTCTCCTCAAGAGCTTGGAAAATCTCATAGCCTCATAGATTTACTGCTGGAGGGAGCTTCAGGGTCATCACGTCAAACCTCCTCACTTTACAGATGAGGAAACTGAGGCTCAGAGATTAAGTGACTTGCCCAGGGTCCAATATAGTAAGCACAAAGATCTTCCTAACTCAAGCCTGGCACTCTGTCTACCACTCTATCCACGTGACAAAACTGAGACCCAGAAAAAAGAAGGACTTATCCAAGACCACAGAAGTATTAAAAAGCAGAACCGGAGGTCAATCTGAAGTCAGTTTTCATAGGCATTTATCATCTGGAGCTGGAAGAGACCGTAGAGAAAATATGGCCAAGCCATTTTCATTTTAGAGATGAAGTGAACTGAGGCCCATGGGGGTGAAATGATTTGCTAGCTACCAAGGGGCAAAGCTGGGATTCAAATTCAGATTCTCTGACTACAGATCTGAAAATTTACTTCAGATTCTGTCCCCTCGGAAGTCTGGCCTGAAAGAATGACAACAAATTCCCTCCTTTCCCAGGTACCACAAAATTTATTTTTTCTCCTCAGTAGTCCCTAAAACTATCCAAAACAAATACACTTGAAATAAAAGAAAAATGTGTTAAAATATTTCTCTATCTTGTTGGCTTAGAACATCCTAGAAGGCTAAGACAATGTCATGAGCAGCTCCGTGGTGTACACAGCATGCTGTGTGAGATCCATAAATATTAAACAGTCTGAAAACTTTTCAGTCCCAAATAATCACACTGATTTTTATTCCTTGGGCTTTTTTCACAGGTGACTGCTGGTTGCTGGCAGCCATCGCCTCCCTCACCCTGAATGAGGAAGTGCTGGCCAGGGTGGTTCCTAAAAACCAAAGCTTCCAGGAAAACTATGCTGGGATCTTCCATTTTCAGGTAACGTCAGAACTGGTCCCCAGGCCTCTCGTCAGTGAGGATGTGTGGGACAGGCGGTGAAGCAGAATTCATCTGTGTCTGGTATTACCAGTCCAGACTCACAGCCCTGATGCTGCTGGAGGGGAAGTATTCTTGTTTGGGTTTCATAAGATGAGCTGCCCACAGTGGCGTAGCTCATGGATAGAATCCTTGCCTTGGAGAGTGGAACTCAGAACTCTCATAGCCAGAATCTAGTCTCACTTTTGACACGCCGGTTAGTCAAACTCTAATAAAAACAGGGACCACTAAGAGACAAAGATTTCTTTTTAAGACAGAGCTTTAAAGAGCCCTGTGGGCTGTATATTGACTTAGAAAAACATATATTGACATTATCTGTGTCTTATTGTATATTTATTTTGTTAAATATTTTTCAATAGTTTGAGGTACTTGGAAGCAATTTTTTCCCAGAATATCTGTTGCTCTAGGTAACAGGTTATAAGTTGCAATGAAGCTGATCTTTACTGGAAGGGAGATTTTCTCATCTAGGAGTTCTTATGCCTATGAAATCACAGGGCTAATCCCTGTCATTATTATGAGATAGCACACGTTCATCTGGCCATCAAATGAACCCCCAGAGATGCCTGAAATGAGGCATCATAAGATGATCATAAGACATCCTTACATGTAACAAGAGAAAAAAATAAAATATTATTAAAAAAAAAAGATGGAAGATAAAGGAGGAGCAAAATGGAATCAGCTCCTAAATTTAAAAAAAAAAAAAAAGGTTTTCAAATTCTTCTCACTTTCTTCCTTTCTGTATTGACCAATGAGGGGCTCCTTAAATTAAGCTGAGGGCAAAGAGTTTGTGGCACAGAACTTCAAGGAGAATGAATGAGCTGTTTTTGCTCTCAGACCTACCTGATGGCAGGCCAAGTGGTTAAGGAGATATTCTCTTAAAGGGACAGCCTATATGCCTTTCTGTGACTCTTGCCCTATGGAGGTTAGGGCAGTGAGGTAGGGTCCAAGGTTGCAGAGGCAAAGACCTCTGGTCCCATAGTGCCACTCATCCTGGTTCCAGCCTTCGTGTTCAGCAATGACAAACTACCTCTTGCCTTACAGTTCTGGCAGTATGGTGAGTGGGTAGACGTGGTGGTGGATGACAGGCTACCCACAAAGAACGGAGAACTTCTCTTTGTACACTCAGCAGAGGGAAGTGAATTCTGGAGTGCCTTGCTGGAGAAAGCCTATGCCAAGTGAGTAACTCTTCCGTTGCCCAGGATCTTGGAAGATTCAAGATGGCAGCATGGGGTACTGTCAAACTTTGCTATCAAAATATCTTATGATAGCATAGAAAATGCCATATTTGTTCATATGTGAGAAGTACTTTGACCAATATTTCAGTCATACTGCTGCTATCTTCATTAAGAATCCCATTTACTTCTAAAACACCATAAAATATAAGAATATTTGTTTGTTTCATGTTATATTTTTCAACCAAGGACCTCAAGATTCCTGGGTTCATAGGTTTAGAGCTAGAGACCAGATAGACTGTAGGAAACTAATGTAGAGAGAGGTTAAGATACTTGGTCAAGTATTAAATTCTCACGTGGTAAATAACAGAAACGGGTTTGAAACACAAATCCTCCAACTCCAAATCCAGTGGGGTCTTTCTCCTGTACCATTCTGCTCTCTGGTAAGTTCATTAGCATTATTTCACAGATATGGAAACTGAGGCAATCTGCCTAAAATTATATAGCCTATCAATGATTAGCAACAAGTCTCCCTTATCTCCACACCCAATGGTCCTTCCAGTTCCTTTGATTGCCAGGGATGGGTCCTACCCCTAGGACTCAGCCTCTTACTCAGACAAGATTGACTTGCACCAGAAAGACCTCATTCTGATCATATTTTCGCCTTAGCCCTTCTCAGCATTTGGAGTCTCTGTCTCTAAGCCATAGAGTAGATAACCACAACACATCATGTTTCTATTGCAATTTCAGAGGTAGTAATGATGGGAGAGTGCTTTGAGTACAGACATTTGCATAGGTGGAGCAGTGAATTTGGCCCCGGACCCAGAGTCAGGAAGACCCCAGTTCAAATCCAGCCTCAGACACTTACTAGCTTCTGTGACTGTAGGCAAGTCACTCAGCTTCTGAGTAGTTTGGTTTCCTCATCTGCAAAGTGGGGATAATAATAGCACCAACCTGCTAGGATAATGATAAGGATCAAATGACATGATATTTGTAAAGTGCTTTGCAAACCTTAGAGCACTATATGGATGCTAGCGACCCTTTTCTTCTTCCTTTTATGCAGGGTCAATGGATGTTATGAAGCTCTCTCAGGAGGGTCTACCACAGAGGGCTTTGAGGACTTCACTGGAGGGATAGCTGAATGGTATGAGCTGAGGAAAGCTCCTGACAACTTGTTTGCCATCATCCAGAAGGCCCTGCAGAAGGGTTCTCTCCTTGGCTGTTCCATTGATGTGAGTCTACTCACCTTTTCTTGTTTTCCTCCTTATTCTCCTCTATTTACTTCAGATCCTCGCCCCCATCTCCCTCTAACTGAAGTAAGGGTCCCCTGGTGCTAAGGGGAGCCCCTCTCTTCCTCCACCCTTCTCCCTCAGTGAAATCCTTCTCTCTCCACTCTTGGATGACTCCCAGTTTACCACGTCCACTTCAGGCATTGTTCAGGCATTACTGTTCTCTGCATAGACCAGCCGGGCTTCTCGGCAACAGCAAGGTCCGTCTCCTGTACAGCTAAGGAAGAGGCAGCTTCTCTCTTCCTTCACACCCTCTTTCCATATTCTAATCTCCTCTAAATTTTTCTAAGACCCAAATATCCCTACAATGCTCATGTTGCCCCTGCAGTTCATGTCTGACCAGCTCAAGCCTAAAGTGACCACCCTCCCAGAGAACAAGTCTCCCATTATTCCAGGGAGGGAAAAAACTCGGAGCATTTAGTCTGATATTAGCAGAGCTTCTAGGTCAGCAATCAGCAACTCATGCACCTTCCCTTCCTTGCACCAGACGTCTGTTCCCAAGCAGGCTCCAGGGCTAATGGACCTGTGGGGAGATTTCAAAAGGCACAAAAAATGCAATTCCTGAGTCACAGCATCTGCTGCCAAAACCTCATCCGGGAACAGGGAGCAGGATGTCCTGGGCAGTGGCCCACGAGGAGAGGGGTGACTGTAGCAGCCATACCTGAGGCCCAGATCAAGCCAGTGACAGAACAGAGTTGCAAAGTGACCAGGCCCAGGAAGAGGACCCACCTCTGCTATGGCCCTCAAGTTCCCAGGAGCCCTTTAGGTCAGGAGTTCAAAAAGGACTATTCTTATCACTTCCACAGAAAAGATAACACACTCTAACCTCCTTCACAAGACAGAAGAATTGTTCTGTGTTAGATGACACAGTAGAGACCCCTGACTACGATTCTAATGAATTATTAATCTGAGCCAAAAGCCAAAGTACAGATGTTGTAGCCTTGTAAACATTAATAATATAAGAAAATAACCCATAGAACACCTGGAGGACTGTCTTATGGACCTTTATTGGCCATCCACTTGATGGATTCCTGCTCTAAACCACAAGATCTGCCTACCTCTCTAAGTTAGGTTAGAGTAGACCCTGCCCCAAACTGTGGTGTGACCAAGTTTGGTGCCAACACACCAAGCCTTTCATGTACCCTCTCTCTCCCACTTCCTGCAGACACCAAGCAGTCTCCTGCTTTCTCCTACTATAGAGTCCTGCTCTCAGGAAAGGAGCGGATGAAGTCATTTACATCTTAGTATGAATTATGGAGCAGTCACTGTATTTGCATATTAAACCTCATCTCTTATTGTGGAAGGAAGCTTTATTTCCTTTTAGGAAAATTTTGGGCGAAGGGTAGCAGGTGAGGGAGACCTTCCTAATGCCCTGAAAACCACAGGGCTAGGCAGCCATCTGGTTTGCTTACATACACATTAGGTCCTGCCTAAGGTAGAGATGCCAGCCACTCCGCAGGCTTAGGGATTAACCCTCCCCTGCCTTTCCAGATCACAAGTGCTGCAGACTCAGAGGCGGTAACTTTCCAGAAGCTCGTGAAAGGACATGCATACTCAGTCACTGGAGCAGAAGAGGTAACTGACCCAGCGCAGGGGCAGTAGCATGGTCTGGGTTCTGTTCCTATGTTTGTTTGTTTTCTGGGGGGACTGTACTTAACGGAGAGAGACGCTAGCATCAAAATTAAAGTACGCTTTAGGCTGGGATGGCACAGGGTGTGGCCCAAGTCAGACAGAAGTCACATTTTAATACTGATTTCACTTCTAAAAAGGGCTGCCCCGTAGAATTTCCTGGCACTCCAACATGAATCACACTTTCCTACCCTGAGTCATGCTGACCTCTAAGTGTGGTGCACTTTGCCCTCTGGTGGTCCCATTTTCTCATTACAAGAACGATTTGAAAAATCACAAGCCTTGTCCCTTCTGGAACTTCATTTCAGTGATGCTCCATTAATCACTTTTATATTTGACTCCTCAGCAGCCCTGGAGGGTAGGTTATTATCATCTCCACCTTACAGATGAGTAAGCTGAGTCCTAACGAGCTGAATTGACTGGTTCACAGTCATAGATATCAATTGTGACAGAGCTCAGGTTTGGTCCTAAAATTTCTGACCTCTGGTGCAGTACCTGTAAAAAAAAATTTTAATTTTCTTTTTTATTATGAACTTAACAATAACCAACAAACATAAACATATAAGGAAAAACAAAAAACTCTATGAAACTATGAGTGCCTGTTATTTAGGGTTTTTAAAAGAGGTACCAAATTTAACAGTGTAATTACAAAATTGCCTTTGTTATTCGTGTCCCCTTCTGAATTGTCTCCTCTTGTGTTTTGATTTCTGTGAATATTTCACTGATGTTACATTCTTCTTTTTATTGCATCTGTATCACTATCCACTCTTCTCCCCCACCCCCATAAAAAGTAACAAACAAATATAGGCAGAGAAAAACCAGATCAATACCTTGGCAATTGTCTGCATCTATTTCATTATTTCTTCAAGGGACAAGGAAAGCTTAATCATCAGTTCCCTGAAATTGTGATTGATCTCTGCGTTGAAGTCATTCAAAAGTTGTTTTCCTTTATATTGTGGTGGTCACTCTAAATTTTTCTCCTACTTCTATTCACTTCACTCTGAATAAGTTCATACAACTCTTTCAAGGCTTTTCTGAACCCCTCATAGCTATCATTTTTCACAGTAATTCTCCACTATATTCACAAACCACTAAATGTTCAGACATTCTGTAACTGATGAGTACTGTTTGATTTCCTTTCTTTGCAACAGTAATAACAAAGTCTCTCTCTCTCTCTCTCTCTCTCTCTCCCTCTCCCCCTCTGTATGTATATATACATATGCATATATATGTACACATACATGCATATATATACATATATATACATTGTTCTACATATACACACATACATGATAAATATGGGTCATTTTCCTGTCTTTGATCTCTTCAGAGTACATGTCCCATAGAGGTATTGCTAGATGAAAGGGCATGGGTATCCAGTATTCTTTTCACAATTTAAGAAACTCTCAGAAGTTTTGTGACAAACTATATCTCAATTATTATAAACAATTAAGCTAAAGCTATTCCAAGAGTCACAGGGAGCTAAAGTGTCAGAGCTGGGAAATGAACTGGTGTGTTTGCACTCTAAGTCCCCCAAAAGGACAAGGAGGCATGAATTCAGCGATCATATCCACTCTCTGGGAGCAGCTAGGTGGCTTTGTAGATAGAGTACCTGGCCTGGAGTCAGGAAGACCTGAGTTCAAATCTGGCCTCAGACACTTACTAGCTGTGTAACCCTGGGCAAGTCACTTAATTTTGCCTCAGTTTCCTCATCTGTAAAATAAGCTGGAGAAGGAAATGGCAAATACTCCAGCATCTGTGGCAAGAAAACCCCAAATGGGGTCACAGAGAGTCAGACACAACTGAAATGTCTGAACATTAACAATAAAAACCAACTCTCTGAGGACATTCACAACCTGCAGAGATTTTATGGGCACTCACTTCAGTGAAAGTAGCGCCCTCATGGCCATAACTTTGTTTTCCCCAGGAAGGAAAGGTTTTGATAGAGGACATGAGTCAAAAGACCTGAAGTTCAAGCCCCAGCTCTGACATTTCTTAGCTGTGTGACCCTAAACAGGTCACTTAACCCCTCAGTTTCTCAGTTTCTTCATCTGGAAAATGGAGATAATAACATTTATCCCACCTTTCTGAAAAAAGTTGTAGGGAGGAAAGTACTTTGCAAATCCTAAATCACCATGTAAACATGAGAGGTTATTATTTGGTGTCAACACCAAGCTTTTTAAACCCATTCCAGTTTATGCTGTGATCCTGCCTTGAATTGTTGGAGGGAAAAAGGGGATGAGGAAAAGGAGGTGAATCTCAGAGAGTTTGGCAGCCTTCCCAGAAGGAGCAGTGAAAGGGGAAGGCTTTGAACCTGTGTGACACCAGACTTAATTCTATCTTCTGCCCCCTTTTCTCCAATTAACTTGCCCAGGTGGAGTTTAGAGGAAGCCTGCAGAAACTGATTCGCATCCGAAACCCTTGGGGAGAAGTGGAGTGGACAGGAAAGTGGAGCGACAAGTGAGTTTGTGCTAAACGCTTAAAACTGGAGGGCTGAGGATGAAGGACATCACAACGGTATCTGCCTGGGAATACACCAGCAGGATACACTCAGCGCACCCCTTGGGCTAAATGAGCTAAAGAATGACGCATACTCTAAAATGATTTAAAAGATGGAAATATTGTATCTCTGAGCATCAGATAGGTGGTGCCATAGTGCACACAGCACCAGGCCTGGAGTCAGAAAGACCTGAGTTCGAATCCAACTTCAGACACTTACTCCCTGTGTCACCCTGGGCAAGTCATTTAACCTCTGCTTGCCTCAGTTTCCTCTTCTGAAAAATAGGAATCATAAAAGCACCCACCTCCCAAGTTTGTTGTGAGGACCAAGTGAGATAATAATAGTAAAGCCCTTAGTGCAGTGCCTGGCATATGCTAAGTGCTAGTAGTAGTAGGAAAAAGAGAAGGAGGAAGAAGAGGAAGAAGATTCACCAAACCTCTATCAGCACTTAGGTGGTTAAGTGGTTAAAGTGTGAGTCCTGGAGCCAGGAAGACCAGAGTTCAAATGTGGCCTCAGAAACTTACCAGCCCTGTGACGTTAGGCACACTTAATCTCTTTCTGTCTCAGTTTTCTCAGCTATAAAATGGTTATAATAATAATACCTACCTTTTAGCATTGTTGTGAAGATTGAATGAGATAGTATGATATCTGTAGGCCTGTGGATGTCATTCTCCTTCTTGCTTTTACAAATATTGAAGCAAATTTACTCCCTCCACTCCCCGCCCAAACAGTAACTTTTAGCACCTCTAACTTGGATCCACTTTTACTTTTCATCTGCCTTAACTGGAATAGCATAGACCCTGATGAGAGGGAGAAACTAGCCAGGTGCCAAGTTCCTGGCACATCGTAAGCACTATATAAATGTTAGTTACCATCATCCGCATCATCAAGCCTGGATGGGGTCCAGAGGATATGATGGCATTTGCTCACTGTCTTTGAAACTAGCCCCTGCTATATAGCCTGGGTGTCTTTTTCCAGGGCTCAGGGATCCTATGTATAAATGGTTATACTTCTCATCTACTTTCAGCAAGGATGATTCTCCCTCAGAATAAATCTGCTTCCAAGCTCAAATTCACCCTTCTGTGAGGCACCAAGAAACTGGAACTTTTCTCTTGACTGAGAACCCAACTGAACATGCTTGTTTTGCTTCAAGGATATTAGCTAGGCAATGGAACCTAGGGCAGTTAGCTCTTTGGTCGACAAATTCTGCAAGTGGGTCTGCTATGACCTGGGCTCTTTCGCAGTGAGAACCAGCTTTAGTATCTTCTGCACTCCCACACATTCTCTTCATTCTCCTGCATTTCCTCTTCCTCCCTCCAACCCAACAGTTATAATACCATTTCCATTCCCTTGGCCCCAGAGAACTAATGTAAATCAAGTCAGGGAGCTTCCCTGGAAAGTTTGCTGTTAGGGACCCCAGAGACTTGCTGAACTAGCTCCAACTCCAAAGCGTTTTTCAGTTTTCATTGTGTGAGCATTTACATCTGATCAACTGGAAAATGCTACAGATTTATTGATTTATTGTTGTGTGGATGGACTAGGCTTAAGAGAATAATGGAGGAAGTATCAATAATCCAGATTAGGCTGAAAAGCGTGTCCTAGATACTCTCTCTGGAGAGCCGGTTGTTAAACATTTACCAATACACCCCTGCTTCATTGCGGCGAATGACCTTAAATAAAATCCTTTATAAGATTTTCTCCCTGCTAAACCCCTCTTCCTCAAAAAAAGTTTAAAAATGCTTTCCATCCTGAAAGTTACCTGTTAGCTAGGAGCTTTGAGAGGCAGACACCCAAACACTTTAGGATTTTTTATTTTAGGAGGGATAAAAAAAGGGATAAAAAAATTTTTAATTGAGTAGATGCTTTTCTAATATTTTTTTAGTTCAAATGCACTGATTCCTGAAGAAAAATTTAACCTTCATGCAATATTAATTCATGATAAGCACAGTGAGACCATTAAAATGCTCATGTCCTATAGTTGAACACTGATGGTTTTTTCACCTGCTAAAACTGAGGCTCAGGCCATGTGTCTCTCCCACCCACCCCACCCTGCCCCCTAAACCTTTGGTAGCTGCTGTTCCTGCTCCTCCCGACCACCACCCTCTTCTTCCTCCTCTCTCCTCTGGTCTGTTTTACTCTCCACCCTTTGATATCTACAGGCCTGTTCAGAATTGAAAGTGGATGTCACTCGCCTTCTTGCTTTTGGAAATCTTGAAGCAAATTTGCTCCCTCTGCTCCCCACCAACAGCAACTTTTAGCACCTCTAACTTTGACCCATGTTTACTTTTCAGCTGCTCTAACTGGAACAGCATAGACCCTGATGAGAGGGAGAGACTAACCAGGAAATTTGAGGATGGAGAATTCTGGTGAGCTTACTTGGGATTTCACAGAGAACGGTACACTTTCCAGAATTTGTTTTACTGCCAAATTACTTAGAACAAAGCACGACCCAGCAATGAGGATGTTAGGCTGAGCACTCCCAGCTCCTCGGGCCTATTTTCAGCCCCACAAATGCTTCACTACACAGCCCTGCGCAAGAAATGACTTAGTCCCCCTCTGACTGTTAAATTGGAGTAAGATACTGAGATGCATTACAGAGAGAAAAAACAAAAGAACTGCTATTTCAGAACCCAACAGAATCCAGTGGTGATAGTGGGACATACTCACCACTTCTAGGAGCTTTCAGTTCCTCAGTGGGGCAGCTAAATGGGGCAGTGGATAGAGCATGAGTGCAGGAGTCAGGAGGACCTGAGTTCAAACTCACCTCAGACACTTGACACTCTCTAGCTAGGTGACCTTGGGCAAGTCACTTAACCCCAATTGCCTCATCCTGGATCATCTCCAGTCATCCTGATAAATATCTGGTCACTGGATTCAGATGGCTCTAGAGGAGAATTGAGGCTGGTGACCAGCACAGCCCTCCCTCACTCAAAACACAGTCAAGTGCAAGTCATGTCATTATTTCTCTGATGACATGGTCTTCTTCAGCAACAAAGGACGAACACACTGACTAGACTTCCACTGTGTGCTCTCCACTCTATTAGATCTTAGAAGCATCCTACAGGATATGGGGAGGAGATAGTATGGTATAACTTGAGAGTGAGCATAGTATAGTAGAGGACATAACGTCAGGAATCCCAGAGTTCGAATCCCACCCCTGATACTTATTCACTGTGTGGTCATGAACAAGACACTTAACCCCTGAGTCTCAGTTTCCTCATCTATAAAATAAGGGTACCAATACCTGGAGTGTACCAACCTCACAGAGTTGTTAGGAGTCTTAGATGAGAGGATGTATGTAAAGCACTTTGAAAATTTTTAAGTGTCAGTTATTATTATTCTAAGGTCATGTTGGGAGATTCAAAGATCTACCAGGTATCTCTGACAGTATCTCTTGACATACTGGACCAAACCCTGTCTGTGTTTCTATTGCAGGATGTCTTTCGGTGACTTCTTGAGACACTATTCTCGCCTAGAGATCTGCAACCTAACCCCAGACACGCTAGTCAGTGATACCTACAAGAAGTGGAAACTCACCAAGATGGATGGGACCTGGAGGCGGGGTTCTACTGCAGGAGGCTGCAGGAACTACCCAAGTAAGAGAAAAACTCAGAACTCAAACCCTTGAGAGAGAGATCTAGCTCCAGCTTTGGGGGTCCTCAAGGGACAGTTCCCCCAACTTGCCAATTATGAAGGGGGCAGGAAAAAAGCTGAAAAGTCAGAGAAAGGAAAGTGGGGCACTGGTGTATTACAAGTTTCTTTTATCTGTAAAATGGGGATTATAACACATATCGGACCTACTTCACAGAGTTATTGTTAGGGAAGCATTTTATAAACCTTAAAGTGCTATCAAAATGTCAGTAAGTTGTCACTATCAACATCATGATGTGCCCCCACCTTGCACTCCTTTCAAAAGAAATGTCAAAAGAAAGGACAGAGGAATAGGGTGAAGGGACATGGGAGAAGGAAATCATGTCCTGTAGCAACTCATCTTGAGGTTGGCAGGTTGTTTAAGGCCACTGCTCCCCCTGATTACTTCCAAAGACATTTACAGAGCACATGTTATGTAGTAGGCACTCCACTAGACATTGTAAGTGTTATAAAGATCTTGAGCAGGATCATCTCTAACTCTATGGTTAAAGATTAGAATGATTCTAGACAATGCCAGGGGACAGGTCACCCTCTGACTGGAACCCAGGAAGTCCCTCTCCTGGATTGCTTTTCATATAGCCAAACTTCTCTTTGTCCCATCCTTTCTTCAGTAAGCTCATTGCTGTTTAGTTGTTTCAGTTGTCACTGTTTGTGATCCCATTTGGGATTTTCTTGGCAAAGATACTAGAATAGTTTGCCATTTCTTTCTCCAGTTCATTTTACAGATGAGGGAACTGAGGCAAACAGATTAAGTGACTTGCCCAGGGTCACACAGCTAGTAAGTGTCTGAGGAAGGATTTGAACTCAGGTATTTCTGACTCTAAGCCCCCTCATCTGTCTACTACTCTAGCCTCCAAACAGCAATACTTTATTTTTTACCCCTTCCCAAATGACTCTGGACAATCATCTTCCTCCCCTCCCGCAAAATATTCTACTATCCAACTACCCCAGATGAGTAAAACACTCACAGGCCCTCAAAAGAAATTAAAACTGCAGTATCACACCACAGTACACATAACAGAAACTGTAGTTCATAGAGGTTATATAACTTGGCCAAGTTCATGTCACTAGTTAATACCAGAACTGGTGTTATAACCCAGATCTCCTGACTCCCGAACTAAATTATTTTCCACTATACTAATGCTACACTTATATTCCTGCCATTTACACCTTAGTGTGAGTTTCAAATAAATTGAGTTCAGTTAGTGAAACAAGAAGTGCCTTTCCCCCGGATCACCTTGTTTTTAGTTTGTGTGTACTTACATGGGTCCATGTTGTTCGTTTCCCCCATAGAATGTAAGGCCCCTGAAGGCAGGGGCTGTTGCTTTTTTTTCGTACTCTTAGTGCCTTGAACAGTTCTTGGCACATGGGATGCAGGAATGGGCCTCAAGGCCACATGTGGCCTTCTAAGTCCTTGGGTGTGACCTTTTGACTGAGTCCAAGTTTTACAGAACAAATCCTTATAGTAAGGAGATTTGCTCTGTGAAGTTTGGATTCAGTCAAAAGGCCATCCTTGAGGGCATAAAGGGCCTTGTGTGGCCTTGAAGCCCCAGGTTCCCCACCCCTGGGATAGGGATAGAGTCTAGACCTGTCAGTTCACTGGTATAGAGAAGTCCTGGATAAGAAAGTTCCTCAGCCAATACAAACTAGCACCTTCTCTGCAAACTTGTGGTCTTAAAAAGTTGCCTACAACACTGAGAGGCTAAATGAGCTGTCCAGGGACACACAGCTTAAGTCTTCCCTATCCTCCTCTCTACACTCCCTCTCTGCCTTGCGCTTAGTAGATACTTAATAGAGAGTTGTTGGTTTGTAGGTTGATATGTAAGGTCAGTGCTAGGCCCCAAGGACAGAAGGAAAGAAATGAAAATGCCTGCCCTCAAGGAGCTCATAGTCTACTTCGGGGAAGGGGATATGATAGACACACATATAAGTATGGTATAGAACACTCTGAGAAGGAAGCAAGTGCTACCTGGCCAGCTGGGGGTGAGGGATAAGTGAGGATTAGGGAAGGCTTTGGCCCTCCTTGTATTTCTAGATGGCATCTAAGGAGAAGCATGAAGAAAAGATGGGGATTCCAAGAGCTGGAAAGGAGGAAGCGATGTCATCTGACCATGCAGCCTCATCGCTTCCAAAGACACAAAGGAAAGGGTTGTTATTGTTCAGTCGTCCGACTCTCTGTGACCCCTTTGGGGTTTTCTTGGCAAAGATACTAAAATGGCTTGCCATTTCCTTCTCCAGCTCATTTTACAGATGAGGAAACTGAGGCAAACAGATTAAGTGACTTGCCCAGGGTCACACAGCTAGTACGTGTCTAAGGTTATATTGGAACTCAAGTCTTCCTTACTCCAGGGCCAGCTCTCTTATCTACTTTACTACCTAGGGACATATCAATTCTGGAAAAGATGCTAGTACAGATTAGCTCAATTTGGATTAGCTAAAACATAGAGTTCATGAAAAGGGGTAATATGAAATTAGGCTCAAAAATAGGTTGAAGCTGGATCACAGAAGGTTTTAAGTGCTGCACCCATAATTTATCCTAAAGGCAATAGGGAGCTACTGATTTTTGTTTGGTTTGGGTTTTTGAGCAGAACATGGTAACCACATGTTTAGACCCGTGCTTTAGGAAGTTTATTTTGGAGGTTGTGTGGAGATTGGATTGTAGGGGGAGGGACACAGAAGCAAGAGGACTGAGGACAGTGTTATCATAATCAAGGCAAGAGATGACAAAGACCCAAGTTAGAGAAATGGCCATGTGAGTGGACAGAATGGGATGGAAGGCTGGAAGAGATATAGAAGTAGAATCGCAAGCGTTGGCCACTGATTGAACATGGATGGTGAGAGAGAGGGAGGAGTTCAGGACGACTCCAAGGTTATAATATGGCCTGGGAGGCTGGAAGAAGAGGGGTGTCCTCCACAGAAATATGCAGAAGGGAAGATGGCAGAAGTGGATTTAGGAGGAAGATCATCAGTTCCAGTTCGGACCTGCCAACTTTGAGTGACAGCATGGTATAAATGGAAGCTCTGGATGTGGCATCAGGAAACCTGAGTTCAAATTCTGGCTTTGCCCTTTACTACTGGTATGATCTACAAGTCCCTTAACCTCTCTGGACTTAATTTCCTCCTTTATAAAATGAAAGTCATGGGTGAATCATGGGATCTCTAAGGTCCTTTTCTAGGTTTAAACATACAATAATGATAATGCTACACAGCAGGCGATTCACAATGCAGAGCTAGATTTTGGGATAGCTATTCGAGCTGTAGGTTGGTGGGGATTAAAACCCATGAGACCACAGATTTAGAGCTGAAAAGGACCTCTAGTCCAACTCCCTCATCTTACAAATAAGAAAACTGGGTCCCAGGGAATAAATGACCAAGGTAGGATTTGAACTCAGATTTTCTGACACCAGAGTCATGGCTCTTTCCATTCATTATATCGTATTACCTCTCCCTGGATACATCCTTTCTTAAAAAGAAGATTTTGATAGAAAAGGTGTTTTGGGTGATTGGGGAAGTAGGGGTGGAGAGAGGATAGGATAGCACAGGGCACCTTAGGAAAGTCCACGTTAGTTCCTGCTTGTGGATCATTGGCATGTCACCAGTCAGAACCAAAGAAGAGAGCCCCAAGTTTTTCTCCGGCCAGATCAGCTTTCTATGAAACTGCATTCAAAGTCAGAGATGAATAAAGTAGGAAAAACACCAGGGGGCGCAATAGAGTCCAGAACCTAGGAAAGGAAAGGCTTCATTTCAAGAAAGAATCTTCCCTCCCTCCCTCCCAGAGCCTAAAGAAATGACTACAAACAGCTCGGCAAAGTGGGGGCAAAAATATAATATATATACATATATGTGGTGAAGTTTGTGATTTAGGACTATTTTAGACTCGCATTTATTCCACCACCACCGCTGCTCACTCAAATTAACATTGCAAATTAGTGGAGATTTTAGGTTCCCTCCACCCCCGATGTCTCCCAATTCCTCCTAGCCTCCTTCACTCCCTCTGCCTTCCATGACTGCCCGCAACCCTAAGTGCCACAGACAAGCCCTTCTCCATTCCACTGGTGTTCTTTATCTGTGCAATCATAAATGAATGAAAAAGTATTTTTAAGCACTTGCCACAGACCAAGCATGGTGCTACATGTTGGGGATACAAATAGAAAAGACAAACAGACCTTGCTCAAAATAGATGCTCACATTCTAATTGGGGGGGAACCCCCACATAAAAGAAAGTTCAAGTGTAGGGCAGATAGAAAGGGTCAGGTCAGATGGCAAGGTCCCAGGGTCCTTTGGGTAGCTAGTAGGTGAGATGATGGTCTCCTCTCCCCTCTACCCCCAAGTTAGCCAGTGTCACATGTCCTTATGCACTGGGGGTGGCTCTTCCACTCTCTGAGGTGAGTGATACCCTTTGTCCTTCTGTGTGATGGCAGACACTTTTTGGATGAACCCTCAATACATGATCAAGCTGGAGGAGGAGGATGAGGATTCTGATGGCTCTGAGCCAGGATGCACCTTCCTGGTGGGCCTCATCCAGAAACATCGGCGACGCCAAAGGAAAATGGGAGAGGATATGCACACTATCGGCTTTGGTATCTATGAGGTGAGGAAAGAATCATATCTGGAAGTTTCCTCCCTCACTTTCCTCTCTTACTTTTCATTCAAGCCCCCTACTTTGGTGCTAGGCCAACTCCAGAAGTTTGTAACAGCCAACAAGGACTCTTGTAGGGGAATGGTAAAGACACAGGCCAGACCTAGACTGGACTCTTTTTTTTCTTAGAACGACCTCACCCAAGGAAGCCCTAACGGCTAGCCAAGGGTCACCAGGGAGCTGCAGGACGCTCTGATAGAGTCCGCAGAGCCAATGCAATGAGAGTTAAATAGCCAGACTTTGGAAGACATCCCCTTACTTCATTTCTTGCTTTTGTCAGCTTGGGATGAAAAGAATTCCAGAGAGATTTGAGCTGGGGATGGAGTGTCCTGGGGCTACCTCTAAGAATAGTGTGAAAGTCAGTAGCAAAACCAATGGAAACCATGTGGATGGCTAGTTAGAGCCCAGTTGCCAAGGAGGTAGAAAATCTAAGGGAGAGAGGGAAGGGAAACAATTGGGTGATTATACTCCTAGCAGAGTTGCTTGGCACTGAGCATTTTTTCCCAGGACATAGCCTAGTGTGTGCTTCAGCCCTGTTCCTCTTTAGAACAAAGCCCATAAACTGGCAAAGCCTGAACCGCATAGCTTCATCATCTTGTCTGCCTTCCTTAAAGAGGTTTGTACCTTCCTTAAAGAAATTTAGTTTTAAAATAGTTCTGCTGGAGACAGAGATGGGGAGCAGTGGGAGCTGGCCTGGGCATTCTCCCCCTCCCCTCCTCCTGTGTCTCAAGGCAGCATGGAAGTGGAACTAGGGAACTTTAAGTGAAATTGAGTCTGTCTGGATGATACTAACAACTTCTAGGTGTAATGCTTTATATTGTTTGTGGCATTTTATCAAAACAGCCCTATGAAGTACTGAAGACAGGTATTATCATCCTCCCAGTTTACATATGAGGTCTAGAAAGGTCAAATTATTTGCCTAGGGTCACAGAGCAAGGAAGGAGAGTCTTCATCCTTTGCAGACATTCAAGTGGAAAAAAAAGGAAACATATACAATTATTATTGGGTCAGAGCTTTTCTGACCATACCCCTGCCTCAGACAAAATGCCAAGAGGCTGTATGGTCTCTTCGCGCCGTTGTTGGCAGCCTAGATGGCCTATGACAAGCTGCTTTTTAGTACTATCTTCTACTTTCCCATCTGAAAAATAGGATGTAAGAGTCATGTCAAGTCCACAGATAAATATGAGCACAGAATGGACTCTTGGGACTGAAAGTTCTTTAGTATGTTTGAAATGCACCAAATTTTATAATCATTAATCGTTCCATCAATCACATTTTGAAATGCCTCAGCTTTAGAAGTGGGGAGTGAGTACTGGGGATGAGAGATAGATTGTATCAAGAGGAGTGGGAAAAGTCCTCAGAGATGAAGTTCTGCTGTGGAATAGCAGAGAGTGGTGGAATAGCTGTAGTAGATAAAGGTGTGGATTAGGAATTAGAGGACCTCGGTTTGAGTCTTGGCTCTGCTTTGAACTTTATCTCGACCTTACAAAAGACATTGAATATCTCAGGGCCTTAATTTAAACCCTAGCAATAATAATAATACCTGTTTCTCCCCATCATCAAAGGCCTGGGGAACTGATTGATAAGTGCTCTGAGTTCACAGAATCCCAGATGGGAGATGTTGGAATCATTCAAGTTAACATGATCAACATTCAATAGAGCACTGAACTTTGAGTTAGGAGGAACCGGGTTTGAATCCTGTGTAAGATATTTAGTGACTGTGCGATGCTTGACAGATCATTTACTTCTCAACCACAATTTCCTCATCTTTAAAATGGGGTTAATTGTAACCATAGCACTTATTTCTTGGGGACATTGTGAGGATCAAACGAGAGAATATATGGTAAGTGTTTTATCAGTCTTAAAGCACTGAATAAATGTCAGCCATAATTATTATAATTCTTTGAAAGTTTCGGGAAAAAGAAGAGCCTAAGACACAATCACAGCTAATAGTGTCCCCTTTGCCTGACTTTGAATGTCTCCTGTCTCTCTTGTCTCTCTACAGGTCCCCGAGGAGGTACGTCTGCTATATCTTGTCCTTTGATTCTGAGAATCAAGTTTAGCCAAGAGGCCTGGGCTTCTGTATCTCTCAAGAGAAGTTATACGAAGACTGGGCACTGTTGTGAATTTCAAGGACCCATTCTCATCTATATTCTCTGTCTAATGAGGCTACCAAGGCCCAAGTATTTCCTGAGTTGAAGTGTCACATGTATCTAGATGCACTTTCCAAAGTATTGAACATCAGAGCTATTACTAGGGTGATGTGACTGGAGCTTTGTCCTAGGGTGCCAACATTTAAAGGGCTATTGGCAGCATTCATATTCCATCATATAGACATAACAGAGCTTAGCACCTAATTAAGCAATTAATTTTAATAAGTTACCAAATGGGGCTGGTGGAATTCTTCCCCACTGAGGCCATAACCCAAATGAGTTCTTCTCTGCTTCCTCCTTACACTTATCCTTGGGTCTTCATTCTCCCTCTCATCCCAACTCAAAGGGCAGTGTCCTAGGGCTTTTTCCTCTCTCTGAGTCTTGTGTCCTGAGACCAAATGAATGTATCTCAAAAACTTTGTCTTAGGGCACCTTTCATGTTACTTGCCTTGGGCACCAGAAATGTTAGTCATAGCTCTACTGCACAAGAAGACACAGTAAAAGGCAGTTGTTATAATCACATAGGTCATCTGAACTCCTGGATGAGCGTCTTCTAAGGTAGTTGCCCAACTTGTGGTCCTAGGATTGCCTGCATTCTCCAGGGTCCAAGTTTCCTCTTATTTAAAACAAAAAGATTAAACTAACTAATCCTCTAGACCATGGGTTCTCAACCTGGGAGTCATGGATCCCCAAGGAACCTATGACTAGATTGCAAGGGAGTCTGCAAATTTTTTTACTATTTAAATTTTTTTTAATTTTTTAAAAAACATGTAAATAATTTTTAATTTAAAATTTTTAAAAAAATACTTGTAGTTACATTTAATATAATTGGTTTTCTTTATCTACATATTTTACTTTATGCATTTAAAAATATTATTTTGAGAAAGTGTCCATAGGCTTTACCAGACTGCTGAAGGGTCCAGTGACCCAAAAGAAGTTAAGGACCCCTGCTGTATGATAAAGTCTCTTCCAGCTCTAAAATTCTAAGATAAGCAGTGACTATTTTATTTTTGTCCTTTGTAGCTCCAGTGCCTAGCACATAGTAGGTGTTTAATAAATGCTTGCTTGTTTGATTGTGAAGATTCCAGCCTCACTTAGCACAAAGCAAAAAAAAGTCATTGTGAATCTCACCAGTGCTGCAATTCAATGAAACAAATAGTTGGTCATTTCTGCTATAGCACTTATTTTGAAAACTTGAATTTGTTCCAGTTTGAATGATATATCAAGGAACAGTATGAGCATAACACAGCTTTTCACATTTGCTTATGAATAACTTTATCCAAAAAATAGATTGAGATTGTAAAAAAATCATGCCACTTCACTGTCACCCACAAGCAGCCAAACTTTCAGTGCTCATTTCCACAAGTAAACGTCAGATCTTTTTCAAGGTACAATGCCTTGGTGTAGTTGGAATTATGGGTGGAAGAGGTCTGTTCTACACCCATACTCTCCAACTGTCCCACATTCCACTATGGTCAAGGCCCCTGACCCCCTATCCCCTACTTCCCTTGAGGATTCCTTCTCAACTTTGCCTCCCCAAGGGCTGTGGAACCAAAGCAGCAAATGCAGCCATTATTTATTGTAGTATTGATGTATTTCTTAACCATTTAATATGTATAAAACTACCATTTTTATTAGGTTCCTATCTTTTTTTGATGTGCACTGACCTCATTTTCCCCATAAGCTTTGTGGTTTTGATTGTGCAGTTTCACATAGTGAAGTGATTTTTAGCAACACATATATGGCATGTGACGGCGGAACTGACTGTATGATGATATCCCTTAAAAAGTTTAATATATGTAAAGACACAAGAGGGCACCCTAAGCAGCCCATAATACAAGAGATATTGTATCATAGCAAGAAGAATGAGATGCATTATATCTCTTTGTTCAAGCCATGGGTGAATTCTGGCCCTTGTTCTCAGTCAGGCTAGCCAGCCTGGGAGTAGATGCCGTACTGCAAAGAAACATGAGTGGTTTCTCATGCTTTCCTCCCGAGCTCTGATACTGTGTTTGCATTTTGTTAATGCCAGTTGAGTTCTAACATTGCTTTGGCAACCATACAGAATTCGACAGAATCCCAGCACTGTGGATTCAGAGCTTAATTAGGCTGACAAGATAAACACAGAGAAGGCTAAGGATGATCTCCATGGAAGGATGGGGTGGTGAGTGTGCTGCCAGTGTTGGGGGAGTACAAAGGAATCCCAGCAGAGTCAGAGTAGGAAAGGACCTCGAAGGTCATCTAGTCTGAACTCCTCTTTTGACAGATGATGAAACTGAAGTCTAGAACCGTTAAAGTGACATGGACAGGTCACACAGTTAAGATTTGAACCTAGTCCTCCAAGTCCAAATCAAGCAATGTTTTCCCCTCTCAAACCCTGCAAAATTCCCTGGGTAGTAAGTAGTATTATTGTATTTATGTATTTCTTAACAGTGAACTGTCAGTGAAGTCATCATATAGCTTAGATGAGTTGAATGGAGCAATGGGCTTGAAATCAAAAAGACTCATATTCCTGAGTTCAGATCCAGCCTTGGATACTTGCTAGCAGTGTGACCCTGGACAAATCACTTAACCCTGTTTGTCTCAGCTTCCTCATCAGTAAAATGAGTTGGAAAAGGAAATAGTATCTTTGCCAAGAAAATGCCAAATGGGGTTACAGAAAGTTAGATGTGACTGAAACAACACTTCGTCAACAGGCATTTATTAAATGCTTACTCTGTCCCAGGCATTGTACTGAACTGGGATGCAAAGAAAAACTAAAATGGCCCCTGCCCTCAAGGAGCTTATAGTCAAATGTGAGAGACAACATGTAATTTACTATGTACAAACAAGATATATAAAGTGTTAAGTGGAAAGTACTTTCAGAAGTAACATACGAGCCATAGGCTGGTGGGGGGTCATGGAGGACATGTTGGGGGAAACCCCTTGTAGAAGGTGGGACTTGAGTTGTCTGAGTCCTAGGCTTGGAGGACAGTAGGTGCTCTGGTTTTCTCTGACTCTCATCTATGTTTTCCCATCAGTTTTCTGGTCGGACCAACCTTCATCTCAACAAGAATTTCTTTCTGACAACCAGAGCAAGGGAGAGATCAGACACCTTCATCAATCTGCGGGAAGTGCTGAACCGCTTCAAGCTACCCGCTGGAGAATATGTCATCGTGCCTTCTACTTTTGAACCCCACAAGAATGGGGATTTCTGCCTCCGAGTCTTTTCAGAGAAGAAAACTGACTCTCAGTATGTTGGGAATTCAGAGTGAGGCAAATGATTTCCAGGGAGGGAGAGAACAGAGGACTGGCAAGAAGCTCCCCATTTCCTTTCTTTTTTCTATCTAAGTCCAGCCCAAAAGGGCCCTCCTTCCCCCAGAGGGTATAGCCTACCAGCTTTAGCAATGAGCAGCGTGCCTTCTGGGCCAGGCTTAAGTAACTTGTAAGCTCTCAAGGAGAGTCAGAGGGCATCCTTTCTTCCTTTGGTCTTTTGGCCTTTTTTAATTCCCTCTCCTACCCCATTCTTCCATTGCCTTCTCTCTGCTTTTCTCTCTTCTCCCTCTTCCTTCATTATCCAGATGCTTTTTCACCTGTTGGTTGGAGGATACTAAGTTATTTATTAGCTCCACTGATGGCCCTCAAGAACCAACTTATTGACCCCTAAGGTTCCTTCTATCTGGTGGGGAGTGTTCAGTCAATAACCCTCTGTTGAGTGTTTGTTGTGTGTCTGGAACTGTGTCTGTGTATCTATCTAGATATGAAGACATATAAGTCTCGGTCCACTGGCAAATAGAAGATGCTTAATAAGCGTTTCAGCTTTTAAATTAAAATTTATTTTTTAGTTAAATCTATTTTCTCTCCCATCCACCTCCTCATTCCACTGAAAAAGTAATAAAGAAAAACATAACCCTTGTAACAAATATGTATAGTCCAACAAAAAAAAATCCCTTATCGGTCATGTCCAAAAATATATATCTCATTCTACACCCTGGGTCCACCACGTCTTTTAAATGCTTGTTGACGGATTAACTGGAGGAACTTAACAATCTAATCCACTTTTCTGGCATTATTTTGCCTTACTTCCTTTCATGCCTGGAAGCCACTTTCTCCTTAACTCAACTCCTAGAATCCCTAGGTCATTTCAAAGCTTAATTCAAACACCAGTTTTGTATATAAAAAGTTGCTTTTTCTGGCACAGTTAGTATCTCTCCCTAACCCTCCCCACAAAAAAAAGGCCCTGTATTTATTTATTTTTTATTTATGGGATGAAACAAGCATTTCTATAAGACAGTATAATTTTTAAAAATAATTGTACATAAAACTGAAAGTCTATTACATACAATTTGCTATTCCATTTATATATATATATATATATATTTATATTTATTGCATTTGTTTTATATACAAAAACATATATTCACTCATGATTTCATTATTGTAGGGAATTCTCAGTAAAATACCTCTAAGAGTTTGCTCTCTAGGGGGTGTGGTACTGTGAAGCCAAGAAGATCTTTTCAAATAATACTTTTGACACAGTACCATATGAACATGGGCCACTAATTTACTCTCCCTAAGCCTCTGAGTGTATATCTGTAGAATGAAGGGATTGACTTCCAAGGTCTCTTCCACCTCTCAGTCTATAATTTGATGATCCGCTGCTGCCGATGGGCAATTCCTCAGTAATATATAGTTGCCTGGGGACACTAAGGGGTGAAGTAATTTTCCCACAGTCACCAAGGGAGGAATTTTTTGCCGCAGTAGCGGCAGATATGTATAGTGCACTTTGATTTGCACATTGACGAACTTACGCATTTTTTAAAAGGATCAAAGTCACTGTTAGCCACAGCCCCAAAGCACTCATTTCTAATTCTCAGTGAACATACCTAGTAGGTGATAATTTTATAGCATGTCATGCAAAGTGAAGAGACTTTATTGTAGGAAATTAGTATTAAAAGCTTTTTTTGATGGCAGGTACTATTGGGAGTTTCTAACTAAACCTTGGATGCTGACCCATGCTTCGCTAAAGAACCACTCCTCCCTTAAAAAAAATCTCCACTTTCTAAAGGTCCTTTTGGCTTTGACTTCTTCCTTTGATTTTTTTGCCCTTGATATTTGAGGAAGTGTTATCACACATCAAGGCTCTGAAGTTGGTTTTGTTGGGGGGGAGTGTTGAAGCCAGATGGGTTTGAAGTTTCACACTTCAGTTAGAGCCATGACTGCTGAAACACCTCCTTCCCCATCTTAACTTCTCACCTACTAATAGATAATTCCTTTCTATTTCCAGAGTTGTCGATGATGAAATTGATGCCATCCTGGACGAGGTATTTATTATGATTTTTCTCCCTTCTCTGTTGTGGAATCCAAGATAGAGAGTGGGGAGGGTCCTCCTGGCTCAGAGGTCAACTCGCTGTCCATTCCTCTGCAACTGCCTTTACCCTGAATCTCTAATCTTAGGCAAATTTCTTTTCTCGGGACCTTAGCTTCCTCATCTAGAAAGCTGGGGAGTTGAGTCCTCAATTGGGTTAGTGTTTCCCAAACTGTGTCCCAGAGACCATTAGGATTTCAGGCATGTGACAGCAGTCCCTATTCCTCTGTAAAAGGGATGCATGAAACTATACATATAGCCTAAAATCATTACTTCAGGATAAAAATCATGTGCTATTTTCCTTTAAAATTTCACCATCTCAAGGGTAGTTTATATACCTCAACTGCTTGGAGTGTCATTTGTTGAGTTTCAACAATATGTTTCAATTCCCATTGTGTTCCATGATCCAGTTATTGTGGAAGCCCTTGGACTTAATGATCCCTAAGGACTCTTCCAGCCCCCTGATTGTGACCCTATGATAAATGCAGCAAGAGTTTGGTTAAAAAGACACATTTTGCTTTAGCATAATTTTTTTATAAATTATAAATCTCAGAGTTAAGGAAGGAAAATCTCCACAAATGGACTTTAAAAACATAGACTTAGAACTTTAAGGAAATGATTGTAAAACATTAAAAAAAAAATTAAAATTAAAAAAAAAACAAAAAACATAGACTTAGAGCTGAACAGGACTTCAGAAGCCATTGAGTTCAAACCATTCATTTTACAGATGAGAAAGCTGAGGCCCAGAGAGGCTAAATGATTTGTCTGAGGTCTCATTGGTCAAAGGCAGTATTTGACTCCAGGATATGACTCCAAATCCAGCCCACTTTTCTACTCTAGAGGAAATAGTTTTAGGATTCTTTCTAAGTGTTTTCTTCTGTCTTTTTTCTAAGAGTCCACAGCAGTACTGATTAAAGCCTGTGCTGGCTAGGTATTTATTCACTTCCAAGCTTTTAGGGCAGCACTGTGGTTTTCATATGTGAACAATAACAAGGAACTGGAGGAGGCCAGGATAAGCCAGTCCCCAAGGCTTGTATTCATTGCCCATTGACGAAATTCTTTTCAAATAAGCCCAGGGAAATTCTCAGTTATTTATCACTTTGCTTATCAGAATTGGTCATAAGTGGTTATTTTAGAAATATGTAGTAGTCATGGTGCATGTTGTGAGCAATTATGATCTATCATCTTCCCAGGGAGTTTATATTCTTTCTCTTTTGATCCAATTATATCCCCATATTCAATTAGAAAGCCCCAGGCAGTCTTATTTCAGCTCTTGGCCACACCAAACCAAATAATAGGAATAATCCTGAAATTGTGGCAAGGATGATTAGAACCATTCCACATGATCCACAGGTGGAGAAAATGGGGGCTTGGAATGGGATGGAGAGAGACTTCCCAGGAGTTGGGTGATGAGGACAGGACCCTGTGCCTTCCTTTGTTTCTTAGAAGATAGGTTAACTTCATTGTTCTTCTTTTCTCCATTGCCTCCAGAATGATGTTGATGAAGACGACATTGACGACAATTTCAGGAAGCTGTTTACTCAACTGGCAGGAGAGGTAAGTGGTGAGCACCCAGTATATGTTGAGTGCCCACTAAATGCAAAGCAATATTAGGCACCAGGAGGATGTTACAAAGACAATCACAATCAATTCTTAAAGAGCTTACACTGCAGTGAGGAAGGTAAATACACATAGGAAAAAGCAAAACAGAAGAATACTTAGAAGTAAACACTTTGGGGCCAATAGTTTGGAATTACTGGCAGGTAGATTACCTAAGGAAATTTTTAAAAATGAAAATAACTAGCATTTATATAGCACTCTAAGGTTTGTACTTCACAAAGACTATCTCATTTGATCCTCGCTACAATCACAGGAGATAGGTGCTCTTATTATCCCCATTTTACAGATGAGGAAACTGAGGCAGGCAGTGATTAAGTGAATTCCTCAGGGTCAGACAGCTAGTGAGTGTCTGAGGTAGGATTTGAACTCTGTACTTGCAGACTCCGGGTCCAGTGCTCCATCCACAAGCAGCACCTAACTGCCTCTCTATAAAGCAACCTAAGGGAGAATTTTCTAACAACTTAAGAGTTATTGTTCATGGAATGGGCATATAAAGTACAGAGAACATGAACGATACACTGTTGATTAGCAGGCATTCATCATGAACCAGCTGCTATGCTGGGAACAGAATAGAAATGGACAAATGAGGTACTTCCTGCTCTTAAGGGATTAATATTCTAGTGAGGGTAGAGATTATAACATGTTTACAGATAAGTAAATATATAGATCTGTGAATGTGTAGATGAAGATACACATGCATATTTATATATTTATATACACACGTGTGTATTGGACATGTATGTGTATATACACACGTGTGTGTGTATACATACATATATATGCATATATACACACATATTATGTACATATACACAAGTAGCGAGATGGTGAGATAGAAAGGATGCTAGACTTGGAATCAGAAAGACTTATCTTTGTGAGTTCAAATCTGGCTTCAGACACTTTCTTACCATTACGATCCTGGGCAAGTCATTTAGCCCTGTTTGCCTCAGTTTACTCATCTATAAAAAATGAGCTGGAGAAGGAAATGGCAAACCACTCTAGTATCTCTGCCAAGAAAATCCTAAATGGGGTCATGAAGAGTCAGACACAGCTGAATGACTAAACAACAACATATTTACATGTGGGTCTGTCTACATTCTACAAATACACAAAGTGAAGTCTGAGGGGAGGGGGACATCAGTAACGGAGGGCAGTCAGAGAAGGCATCTTGCTCTAAACCTTGAAGGGAGCCAAGAGTTCCAAGGGGAAGAAAAGTAGTTCATTCAGTCCATGTGAACAGAAAGCCTGTGCAGAGGCAGGGGTGAGAGATGACACGTTTATATATATATATATTTTAATCAGCCCAATTTGACTGGGACTTAGAGCACATGAACAGAAGTAATGGATAATCAGGAAAGATAGACTGGAGTCTAATTGTGAATGACTTTGAACCGGAATAAGTTACATTTGGTCCTAGAGGTTAACTCGCGGCCACAGAAGCTTCTTGAGCCTCAGGGCAGTGACGCACGGTCAGACCTACAGTTTGGTTGCTATTTAAAAGATAGCTTAGAAAGCGGAGGACTGAAGGCAGAGAGAAAAATTATAAGGTCATAGTCAAACTGCAGATGAAATGTGACGTGGGCCTAAACTAGGGTGGTTGTGGTGTGAGTAAAGAGGACAGATCATATGCAAGAGACGTTGAACAGGTAGAACGGAGATCACCTGGCACCTGACTGGAAGTGGCAGTGTTGGTGGGGAGATCCAGAGAAGACTGAGCAATAACTCCTAGGTGGGAATTTGGGTTACTTAGATAGATGTTGGTACCCTCAAAAGAACTAGGATTTGAGTCTCTATTCAAATATTCATTAGCAGGGATTATAATTAAAGCACTTCATGTCTCTGATCATCAGATTTCCCAATAAAATTGGGATATTATAGGACTGTGTGAAAAATTGCTTTGAAATCTTTAAAGCAACTATGCAAATAAAAGTTATTCTGAGGGAATATTATTTCCTTTTTAAAAACTTTGATATATTTTGCTTCTATATCACCATTTCCAAATATAGATACCTATGATACCCCATCCTTTACCCAGCTAGCTATAAAGGGGACAACTAGGTGGTACCTAGTGGATAGAGCACCAGTGTAGGAGTCAGGAGGACCTGATTTTAAATCTCACCTCAGACATTTGACACTTACTAGCTGTGTGACCTTAGGCAAGTCACTTAACCCCAATTGCCTCATCCTGGTTCATTTCCAGTCATCCTGATGAATATCTGATCACTGGATTCAGATGGCTCTGGAGGAGAAGTGAGGCTGGTGACCTGCACAGCCCTCCCTCACTCAAAACAAAGTCAAGCGCAAGTCATGCCATTATTTCTCCGATGGCATGGTCTTCTTTGGAAACGGATGAACACACACACACACACACACACACACACACACACACACACACACATATATATGTCCTTTATAATGAAGGAAGGAAGGAGAGGGGAAGGAGCGATGGATAGGGGAGGAAGGAAGGAAGGAAGGAGAGAGAGAGAGAGAAAGCAGGCATTTGAGCAAAATCTACACATCAGCCATTTCTTAGACTCTAGACAGTTTTCCACACCCACAGTTTCCCTTCTACTTCTGCAAAGGAGGGAGCTACATTTTCTCAGCTTTTCTTTGGAAACAAGCTTGGTCATTATACTGAAATCGTATGTTTTGTTTTCTGTTCTATTTTCATTACAGTAATCCTTAAGCATGTTGTTTTCTTTGTTCTGCTTACTTCATTCTGCCTCCATTCCTAGAAGTCTCCCTAATGAACAGTGTTGTTTTTTAATTTATTTTTAACGTTCAGTTTTTTAAAATTTTGAGTCCCAGATTCTTTCCTTTGATATGATATCCATTATACATGTGAAGTCATGCAAGGCATATTTCCATATTAAACATGTTGAGCAGTGTTTTAAAAGGAGAGGGATTCATTCCAAAAGAATGTGAAGGATGTGCCAAGTGGGCATAGAAGTGGGAGCTGATAGGCATGAGAGGCAGCAGCCCTGGATAGAGGGAAAGAATCCTTAGTAAAGAGCAATGAATGGGAATGAAAAGAAGACAATAATGAGAATCCTGGAATTGGGCCAGTTAGCAGAGAGTAAAATGGAAAAGAAAATGGGAAATGGGAAAGAAACAACAACCAAACAAAGCTGGCATTTGAGTGAAAAGTGATTGGGAAAAGCTTGACTGACTAAATCCTGATTGGGACTGTTCAGTTCCCTTGTGCTATTTGCCAAAGCCTTCCTATACCAGAACCATCGGACATGGTACCTTCATTAAGAACCAGACATTCAGGGGAGGGAGATGTTGTCTGAGTACCAAGCATCGAGGTCTGATGATGCTTCTTGCAACATTTTGTTGGCTCTCATTTTGTTTTTCTTTCCATGGCTGTGTTTCAGCCCTTTGATTATTCTGATTCTGGGTAGAAACTGACAACATTGTGTTGTATGTTTTTGTCTATTGTATGTTTCCATAGGATGCAGAGATTTCGGCCTTTGAGCTGCAGACTATCCTGAGAAGAGTTCTAGCAAAACGTAAGAATCCCTTCCAGTTCCCCCAACCCTCTTCTTCTCTTTTAGGGGCATAAAGGAAAAGTAGATTATCTTCCTCCCTGCCACCCCCAACTCTACATTATTATTGGCAGCAGCCCTCTCTTGGTAGGATAAAAGGCTGAGATAACTCTCTTGATGCCAACCAGAAGCCATAGCCAGTAGTTCAAAACTATTTAAAAAGGAAATGACTAAAGTGGAGAGAATCCACTGATGAGCCAGAGGGAAAAGGAAAAATTGATTGGATGATCCAAATGCTGGTGGCCAAAAGATTTTTTAAAAATCTCCATTTCATACATGATCATTTAATAGATAGATATAGACCCTGTGGACTATACTGTCCATGGGATTTTCTTGGCAGAAATACTGGGGTAATTTACCATTTCCTTCTCCAGTGGATTAAGGCAAGTAGAGATTAAGTGATTTGCCTAGGATCACATAGCTATTAAGTTCTGAGGTCAGATTTGAACTCAGGTCTTCCTGACTCCAGGTTCAGCACTCTATCCACTGATCCACCTAGCTGCCTCTGTATCAGTGTCAAGGATGCCATAAAAGCAGAGAGATAAAAGGTTCACCTCGTTCTGTATGAACCAAAGAAATATACAAGTTACAACTTACACAGCCCAAACAGGAACACCCATGTACAGTAGGTAGGAAGGTTTAAAATGACTTTAACCTGGCTAAAGTTTAGATGTCCCCAGGTCCGAACACACACAACCTCAAGCATTGGTGAAGTTAACCCAACAAGGCTTCCCTACCATGTAGGAAATGAGGTGGTGTTTACCCCAAAGCCACCAGGCACAGTGAGGTCATGATAGTATCTCAGATGTGTGGTGATCACGGGTCCATGAAGACCAAGAGCTTCATTGTTAATTCACAGATGGATGGACAAAAGGGGAATGGAGGGGAGGGAAACCTCTTTTCTGCTACAGAGTATTAATTGCCCCATGTGTGTCTCTGAGTTCCACATACTCTTCCCCTTCCTGACTGGTGACACCAGGGTCTTGGTCACGAGTCCATCCCCTCTTTATGCTACACCTTCTCACCTTCCCCCCCCCTCCACACACACAACTCCTGCCCATGTAACCCTTTGCAGACCTAACACATACATTTCCCTAGAAATGAGGCTCTGGGAAAGCTATACTCAAACTATAAACAGGCCCATATCAAGATCCTCTGTTTCTAAGATCGTAAGTGATCAAAATGGCAACTCCAAAGAAATTCTCTGTCCTGAGATAACTGCACATGTCCCCAGCATGGTGGATACACTTCTATGTAGACTTTTTGTGTACTTTATCTTTAAAAAAAAAATGGAACAAGGAAAATGTACCCTTTCCTGTAGCTTTTTAGACAGTCCTAACACTCCATGTAATGCATAAAGTCATACTTTAATAGTCATGTCATAAAAGTTCAGCTAAAAGACATCATAGAGATTATCAAATCCAACTCCCTCACTTTACAGAAGAGGAAACTGAGGCACAAGCCAATTAAACGACTTACCCAGGATCACATGGCTAATAAGTACTATTTAAAAATTCAACTATTTTTATTAGAATTGGTTGATTTCTAGTATTTAAATAGTCCAACTACTTCTTATTCCTTTATTTAAAAAATTATTTAATGTGTCTTTCCCCCTGGCCTTTGCTAGGCACTGTACAGAACAAAGAACAAAGTTAGGTTCCTGTAGTATACCCACTCAAAACACCAAAGATCTGACTTTCCTTCTGTGTCCTCTAGGTCCAGATATCAAGTCGGATGGCTTCAGCATTGAGACTTGCAAGATCATGGTTGACATGCTAGATGTATCCTTAAGCATGTGCTAGGGAACTCAGAACAGGGGATTTGTATAGATGCTACATTTGGCTGAAGAAATGGCATGAAATCACTAAGGCTAGATGTTTATCTTTGAGCTTTGGTGTGGAGAGCTCATGAAGAAATTAGTTAACTCCTGGGGTTAAAATTTAAAGAAAAACAGGAAGTTAAGAAGCCACATCACTTCTAGGAAGGAGTGGGGAAGGGAAAGGAGAGTGGAATTTGAAAAGTAATTAGAGATGCTGCAGGCTCAAAAATGCCCAGCTTGTCTGCAAAGTGAGACCTGGGTCCCCTGCCTGAATCATGGGCAGCTGTGGCTTCTCTTGGAGAGAAGTCACCCTAACAGGAGAGACATGGGATCAGAAAGAAAAAGGAAGCATGTCCACTCCCTCTAAGGAAGCTGACTCTTGGGTCATCCAAACTATTCCCATGTGGCCATTTTGTGTTTTGTTCAGATTGTTTCCTGAGTGAATGTATTTCTATTTTTTTACTGAATCTCAGGGTGGGAAAGCCATCAGAGCTAGCCCACACCTGAATGAAAATTTCCCCTATGGCAGACCTCACTAGTGGCCATCTGACCTTTGCTTGAGAACCTCTATGAAGAGGGAACCTACTATCTCTTTAGGTGGTCCATTCCACTTCAGAAGAGCTCCGATTGTTAGGAAGCTTAGCCTAAATCGAGCCTACACTCTTTTCCACCCATTCCTTCTCTCTCTGGCTTCTCTGGCCAAGCAGAATGGGTCTAATCCCTCTTCCATAAAGCAGCCCTTCAAATACTTGAAAGACTAGTATCATGTTGGTCTCCCCTAAGGATCCTCTAGTCAGAGCTAAACATCCCTAGTTCTTTTAACCAGTTCCCATATGGCACAATCTCACAATCCTTCTCCATCCTGCTTGTCATTCTCTAGATAGTCTTAATAACGTCTTTCTTCAAATGTAGTGCTGAGAACCAAATGTAATAACTTCAATTATGGTCTGACCTGAGCAAAGTACAGAGGGTCTACTATCTCCCTAGACCCAGAGCAGTTCTTCTCTTAACGCAACCTAAGATTGAATTAAATTTTGAGACCACGATATCAGATTGCTGAATCAGTCAATCTGATGCAATAAACATTTTAGAGCTCACAATCCATTAAAGTCCCTAGACCTTCTACCAACCGAAGACTACCTAAACATGCCTTTTCTAGCTTGTACTTATGAAGTTAGTTTTTTTTAATCTTACACCGATATAAGACTTTATATTTACTCCTGTAAAGTGTAATCTTGGATCTGACCCAGAATTCTAGCTGTCAAGATCTTTTTGGATCCTGTCTTTCCTCCCAGCTTTTCAAATATCTGCAGGTTTGATAAGCATGCCCTTTCTGCTGAGCAGGACAAGTTGCTGTTAAAAATGTTAAATAATACAGGACCAAGGACAGATCCCTGGGGCAGCTCACAAGAGACCAGTATTCAAGTTGTTGCTGTCAAATCATTAATGAATACACTTGAGGTCTGGATATTCAACATACTTTGAATTCATCCACCTATACTGTTTTTTAGTTCAGGGTTTTTTGTGTTGCATAGTGTGACAGGATGCACAGTGCAAGTGCACATGTTTTGTGTTCAGAACCAAGGCTGCTGTGATGCTGCATGAAACTTGGATTCATTATGTGTTTGATTTTTTTTAAATATTAATTTATTTATTTAACTTTTTAAATTCATTTCCACAAAATTTTGGGTTCCAAATTTTCTCCCCATTTGTCCCCTCCCCCCACCCCAATACACTGAGCATTCTAATTTTCCCTATCACCAATCTGTCCTCTCTTCTATTCTCCCTCCCTTCCCTTGTCCCCATCTTCTCTTTTGTCCTGTAGGGCCAGATGACTTTCTATTCCCCATTACCTGCATTTCTTATTTCCTAGTAGCAAGAACAATACTCAACAGTTTTCCTAAAACTTTGAATTCCAACTTCTCCCCATCCCTCCCTCCCCACCCATTCCCTTTGGGAAGGCAGGCAATTCAATATAGGCCATATCTGTGTAGTTTTGCAAATGACTTCAAAAATAGTCATGTTGTATAAGACTAACTATATTTCCCTCCATCCTATCCTGCCCCCCATTGTTTCTATTCTCTCAAGAGTGTTGACTTCAAATTGCTCCCTCCTCCCATTGCCTTCCCTTCCACCATCCCCCCCACCCTGCTTATCTCCTTCTCCCCCACTTTCCTGTACTGTAAGATAGGTTTTCATACCAAAATGAGTGTGCATTTTATTCCTTCCTTTAGTCAAATGTGATGAGGGTAAACTTCATGTTTTTTTCTCAGCTCTCCTCTTTTTCCCTCCACTAAAAAGTCTCCTGCTTGCCTCTTGAATGAGAGATAATTTACCCCATTCCATTTCACCCTCTCTCCTCCCACTACATTTCTCTCTCACCGTTTACCTTAATTTCTTTTAAGATATGGTCCCATCTTATTCAATTCACTCTGTGCTCTCTGTCTCTGTGTGTGCATGTGTGTGCACGCGCACATGTGTACATGTGTGTGCGTGTGTGTGCACGCGCACGTGTGTATGTGTGTGTGCGTGTGTGTGTAGTCCTACCAACTACCCAGATACTGAAAAGTTTTAAGAGTTACAAATATTGTCTTGCCATGTAGGAATGTAAACAGTTCACCTTTGGTAAGTCCCTTATGACTTCTCTTTGCTGTTTGCTTTTTCATGCTTCTTCTCATTCTTGTGTTTGAAAGTCAAATTTTCTTTTCAGCTCTGGTCTTTTCATCAAGAATGCTTGAAAGTCCTCTGTTTCATTAAAAGACCATATTTTCCCCTGAAGTATTATACTCAGTTTTGCTGGGTAGGTGGATTCTTGGTTTGAGTCCTAGTTCCTTTGACTTCTGGAATATCCTATTCCATGCCCTTCGAACCCTTAATGTAGAAGCTGCTAGATCTTGTGTTATCCTGATTGTATTTCCACAATACTGGAATTGTTTCTTTCTAGCTGCTTGCAATATTTTCTCCTTGACCTGGGAATTCTGGAATTTGGCCACAATGTTCCTAGGAATTTCTCTTTTTGGATCTCTTTCAGGCAGTGATCGATGGATTCCTTCACTACTTATTTTGCCCTCTGGTTCTACAATATCGGGGCAGTTTTCCTTGATAATTTCATGAAAGATGATGTCTAGGCTCTTTTTTTTGATCATGGCTTTCAGGTAGTCCCATAATTTTTAAATTGTCTCTCCTGGATTGATTTTCCAGGTCAGTTGTTTTTTCAATGAGATATTTCACATTATCTTCCATCTTTTCATTCTTTTGGTTTTGTTTTGTGATTTCTTGGTTTCTCAGAAAGTCATTAGCCTTCATCTGTTCCATGCTAATTTTGAAGGAACTATTTTCTTCAGTAAGCTTTTCAACCTCCTTTTCCATTTGGCTAATTCTGCTTTTTAAAGTATTCTTCTCCTTGGCTTTTTGAACCTCTTTTGCCAATTGAGTGAGCCGATTTTTCAAGGTGTTATTTTCTTGAGCATTGTTTTGGGTCTCCTCTAGCAAGGTATTGACCCATTTTCATGCTTTTCTTGCATCTCTCTAATTTCTCTTCCCAGTTTTTCTTCCACCTGTCTAACTTGATTTTCAAAATCCTTTTTGAGCTCTTCCATGGCCTGAGCCCATTGGATATCTATTTCGGATGTTTGGGATACAGAGGCCTTGGCTTCTATGTCTTTCCCTGATGGTAAGCATTGTTCTTCCTCATCAGAAAGGAAAGGAGGAAACATCTGTTCACCAAGAAAGTAACCTTCTATGGTCTTTTTTTCCCTTTTCTGGGCATTTTCCCAGCCAGTTACTTGACTTCTGAGATTCCTCTGCACCCCCGCCTAGATCCACCCAGCTAGTGCTTGGGGTCTGAGATTCAAATGCTGCTCCCCAGCCTCAGGGCTTTCCGTGGTGGGCACGGCTGCTATTCAATGTGAGCTTAAGTTCTGGTGCTCAGGTGGGGGTAGGGCTGCCTCCCAGGCTCAGTTCCCTCAGGGGGTTTATGCGGAGACCTTCAGTAATGGATCTGAGGTCCTTCCTGCTCCGGGAGCGCCACTGCCTTTGCCGCTGCCTCCCGAGGGGACCTGAGTTATGGAGACACCCTGCTCCCCTCTCAGCCAGCCCAGAAATCTCTCTCACTGACCTGTAGCACCTGTGGGTGGAGGGCCCTTTGCAGCCGCCAGAGGTTCCGTCCCTGAAGCCTGCTTGGGTCTGCTCCTCTCGGGGCCAGGCGCCAGGGCTGGGCTCCGCTGTCTGGTGTGCGACGGACCTTTGTTGCTGGTTTTTCAGGGCTCTCTGGAACAGAAATCTCCTCCACTGTGTTGCTGCACAGCTTCCACTGCTCCAGAATTTGTGGGGAGTTCTTTTTACAGGAAATTTATGGGCTGTGGATTCAGAGCTAGCATATGTGAGTCTTTCTACTATGCCATCTTGGCTCCTCCCCCTATGTGTTTGATTTTTAATTCATTTTTAGGAGTTGAGACCCACAGTTTAAGAAGCGCAGATCTAGCCATTTCTCTCTTCCCTACAAGAATAGCCTGACATATTTTGTGAAATTCTTTGTTTAAATCTAAGTAAGCTATATTTATAGCATTCCCCTTAGCTATCAACCTAATAACCCTGATAAAATATCCCCTAAGTTAATTTTTTTTTCAAAAGTGAACCTACTGATCCTGTGGTCTAAATGTTTCCTTTTCAGTTTCTGTATGATGTGGTTTCTCCTGCTATAATCATTTCTAGTTTAATATCCACACTCATCTCCACCAGTTCTTTATCTGACACTATGCTAAGCCAAGGAAAAGTGGCACCTTGGTCATTTTTCCTCCTGGTCTCCAATGGCTAGTGAGAAGGTATAGCAAGAAATTTTCCCAACCTACACAAAGTCCCATTGCACAGCACCTGTTGCCTGTTGGCTGGCAGATCCCTTTATGAAAGGCCTAGCAGGATGTCAGGAAAAAACCATGGTAAAACATCTAACACATCACTGAGTGGTAGAAGGGATGGTAACATCATAAAAGTATAACAAAAAAAATTCCATTGTACAAAGATCTTTCCTTAACCAAAGGCAGGCTGATGGGAGTGGTAAACTGGGCCTGAAGGAGTTCTACCTTCTCTGGTCAAAAATACAAAAATACCAGGTATGACTCCAGGCATGGGGGGTGGGGGTGGGGGGGTGGGAGATAGCTCCTCTACATTCATATAAAGATACTCTCAGTGTGGTGGTTTAATGCTTTAAAATTTGGAAGCGTGTGATTTATCGATTTTTTTAAAAAAAATTATATTTATATCGCAAGGAAAAATTAGGGGCACATATGTATCCCTGTGCATATGTAATTTTAGAAAACAAATCACTTTTGTGGGGAGCAGCCAGAGCACTGTCTTATGACTTGATTTCACCTATAGCAAAGAAAAGACTGGGTGAAGGACAGAATTGACCACTCCTACCAGAGTCACAAAAATATCAGGGATTTTCTTGGTTGAAGACATCTTCTGTGTTTCATTTGTGGACCTCTACTATGCAAATAAACAAAAGCGATTCGGAAATGCTACCCGAATTTGCTTTACTTTGTTGTTTTGGGTGGATTTTGGAGGGCAGGCCCTAATAGTTACAGAAAGGAGAGGAGTTTGATGATAGTGATGTCATCAGCATAGGGAATTCCCAAGTGATGAAACTCCCTCACCCAGTGAAAGTTAGCACTTCCTCTACAGCTCAGTCTTAGAGAAGGAGGGGAAAAAGAACATCAGGGAAACATTTTACAAATGCAGAAGGAAGTTTAGGAAGAAACAGATGAGCATTTTATGATTTCTCCCATTTTAATTCTTCTATGCAACAGGACTAAGGTGAAAATGTGTTTAATGAGAATGTATGTGTAGAACCTATATAAGACTGTATACCATCTCAGGGAGGGAAGGGGGGAAATGAGGGGAGGGAGAGAAAAAATCTAAGATATATGGAAGTGACTGTAGAACACTGAAAACAAATAAAATAATTAAAATAAATAAAAATTCAAAAAAAGAAACAGATGAGCAGCACAGTTCGGGAACTAAGATGTTACATTTATTATGTACTTTAAAAAAAGTTGTACTTAGTAGAGATTTTCAATTTCACAAAAATAAACCAGAAATTTAAAAAAGAAATGCACCCTGAAATGACTGCTCAATATTTTGCCAATTTGGCATTTGGAACTTGCAGAGAGAAGAGAGTTGGCTTAATTTGGTTCAGTGATAATGCACTGTTGTCAAATGACCTCCTGACTGGTAGATAAAGAATGGCCAGTTTAGTTCAACAAGCCATTAAGGATCTACTTGTGTAAAGCATTGGGGAGACAAAGCTAGGGTCAAAATAAAGCCCTGCTGTCAAGAAGTTTATTCTCTGAATTAAACATACACACGAGGAACAGAGGGTGATGGATGTGAAGAAAGGCAAATTACTGAACAAAGTTAGAGGAGACAAAAATAGCTCTTCCCCAGGGAGTAAGGGAAGGCATCACGAAGGAGCTAGAACCCATGTTGAGACTTCATAAAGGAAAAACTTTAATAGATAGTAATTGGGACTCAGAGAGATCTTTCTAGGAAGGAGTTAGGGAGGGTTGAGGGAGGGGAAAGGGTGAGGGGGGAAAAAAGGTGCAAATTATAATACAAAACTACCAAATATCTGATTACTAAGAACTGTAGGTCTCCATGCCTAAGATTTCAAGCTTTTTTAGGTTAGCAGACTATGGAGTGGGCTTCATACTTACAGGGAAACACACACAGACACAGCTGGAGTAAATGGCTGCAAAATTTGTTTTTCTCAGACAGCTAAATCAGAAAACCAATTAATTCCCCTAAGATTGATGATAACATTAAGTTAAAGGTCTGTAGTTTTTTGTGGGGGGGAGGGGGAACCATTCCTGCTTTGCAAGATACATTGCAGATTAAATGTGCTTTAAAAAGTCAAGTTCTTCATGTCTACTTTGCTTATTCCAGAAAATTTACAAAGAGATGGACGTTGATAGGTCCGGCACCATGAATGCCTACGAGATGCGTAAAGCGTTAGAAGAAGCAGGTAACACGTCTCAAAGACTTTCATTTGCTTCAGAGTCACTGGACATCATCTTCCTTTAATGAAAGTGCTGTAAACTGCCCCCCAAAATAAAGCCACATCTTTTTCCCTCTACTTTCAAAAGAATAACTGGCAAAACATGACTTAGGACAGAATCTTCCCCTCCTAGTACTCTTTCTGAATTTAAGACTCTTTGAGAAAACTCTAGCAGGTCAACCATGCTAAAAATGGTTTCCAAAATTCATAGGCTTATTTTACTTAGAACAACTTCAATTAGGATTATATAGAACAGGGTGGTGATAGTTCTGCTGTACTGTGGTCTATTCAGGCCACACCATACAATGACAGAGTTGAAAGGAACCTCAGAAGTCACTGATGCCAGCCTCATCCTCACCAAGAATCCCTCTACCACAGCAGGAATGTTGGGTTCCATTCTGGGCAGCCATATTTTTTAGAAAGGACTTTGATAAGCTATAATATATCTAGTGAGGGAGGAGACTAAAGGAACTGAGAATATTTAGCCTGGAGAAGATGTAGAAGGGGCATGTATGTGACAAGATGTCATATAAAAATGAGATTAAGCATGTTTTGCTTGAATCTGAGGATAGAATTAGAAGCAATGGATGGAAAGGAAAGAAGGGCAGATTCAGCTCAGTATTAAAAGGAACATTGTAAAAATTAAGGCTGTCCCCAAAATGGGATGGGACGTCTCCTAAAGTAGTAATAGCATTTATGTAACTCTAAAGTTTGTAAAGCACTTTATGTGTATTGTCATTTGATCCTTACAACAGCCCCATTATTATTAAACATGTTACAGATGAGGAAACTGAGGCACTTGCCCAGGGTGACATAGCTAATAAGTGTATGTGGCAGGGTTTGAGCTTAGGTCTTTCTGACCTTTTCCTGTGCTCTATCCACTCAACTACCCAAGTAGCCTGAGTAGTGCGTTCTCCTTCATCGTTGGAGATCTCTTACTAGACCTTTGCTTGGGGTGTTGTAGAAGGAAGTGAGGCTTTGGGTAAGCATTATACTAGGTAATCTCTGATATCTCTTATAGCTCTAAATTTCTTGACTCTAGGACTTTATTCCCATTGTCACCAAGGCAAAACAAATGTGGTGAAGGAGATTACAAAATATTTATGGCAAAAATGTGTGATCAAATGGGGTCTCAAAGTAGAGAAGGTGTCCTGGAAGCATTTAGTGATGAGGATGATTCGAAAGATGAAAAAAGCTGTTATGTAAGCAGAATTTTAAAAACATAGCTAAAAATAGGGAGCAACATGGAAAGGTTATGGAGATGGGAATGGATGATGGGAACAAAGAGATTTGGTTTGAGTAAAACCAAGGAAACAGACAGGAAGTAGGACAAAGAACCAGGCAGGAGCTGAGTCCCAGAAAAGTAGTTTGGAAACCAAAGAAACAGCAGCTGACATGACTTCTGAAAACTGGAATTGGTTCCAAAGAGCCAAAGCCCCCAGGAAAAATCATCCTGCATTCAGGAGAAAAATCATAGAGCCTGGGGTTCATTTGTGACATCACATGCACTGTCACCAAGTAATCACTATGTGGGGTTCCCCTGAGCATCGAATTACAGAAAACCTAAGATGAAGGTTGTTTGTTTGTTACAACCTTAGGTTTCAAGCTACCCTATCAGCTCCATCAGGTCATCGTAGCCCGGTTTGCAGACGACGAGCTCATCATCGACTTCGATAACTTTGTTCGGTGCTTAGTTCGACTGGAAACACTGTTCAGTAAGTGGACATTTGGGGCAGAAGATCCATTTGGTTCTCTTAGCATCAGAAGCAGACAGCTTCTGTCCTATCTTCTTTACAGCTGGTGAAAGCATCTGAGCCAAACAGATATCTGCTCAATAATATGAGGGTGACATTCCTTCCTCCTTAATTAAGAGGCAGGAGAAAAAAACGGTGCTTTGTCAACAAAATCGTCAGTAAGACTTGGTGGTTTTGAACTAGGCACAAGGGGACAATTACCCATATTTTTACCTCTTTACTCATAATATCCTTTTTCTCCTCTTCCTTTACAGAAGTATTCAAGCAGCTGGACCCTGAGAACACCGGAACAATAGAACTCAATCTTACCAGTGTAAGTCAGCAGCTGGCAAGGTTTATTACCAATATCTTTCTCCTCAAAAGGAGACCTCTTTATTTAGGGGATGAGACAGAGTCCCAGGACTTCTTGACCTGCCTTTTAAAACTCCAAAAGGAATGGACCTCGAAAATAGTTACTGCTTTTATTATGGTTCCAAGCTTTCACAGTGCACTTTTATTTGGGGATGTAGAACAACCAGTCATTGGTTTCTCATTGCAAGAAATATATCCAAGGGTTTTTAGGCTGAAAGGATGTTTTTGCCTTTTTTTGGTGGGTCACAGATAAAGAAAGGCAATACTGATTAATGTATAGTAGATAGTTCCTTTTTCAATATTATGAATGCTCAGTGGAGAACTGACTTCCACCTCAGATGATCTTTTTAAAAACACACTACCTCTGAAGATGCAGGTTGATTTAAATAAATGCCTGTGCCCAGCATATACTTTAAATCCAGTCCACCCAACACTGAGCATTTCCTCATTTTGTCCATCAGTCTCCTCATCCTCATTACTGGCTCATCTTCTCTTTCTGCTGTGATTTTTCTCCCTTCTTTCTCATTTGTGAAGATGGCACCTTAGGGTCAAATTTCATGTTAAGCAAGTTTTTTTGTTGGCATTGTAGTTCTCTTTTGTCTCCATCCCTTTCACCCGTTAGGAATAAAGCTAAATAGCAGGACACATGTTTTTAAGATGCAGAGCAATACTTACATGCCTAGAGTTCCAAAAATGGCCAACACTGAAATCACCAGCAATGCAAATTAAGTATTTTCTAGGTTGCCTGATACATCAGCCTGACAATAAGCAGAGCTCAAAATTTTCCATTTTCATCTCAAGGATAACAAGAGTAAGGGAAAACTGAAGCTGAGTCCTTTTTCATTAACACCTGGATTCAATTTGAATCTCTGTCACAATTACTCAATTTTGATTTCTCATCAGGGATTGAAGAAGCTGAGCTTGCTCTTGACAGAGATGATGGGAGCCATAGGGCTATCTAGTGAGAGCATTGGGTAGAATGGCAGAGTAGTTTCATTCCTACGCTTTGGAGAGAGGAGAGAGATGAGGGGGGGGGACCTATTTAATGGACTGACAATTTTCCTAGAACGTTGGACTTCTGGGTAAGACTTCAACTTTAACAGCTTATTTTACGTGTGTATGATACATAAATGCATGTGGACACATATATACATGCACACATACATATGCCTCTTCTATTGTATTATGAGGAAATAACTTGACCAACAAAATACACATTTTAAAACTGCTCATAATTGAACATTAACATTCTTGCTGCCACATGAAACCTAAGAAATGGTCGCTGCCCTTAAAGACCGTGATCTAAAACAGTCACAATATAATTGAAGCTTAAAATATGGCATATGTTAAGGTCTGAGAACTCTACCCATATTATCCTTGTTTATCTATTATGATCCCGTTCCTCCTAAACTTCCCCTACCTGTCAGTGTATCACTGTTGCTTGTATTTTAGTAAATCTGTCTGCCTACCCAATATTTCCCACCCAGCTTCTTTCAAGCGTCAGGAAAACATTCCACACCCTTGACTTTCCCCTCCTCTTCCATCACCTCATCCTTTAGTCTCTCTCACTTGGATGTTTCTAAGCATGAGGAATGCTCATCTACATCTTCCTTCAGGGGATACTCATTCTTCAGATAAACTTTGTACGTGACTGCTTTACGCCCCAAGGAAGTCAATCAACAAGTTTTTATTAAGTGCCTACTATTTGCTAGGCACTGGAGATAACAAGTATAAAAAAAAAGGAAAAAATCAAACTGGAATGAGTCAACATTCTAGTAGGGGATATGTGTATCTATATCTATATATATATATCTATATCTACATATATATACACACATACATACAAACACATACTTAACACAGTGCCTGCCTGGCACATTGTAAGCACTTAGTTTAATGACTGATATACAGCCCAAATATAACTAATAAATACAAACATATGCAAAGTAGTCAAATACAAGGCACTTTTTTCAACTAACAAGCACTATCTTCCCTTCCTCAAGTTTCTCATCTCTCACTAAAAATAAGTAGCATTTATAACAAATGTGCAGAAGCAAACCAATTCCCAGTATTAGCCAAATCAAAAAAAAAAAAAACGTGTCTCTGTATCTTGACTCCATCCACTCTCTGCCAGGGAGGAGGCCGCCGTCTTCATCGTCAGTTGCCCTACAGCATGGCTGGTCACTGCACTGACCAGAGTCCTTGAATCTTTCAAAGTTAGTTATTTTTACAGCATCGATGTTATTATAACAGAAACTGCAATGGCTCTGCCCACTTCACTCTGAAGTTTATGAGCATCAGAGAATTCTCTGAATCAGAGAGAGGGAGGGAGGGGATCCATTTCAGGCTTGGAGGATGGCCAAGATATAGAGACAAGTAGCAGGAAGATTCTTGGCAGTGATTGATAACCAGTTTGAAATAATGTATTGACATTTACTACTTTAAGCCAAGAATCTAGGTCTTTTAAGTGGGGATGTAGTCTAAAATGTTCATTGATGTACTGAGTTTTAGCCCATAAATAAACCTATGTGTACAATTTTTCTGATACACACCTGTTATTCAGAAGTTAACGACAACACTGTAAAGTGTCATGTAATCCTGACCTGAAAGGGAGGGTCATTAAATGGCTTTTTTCCTTTCCCTTCCTCTCTTATAGTGGCTGTGTTTTTCGGTCCTTTGATGTAATAACAACTGACCCTGCTGAAGACTTCTCATGAAATTACGGTCACCTGAAGACTAATCTTCCATAAAAGAAACACTATGTCCTACTTTTGATCTGCACCTTGAGTTTATGAATAGCAACTGCTTGAACTGATGATTAGGACTGACAAAAAGTAGCTTTGTCTTAAGTACTCAAGAGATCAAAATTTCCAGATACCCAGAGCAAGCCTCATTACATTATATGCAAAAAGTGTAGTTTAGCCATTTGCAACCTCAATGAAAGCTTTAATTTTCTAAACAGGACATACTTTTTTTTTACATACTTACATATGTATAACAATATTAAGTCAAGAAAAATGCAGGGAGAAACCTCATGCAAACATGAGGCTGTTTTTAAAGGAACCAACCCCTCACTGTGCATGAAGTATTTACATTTGCAAATTTAGCTCATCCCAGAAATGACAATAAGGTCATCATTTCATTTAAACAAGGTAAAAAATATAGTACATATCAGAAAGTCCATGTGATATAAAAGAAACAGCACTGGATTTGATGTCAGAACACCTGGACTCATATCCACTTCCCACCTAAAGTCACCTTAACTCTCTGGATCTCAGTTCCATTATCTGTAAAAAGAAGGGGCTGGATTACATTGCATCAAAGTCCCTTCTTCTAAATCCCAATAAATAACCTGACTTAAGACATTTAAAGATTTGAGATGAGAAAGAGGCAGTATGGGTAATGGAAAGGGCACAGGATCCTGGGAATCAGAGGGTCTGGATTTAAGTCCTGGCAATTCCAAGGTATGTCAGTTTATCTAGGCCTTGAAAAGTTTCCTCATCTGTAAAATGAGGGGTTGGCCTGGGTGATATGTAACATCACTAACAGCTTTGAATCCTATGATTTTGCCTTGCCTCTACCCTTCAAATTCTTTGGGCTAAGCAATCCTGAAAATGGCAAATCATTGTCTTTAACCCTAAGAAGTACTAGAGCAGCAGAATCTGGTCTTCTTAAAGTCTTACAGAATGAAGCATTCAGGTATTTTATACTAATTAACTGCAGCTCTGGACCAATCAGAAGACCATGCACCAAAGCCATACTATCATGTTTTTAATTTGATGACGAATACAAAGGACATATCAGGATGCTTGCTGGCTCAATACTATGGCAACTGTTGACTTCAAGAATTCAGTTGGCTTGTTTGTGCAGTCAAGGTCAATAGCTGTTCATCAGGAAATAGTTCCAGGTTATTTCCTAACTTTATCATCAAATAAATGTAAGCAATATTACAACAAGAAAACTATCTTATTTCCCTTTCTTTCAAATAAGTATGATTGATTAAAGAAATTAGAACATGATATTTCTTAGTAGGGGGTACCAGTATGAACAGGTTGCTTTAGCTCTATTCTGGCCACCAAACACAAGGATCTTTGCAAATCCACACATGAACAAAAGTCACTTTCCTGTAAACAACACTGAACTACCCGGTACTGATGAATGATCTAATTATAAAGAGCAGCTCTGATTTCTGTAGCTTATTTTTCTCTTTTCAAGAAGTCTGGATGTGAAGGTTCCTTGGAAAAGGTACATACCTTGCTTTTACCTATGAGTTACATTAAAAATGGCAGAAACATTGCTATTAAGGGAAAACAGAGTATATGAAGATGAGATATGCAATGTACATTAATTACTGCAATACAAAGGAGCTAGGATTTGACCCACAATATGAAGGAATCTGTTACAGCAAGGACTGTGTTCCCAAAGTGTTTAGATGACATTAGTTACATATCACTACCCTCAGGATACTCCAAACAACCTATAAAAATCTCTTTAGTGCCACCTTTCTTCCTGGATAAGAAAGATAAGACACCAAAATGACAATGCTCTCATGTTCTGAGATTTCTAGTACCCTTTCACTGTCATTTACCTGGTGTTGTATGGTGAAACGAACCCTGGTCTGGAGACAGGAGACCTGGCTTTTACTTGTGCCTTGCAGTAATTAAATTCCCTTGTGCCTGGGTAAGTCACAGCCTCTTAAGATCCATATCATCACATGTCCTGCTTCTCTTAGACAGCTGATGTAAAGATCTGCATGAGCAAACCTCCAAACTTCTGTTTTCTCCATCTGTAAAAGTAGACCAGGTACATATCTAAATATTCTTCTGACTCTTAAGTCAATGATCCTAAGTAGGTAAAGAGCATACAAAATTAGTACACTAAGAGGCAGTGTCCAATGAACATGCTGGGATTTCATCACTCACTCGATGAACAAACTAGTGTATGTTTAGGTAGCTAGGTGATACGGTGCCTAAGAGTGCTGGATATGGAGTTGGGAAGACCTGATTTCAAATTCTGCCTTGGCTCTCAGTCTCAGTTCACTCACCTGTAAAATGGAGCTAATAATAGTGCCTACCTCCCAGGGCCATGTGTATAACACTGTGCAGGTGCTATATGAGAGTGAGCTACCATCATTACTACTGTTATTGGTGACAAATTTAAGGGGTCACATTTCTGTACTACATTGGTTAATGGCTTTACATTACTGTTTAAGCCACCTAAGAAGTTGGCAGTCCTGCCTTTAGTCAAAGCCTGTTTTTGATACCAAGAACTTAAATCAAAGGCAGAAACCAAAGAGACAAAAAAATTTTATTTTATCACAATTGACAAAAAAATAAAATCAGATAAAATTCTGACAAATTTTAAAGGTAAGTCTACAGAATGTTTCTACATTTAAATTGCAAAATACAAAAGACAATAAATACAAGACTCAAAATTCAGGTGAAAAACAAGATTCTAAATCTAAATTACATGTAATATAGTATAATATTCAAAATATATGTGTAAATCTTAAGATGTTACGGCATTCATATAAAGTTATTGCTCACTTTAGGACTAGATAATGGTTTTTCAGATCAATACAGACTATTGTACTGTCTCTTCACAACTTCAACTGAGTCAGCTGAGAAAATGCTCTGCTTATCAAAAGGTGCTCCTCACTGCTTCTGGGCAGGCTGAGATGGCGATAGCCTGCTCTGGTGTGCACAAGATCATCACAGTCAATTACTGAGGCAGGCTCCAAAATAAAGTCACTTAGGCAGGATGTGAATTTTCTACTGAATAAAAGGTCTTTTCCTTTTTTTAAATTTTAAACAGAACATTTAGATGTCACTGCATCGTTGTCCTTATGAGTGCCACATGCTGAAGTATGGAGCTTCTTTACCCCAAAAGAGCAAATACCACTTGCTTATAAGCACCATTCCAGTGTGTCGAAGGTTCTCAACTGAATTAAGTCAATCCTTCATTTGTTTCTAAAGCACATTCTTCAATGCTTTCAAGTTAGTTATGCTGTCACGGATGCCTACACCAATCACATTCCTTTTTTAATAATAGATTAGTACTTCATAAAGATTCCATGGGATTTCATGCCAAGCTCCTCTGTCGTGGTTTAATTCTTGGGTAGAGCTAGAAAGGAGTTAAAAAATAATTTAATATGTGTATTAAATTATATTGAGCAACTATGTTCTGATACTATTCAGAAAGGTATCAAAAGATCATAGGGATAGTGATTACAAAGGTGAAGTGGTACAGTAACACAGAAACTTTTAAATTCCCTCTATATAGAGTGCTGGGGGAAGGTGGAAAGACAGCATAACTATAGAGGAGCTATGGGTGACCACACTTCAATCCATGAGCCAGTTTAACGAGTAATGCAACTGCTCACCTTGCCTCTCTCTACTCCTCTACCATAATGTTTCAGAGACACAGTGAAGGGGAAAAACTGAAACACACCTAAATTGTTCTGTCAGTGCAACACACCAAAGGAAGAGCATTTCTCTGATACAAATAAAGGAATTAGCAAAATAATAAATTTGGATTTTGAAGCCAATGAATCAAATTTCTTTTTCTACTGCTTTAAGTCTCAAACAAAGCCAAAAAAAAAAAAAAATTGTGCATGTGAATTTTATCTCCAAAAGATTTCAGTACTGAAGAAATTCAAGATTGAGGAAGAGATTAAAATCTTTAGTACATTTACTTCTGGTAACACATGGGCAAATGCCACTGAAGAAAATTCCTGCATTTGATTACTTGGTTTACATACTCAGCTATTGAACAATCTTCCATTATATAGAGGCGTATTGCCCCTTTACTTGGAAAACCACCACTAAGTCTGTCCAGTAAAAATCTGGAGCAACTGGTTCTAAGTAGAACTGTTCAGATACACAGTAAAAATGGGAGGCATCATGTTGCAGTAGAAAAGAGACTATTCAGAAGAAGACATATCCCTACAAGACTGTGGGACACATCACTTAAGCCACTCTGAGCCTCAGTTTCTGCATATAAAATAGACATAATATCTTGCAGGATAAGTGCAAGGAAAAAAACACTCAAATTCTATTGTGCTATACAAATTAAGCACAATTACTACTACAACTACTACTAATGCCAATTTACTTCCTTCATAGGCCTAAAAAGTAAAATGAAGATAACTTTGAAGATAACTAAATTTTTCACATTTTCAGTTAACATCTAAAAGAGATCTCTTATTTTATGGACTATAAATATCCTTTTAATTTCTAACTTCCCAGTAAAGTAAAAGTATATTTCAATACATAATTCACATGAAACAGTCTAGTATTTAGTTAAAAGTTTTATCAGACAAGTAAGCAAAGCTTTTTGGATACTTAACACACATGATGGATAAATGACAGAGGAATAGGGTGAAATACAGTCAAGTATGACTTCTAAACTAAAATATCATTTCTACTGCTCTTTTCTCTCTGCTGGTACCTAGTCCACTGTTAAGTTCTGCAGTTTTAAATACAAGGCCCACAACCCCGATTCAGGACCTAATCACATTATACCTAGACTATAACAACCACCTAGGCAGCCTCACTGCCTCACTAACATAGTGGAGAGAAGCTCAGGGCCTTGACTTAGGAAGAGTTGAATTCAAAGCCAGCCTCTGACATTTGATAGCTGTGACCCTGGCTACTTCCCTTTTATACCCAAAACTACATGGAGTAGTCTAACAAGAATTAGGTATCTCACGCATCCATATTAGGAAATCATCACTACACCACCGGTTTGTATTCTGTAATCCAGTTGACCAAATCTCTTTACTCATTTTTTCTTTTTTTCCCCCAAAACACCAAGTCACAGAATAACAAACCGAAAAGAGGCCATAAATAATTAAAATGGGCATGCTTGCACTTTTAAACATGTAAATTTTTCACCTGAATGTACTCTTCCACACTCTTCTCTCCTTCAAAATGCTGCTAAACAAATTTCTCACCTATGGTCAGCAAGTTCACACTAAGAAACCACTAGAATTTTCATATGTTCTTATTCCTGGGGCATAGTCACAAAGACCTGGGGTTCCAGTTTCACCTCTCATAAAGATGGCCAAGGTGGTTCCCAGGCAGGTCCCTTACTCTCTCATTAAAGTTCACCAAGGCACTTTAAAGACCCCATAATGCAGAGCTGACACTAAGGAGCTGCACTGATAGGAGGAGTATCTCTCTTTTTTTAATGTATGTTTATTTATTTTTAGTTTTCAACATTCATTTCCACAAAATTTTGAGTTCCAAATTTTCACCTCATCTCTCCCCTTCCCCCCCCCGAAACACTGTGCATTCTGATTACCCCTTCCCCCCCCCCACCTCGTCTGCCCTCCCTTCTGTCACACCCCTCCCTTCCCTTATCCCCATCTTCTCTCTTTTTTTGTAGAGCAAGACAGATTTCTTTACCCCATTACTTGTATTTCTTATTTCCCAGTTGTATGCAAAAACAATTCTCAACATTCATTCCTAAAACTTCTCTCCCTTCCTCCCTCCCCACCCATCCCCACTGAGAAGGCAAGCAATTCAATATAGGCTATATATGCATAGTTATGCAAAAGATTTCCATAACAGTCATGTTGTGTAACACTAGCTATATTGCCCTCCATCCTATCTTACCTCCCATTTATTCTATTCTCTCTTTTGACCTTGTCCCTAGAAGGAGCACCTTTTAAAGAGCTCCCCAAAACAATCAAAACACAGCTCCGGTGCAAAAATTGAAAAAAGCTCTTATGTTACTTGATTTCTTATATTCAGCCTCTATTATTTTTTTTTTAGTTCCACTGCATTCTATTCCTTTAAGGCCCATAAGCCTAGGGCAATGCAGTCTAAAATGGATACTCAGGAAATAATGTTAATAAGGTCAAAGTCAATGGCTCCAATTCCCACTTGGACTGGGTAACTTCACTCTTTTCCCTATCCACAAATAGCCTAGCCTCAAGGGGGACACCTCTCTCCAAAGCCTTAGTGGGAAACATTCTTTAACAAAGAAGTAACTTACTCCTAGCAGATTCCGAGGCACGTATCCTTCCTTGTCGCTGAGCCGCGCCCACCACCACTCCATTTCATCTTCATCTTCCCTTCGGATGACTGTCATACAGTCTCCTTCCTTCATCGGCAGCTCGTCATCATTTTGAGGTTCATAATCCCACAGTGCATAGATGACACCTTTATTCATTATGCCCATCTTCTCCTGAACTCCTATGAACAGAAAAGGAAAATGCCATAGAGATGCTGAATTGAAAATAGCCACTACTTGTATTTACGTAATTCAAGTCCTGGGGCAATGTGGTTACATAACAGGCAAGGGACAGGGACTAGGTATAGGCTGGAATGTTATTACTTGTGTACCAAGAATTTAATGATTTTTTTAACTTCAGCAATATAGATGAACTTCTAAAAAAAAAGTTAACTAAGATAAAGAAAACTTTAACTGACTGCCATACAATCCAAATGTCTCTCAACAGTTACTATCTATGCAGATAGTAACAAACAGATTCTTTGCCCCAAGCATTAATTTTAGAGCAAAAAGGCTTCCCAGTCCATTCCATAGTACATAAGAGTTAGATACCTATTACACTGTTAAATCAGAGTCAAAATTAGGTGATTAAATTGAATGATTAAAATACCGCGATTATTTTAAGGACTCCTGTAAGTTCTGATAAAAAATGAGACACTTAAAGATCATTCAGCACTTAACTTTGCCCACAGCTGGGCAAAGATAGCTAATAAGGATGTGCATCAAGGCTCCTGGAAGGTGGATTCAGCTGCCTATGACTTCCCAGACTCAGAGATGCCCGGGGTAGTCCGCCAGTCACATGTCTGAGAGCGGCTGCAGCTTCTCATGGTTTTGTATTCAGGTGACCAGAAAATAATGTAAACAGTCCAAGCTTTTGCTCACTGAGTCAATAAAATCTTAAAGATAATTTCAGGACTTTTTAAGGAAATACTACACTAAATCACACAGGGGCAGGGGTATTAGGATGTTCTCACCACTCCCTCTGGGCTTTCTCACCTTATTAGAATTCAAGCTCCTGGAGAGCAATTTCCTTCGCATTTTTATCCTCAATTCAATGTTTTGCACATAGTCAGCTAGGTGGAACAATGCATACAGTTCTAAACATGGAGACAGGAAGACTAACTTCAAATCCTGCTCCTGACACTTTCTAGCCATATGACCTTAGACAAGTCACTTCATTTCCTTCAGCTTGTTTCCTCATCTGTAAAATGGAGACAATAACAGCACCTGCCCCATCAGGGCTACTGTGAGGATCACATGAGATAATTGTCATTAAGTGCTTTGCAAGTATTACAATGCAACATGAATTCTAGCTTGTATCCACAGTCAACCCTTAACAATAAGCGTTTTCATTCTTTCACTCCAGCTCACAATGGCAGGAAGGAGAGGAGTTGGGATTCAGAACCAGCATCTCTGATTGCAAATCTAGTACATTTTCTTTTGCATCAATTTAATATCCAAAATGGACATTTCAGTTTTACATTTCTCCTTATGCCCTCCACCTTTCTAGACTCAGTGCCAACAAGCAGTGGTGTTGGGTTGTTTTGGGTTTTTTTTTGAAGAAGCTAGAAGACTAAGGGGAAAACATGAGCTGAAGAAAAGGACCTAAATAATCTATAATCTAGATAATAAGATTCTAAATAATTCAGAGTAAACTATTATTTACACCTCTGCATCTTTAAAAGTCAAGGAACCATTCCCTCTTTCAAGTCTTCAACTGAACTGAACACTGAACTATTAACAAGATGTTTACTATTCCCTATGCCAATAATCATGAGTGCAGCATTACTACTAAATAAGCCCCCGGACATTTCATCTAAAACTGTGTCTCTAGACAACAAGGAAATTAGAAATCCAAGGTTATTCTTTACCAATAGAAAACTCTGACAATCCACCTCCTTGGAGGGCTCAGGTTTTCTCCTCATGCCGGCAAATGAACTTCAAACTTTCTCATTTGAACAGAAAGATCCAAGCATGACAATTTTATTTACAAGTATAATTAGACTAACCTACAATATAACCCTACAAATTAAAAGACTTGCCAGGTTACTGTTGTGAGGAAAAAACAATTCATTCTCAAAGTCTTACTATGTTGAAGATAACACCTTGTACTCTGTTTTCATGTTACCAAGAACTGAAGTAAATTTTTTAATCTTATGCTTCTGTATCCATTAAGAGTCATAAATTTGCTTTTTAAATCTGAAACAGGTTAAAACCAAAGCTTAAAAAAAAACCTTCCAAACAAATTTTATAGACTCAATTCATTCACACAAGTATCATTCTTGTTGACTTTGGGGGGAAATTAGAGGGAATCCTATCACTGCCACACAACTTGGCACAGTGGATAAGGCACTGGTCTTAGAGGCATGAAGATCTGACTTCATTAAGACACCACCTCAGATAAATACTAGCTCTATGACCCTAGGGAAGTCTCAAATTCTCTGTGCCTTTGTCTCCTCAATGGTAGAATGATGGAGATGGATAATGACCTCTGATGTGCCTCTGGTTCTAAATCTATGATCCTATTGTCCTAACTATGGTCATCCAAGGTAACCAAGAAATTTAGTATAGTTATATATTACGAGCCAGGGTTCAACAATTTTTAACCCCTCTCCCCCCAAAAAGGTACTAGTATCAGGAAGGGTTAATGGGCCAGATCATAAAGACTGTTTCAAAGAAAGAATGTCCTGCAGTCAAACAACAAAAGAAGGACAAGAACTTTGAATGGATGAGTGAAAAGGGCAACAGGAGATAGATTTGTGTTGACTGTGCATTGAGGAAGAGTAATCCTCTGTTAGGCAGTCAACACCCTTTACAACCTAGGTCCCTCCCACCTTTCCACTCTTCTTATACCTTACCTCCCCTAAAGATACTCTGTGCTCCAGTGACACTAGCCTCCTTACTGACAGTCCTTGTATTAGACACTCCATTCTCCCTGCTCCAGACATTCTGACTGGCTATTCTGCCATGCCTAGAATACTCTCCCTCCTCATCTTGGCTTCCGTCAAGTCCCAGCTAAAATCTCTTCTTTCACAAAGAGCCTTCCCTGATCCCACTTAATGCTAGAGCCTTCCCTCTATTAATGAGCTTCAAGCCACTTTCCAAATATCTTATTTGTACACCGCTATTTGCATGTTGCCTCTCCCATTAGTCTGTGAGGTCCTTGAGGGTTACAATTATCTTCTACCCTTTTTGGTAGCCCCAACACTTAGTATTATACCTGGCATACAGTCAGTGCCTAATAAATGCTTACTGACTGACAATATAATGGGCTATAACTAAGGTATCATTAATTGTACACTATATATACAACAAGCCAGACTCCCACAATTTTAGCCAGTGCTATATAGGTTCAATAAAGTAATTCCATTAATACCAGGTTTTCTTTATCTCATAAAGCCAGTGGCTAAGTGTACAGAAAAAGTCAGACAACAATATCGATCTATATCAAATCAACTAGAACACAAGTTGGATTAGATACATGGATTCAGCTGGCTCTGTTCCTTCAGTTTCATCCAGAGCTATACTCACAGTAGTAAGGAAAGAAGGGAGGAGAGTTAGGCAAAAGGGAAAGCTCAAAGAGAGAAAACTAGTCAGTACATAGCAAAAAGTTCAGGAAAATAAGAACAGGTCATCCAATCTGTCCTCAGGAGCCCAGTTACTAATTAAATTAGCAAAGGCAATTTACAGAAATGAATGGGGCACTGTTACCTATCCAGACCAGTTCTGTTCTCTTTACTGATGGTTTTAGACCATATCCAAAAATGCTGCCATTGGATTTAAGATGACAACTGCCTACTCTGGGAAAGTATTCAACATAAGACAAATGACTTTCACCTTGGCAAAACACACAGCCACAGAGAATACTTTAAACTTAAATTCCTTCATATAAACAGTTCCTTGTTATCACTATTCAGGAATTTGTTTTTATGTGAAGTGCTTTCCTTGCCTTTGTTTATTCAACAGAGTAGTATCTGATACGGTAAAAATGTTCCCTAATATAGTCATCAGTGCTGATGAACTATTTGACAAGGTGGGGGTTTTTTGTTCTTATTTTTTATTTTTATAACAGGTAGGTACAGGTAGGTAGCATAGAGTTCTGGACTTGGAGTCAAGAGAGACAGTTCAAATCTTGCCTCACACACTTATTAACTGTGTAACCGTGGGTAAATCATTTAAACCAGTTAGTTTTAGTTCTTCACCTGTAAAATGGAAATGGTAACAGTACCTAAATGCTGGCTATTTTTTTTAACAAAATTTTTTTACACAAAACCTGTCACCTTGTGAATAAGAATATAAACTTACAGAATGGAATACCCAGGTCTACTTTATGCTCTGCTTCCTCCACACATCTTTTCCTAGCTTCTAAAGCCCACAACTCCTTAACCCCAGAAATCCTACTAACATTATGGTCTGCACCATTCATTCTAGAACTTTCATACAAAAACCAGTCCCTCCCTCCTAAACATGGCCAAATTATCAAATATTTAAGCAACCGCTATATGCACAGCACTTATGCTAATTGCTGGGACTGATTTAAAAAACCCCAAAATATAATAGTAAGATGACAAACATACAAATAATTATGATAATAATTTATCATTATAGAGGTGGAAACCAACCCACGTGCTAAGTATCATGCCTTTTCACTGATAAGGAAAGCCTCTTAAGGCTCTCACTTAGTCTGGCTGCATGATAAATAATCACCCATAGCAGATGAGAAGCAGCCAGTTAGAAGGGGGCTGCTAGTAGAGAACTTATCAATAGCTCCAGTAAACTAACAGCTGACAGTATAGAAAGACACAAAAATGATACAAAGTAGTTAAGAACTCAAAGAATACCACTTGGGGCCACTTTACATAGAAGCAAACCACTGCACCCAACTCATTAAGCCTTGTGGACATCACTTTATATACAAGTAATATGAGCTATTATTCATAATAATGACCCTGAGCCAAGAAAACATGGTTCCATTTTTTTAGAGAAAGAGTACTAATACATTTTAGCAAGAAAATTTTTGTCCTTTTAAAAGCAAAAATGGTATACTTGTGAATTTAGTTTAAAAAGTTCTAATTACTTAGTTTGAAAACGTTTGAAACAATTTTGTCTAGCTAATGTGCAAGAAATAACTTTAGCGTAAATACTCTGCAATTTGTAGAATGTGTACGTATGTATCTGTCTCCATACATCTCAGCTGCCTTCTACCCAAAGATATCCTTTACATTCACAATTTTACAACTACTATTTGATGCTCAATTCTAGTCACTTAAAATACTATTATTATCTCATTGATCTACTAAAGATCTAAGAGAAACACATCTGCTGTGGTGTGAAAGCAACCCTGAATTACCCAGATTCTGAGAGCAGATTCTATCAACCTGGAAAGGCTCACATACAGTCCTGGGAACAGCTGATACATCTGCTGTTCTAAGGAGAAGCATGGCTGTGTAAAATAAGAAAAAGCTTATCATCAGATCAACCACTACTTTAATTCTTTGGACTATGGTAACTGCTTCAGACACTTACTAGCTCTGTGACCCTGGTGTAATGGTAAGGGAATTTGAAGATCTTTCCTGCCCCTTAATAGACCCACATGACCTGCTTTGAGCTTTGGCTTAGCCCACAGCTTGAGTCACATGGAACTGATGGTGGGATGGTGGGAAGAGTTGCCGAAGGGGTGAAGCAGAAGAGAAAGCAGGCAGAGCAGCCAGTGTGAGTGAGAGCAGGGGTGATTTTGCCTAAAGGAACTTGTTTGTGGGGAGGCCTGACACAGGGAAGGTTTGGGGATGGCCATGCTCCCTGCATTGATAATGTGTATAGATTTCTTTGTTACTGTGATAGATTTGGTTTCCTGGGGTTTGAATAAATGTCTTGGTTTCGTCTATGAGAAAGAGAGTTTATATCGTGCCAGTTTATCCTGGAAATACACATGCATATATATAGTGGCTGCTGTGGGTATTGCACTGGCACTATGCCTGGGCAAGTCACTTAACCCTGTTTGCCTCAGTTTCCTCATCTATAAAATGAGTTGGAGAAGGAATCACAAACCACTCCAGTATCTCTGCCAGGAAAACTCCAAATGGGCACTGGAATAAAAACAAATGAGCAACAGCAACCAGGCCTCTCATTAAAACAATGACACATGGTAAAGCAATGATTTTCCTACCTCAAGTCTCTCTCCACCCCACTTCATTATCCACACAGCCCCCAAAGTGATTTTTCTGAAGTACAGAATTATATCTCAGGCCCTGTCCCCACTTCAAATTCTAGTGGCTTCTTATTAGCTCTAGGATTATATATGAACTCTGATATTTAAAGATCTTCCCACCATAGCCCTGTCCTAACTTTCCATCTTTCTTGGTCTGCAGAAAGTTAAGCAAGTTTGCTATTAATAAAAAGTCACTTGACAATTTTCTAAAGCATTGCAAGCTCTCAACCACCATGTAAAATAGTCACCCATGCATTTAAAGATCATTCAAGATTCAGAAATAGATGCAACCACAGTAGTAACTTGCTTATAATTCTCCATCAAAATCAAAAGAAAGGAGGTATTTTTACCAAAGAGATCTACCACTCTATTAAGAGAATATGCTGCACAGAGTCCAAATGGAAGATGGATTCCATACACACTGAGTACTGAACTGGTAACCGATGATGGTCAGAAGTCACAGGGAAAGTTCATCCAGTGCAAAGATAGCTCCTCTACAGAGATGTATGGGAGGAGAGGACAAAAATCTCACAGTATGAGAAATGGCCAGGCTATGATCTGGACCAGGAGTGTGGCCTTGAGGCCACTGACTCAATCCCAACTTCACACAACAAATCCCCTTAATAAAAGGATTTGTTCTGTAAAACTTGGACTCAGTCAAAAGGCCACACCCAGGGATCTAGAAGGCCATACGAGGCCTCAAGGCTGCAGGTTCCCCACTCCTGATCTGTGCAGATCTGTGGTCTGCCCCTATATAGCACTGGTGCTTAACATAGTTCCTAAGTGCTTAATAAATGTTTAATGAATGACTACTAAGAATCAATTGAGGGAAATTCACATTAATAAGCCCAAAATTTACCTAAGTTCTCTAGTGATATCTCAGTGACTTCAAGAGCTATGACTCATGATTTTGTTGATACAGGTACTCCATCTAGTAAAACAGACCACAGTCTCTCTTTGATTAAAACTTCAACCTAAGTTTTGCCATCTTAATAGAACTTGCCAGAACAGCCCTAGAGAATCCAAGGTCACATTTCCACACTACAATGAAGCAACAGAGTAGGATTCAGGAAGACAAATGAATTTGTTATGGGGTTACCATGTGTAACCTGATCTGTCAGGTACTGGACACACCAAGACAAAAAGCAGAAGGGTTTGCAAAGACTATTTAATTCATCTTCATTTTAAAGATAAGGTAACTGGGCACCAGACTGAGAGAGGTACTTACATAGGCTGACCAAAACTAAGAGGCAGAGGCCAAACGAAAATTCAAGCCTCCAAGCTCCCAATCCACTATTTACAATGCCCTTAAAGTCAAGAATAGGGACATTATTGCTACAGCATGGGAAAAAATTCTCAATTTAACCTTCAAAAAAACCCAAAGCTACTTTACTTTTCAGACATTTTCAGCTTGTTCGTTATCCAGACAACCAGGGACAATAGCAATTCCAGTTGAAGCCAATAAATCTGATGACTGACTTAATACATACCATACAGAAACTGTGAGCACTGAGTATAGCCTTCTTCCATTTCCTCACATTTATCTGCAGCAGTCTGCATGTCACTGTAAGTCATAGCAAACACGGCAGCTCCTGATTCTACCAGAAACTTACACACCTGAACATTATTACAGGAAGCGGCACAATGTAATGGAGTCCTAGGAGAAAGAAGAAATTAATATGCAAATTAAGTGTTTTTGCAAATTTCAACGAAAGCTATTCTACTCACACAATTGTAGAAGCACCTTGTTTAAATCTATCTTCTATTTCAGTGGTCTTTCCCAAAAGCATCTTAGTTACCAGCAGAAATGTTTTATATCTATCCATGAAACACAGCCCTGAAATCAATCAACAAGCATTTATTCCTCCAGGCCAAGTACTGGGGATGCAAAGAAAATTAAAATAGTCACTATCCTCAAGGACATTCTAGTAGGGGAGATAACAAGTAAAGGTATCTATGATATCTACAACATTCAAAGTGGATAGGAGGTCATCTTAAAGGGGAAATTTGGGGTACGAGGAAAAGTGGTAACCATACTGGTGGGCATGAAGCACTCCAACACCTAAAGATAGGCTGTGTACTAGGCAAAGAAGACATCCTAGACCTGTACCAGGGCACCCTCAGACCTATATTCAAGCACCAAAATGATGACAAATAACAACTGACAGCTTTGTTGCCCACTACCCAGATCTGGGTCACAGATCTAGAGTGGACTGAAAAAGTGACCTTCACCTGGGAGCAGAACTCCCCAGGAAGAGGTGCTGAGCAGTATATGAATAAAGGAGGAAGCTCAGAAGCCAGTCACAGCAGTATGGCACCAGGAGAAGAACAGGGTCTCAATTTCAGCTTCTCGTCAAGTCTAAAGTCTACTAAGCAATAACCACAGTAGGAATTGCAACCAAAAGGCAACCTACAATTCTGTCACTCTGATCCAGTAGAGCTTCCTAGCTAAGTGATGGAGTGGAATAAAGCAACTGCTCAGTCTATTGCTGCTCAGACCCAAATTCAGGTTAGAACTTGCAAAACTCAGATTAGTGGGGCAGAAATCACACTTTGCCCCGGATCAGATCACTTTGGGAGTACTAAAAGATTTCAGGTTCCCAGCCTGCCCCTGAGATCCTGGAATAATACAACATTCAAGGTCCCAAGAAAGCTGCAAGAGGACCAGCCCAGATCTTCTCTCCAGAATTATAGCAGAAGCCTACTTCTAACATCAAGTCTAAGTCAGGAAACAGGCTGGAAGAACATGCAAACAACAAAAAGAATCCCACCATAAATATCTATTATGGAAGCAGGGCCACTCAAGGCACAAACCTAGAAGTGAATGACTCCAAAATGTATACAAGCAAACCCTTCAAAGAAAAATACAGGCTGGGCACAAACTCACCTAGAATTCCTAGAAGAGATAAGTTAAAAATATTTTTATAATGAAATAAGAACATGTGAGAAAAAAACTGGAAAAGAAACAAAAAACTAGAGAAGAAAAAATTGGAAAAGGAATTAAAAGCTTGGCACAACGTATTGTCCAAATACTGTGAAAATAAAATGGAAAGATACAAATCAATGATTCCATGAGACAAGAAAAGATTAAAACAAAGTTAAAACACTGGGGGGGAAAAATAGAAGAAAATGTAAGTTATATCAGCAAAAGCTAACTATAAAAATCAAAGAAAAATAAAATTTAAGAATCACTGAACTATGTGAATGCTACGACCAAAAAAAGCCTAGACAACAACTTTCAAGAAATCTTAAAACTGCTCAGAAGCAGAAGGCAAAGTAGAAACAGAAAGAATCTACCACACCAGTCACCATCTGAAAAAAACCCCAAAATGAAAACTCCCAGGAAAAACATAACCAAAATCCAGAGATTCCAGGTCAAAAAAAATATATATATCACAAGTGACCAAAAATAAAGAATTCAAGTACCGAGAAGCAACAATTAGGATCGTTCATGATAAATCCACCCCTCTAAGGGAGCAAAGAATTTATGATAGGATATTTCAGAAGGATAGGGGCTTACATTCCAAGAACTCACTCAGCAAAACTGAGTACAAATTACAGGGGGAAAATGGAAGTTAATGAAATAAAGAACTTCTAAGCATTCCTGATGAAAAGACAAGTTACATAGAAATTTTGAAATTCTAACACAGGAATTAAGAGAAATGTAAAAAAGTAAAGACAAATAAATAATGATAAAGGACTAAAGAAGGATAAACTACTTACATTCAAATATGAGGAGATGATACAAGTGTTCCCCTCTGAACCCTATCCTCATCATAGCTCACAGAGGAAGTCTAATTAGACAGAAATCCTAGGAGTGGTTCTGTTATGTCTTGATGATCTTAAGAGAAGAATGGAAAGAGTGGGAAAGAGGAATACACTGAGGATAAGGAAAGAAAGGTTAGGGGAAATTATCTGACATAATCCAAGTGCACAAGTACATATCTATACAATTAAGGAGAAAGGAACTGGAGGAAGTAGCTGACACTTGAACCATACTGAACAAAGGAGGGAATACGCACACACACACACACACAAATTCTGCAGATGAGAAGTAATACAGTTCAGTGGGTTGGTGGCCTCCACAGGAATCAACAACGCCTAAATTCAGCCCCCACTTCTGACATACTCTTCACTTTGTCAAAGTCACCAAGTCTCTCACTGCATACTATGCATCTTCCTAAGACTCAAGAGAATAGCTGCCTGCATTAGTAGAAAGGCCGTTCATTAAGAATCCCCTGTACTGATGAAATCACAGACCCATACTGGCAATCTAGTCATTAAATTGCCCATGTGAAATCCTATTTTCAGCCAACAAAAAACAAAAACATCACCCATGAATTATTAAAGAGTCCCAAATGGAAAAAAAATCAAGTTATTTCACTTTGAATGAAACTAGCCAAGGATTTTAAAAATGGCCACTCTGTTGGATTAGATCCCCTTACTGGACAGACTGTAATAATATCTTTTAACAGGACTCCTGAAAGAGTCTCAAGAATACTGTTACACAACTGAGCAATGTTCTAAAATGAACCACAAGCAATAGGGAAGGCAAAGGAACACATGGTTGGAAAAGGAGTTGGGAAGGCCCATTTTGATTCCATCTCTTATATTCAAACCAAGATGATTTTAGCATGGGAGTTAAATAGAAGAAATTTCTCTGGCTCTCCAAGAATATGACATTCAGATTTAGTTTCACCCTGTGATTTTGACTTTTCCCTTGTGTCTCCTTAATCTTAGATACTTCAAATTAGTAAAATAGCTTTTACACATTTTAATTTTAATTGCTTAGGAGTCCCTATCTGAACATCCATAGACCTTTGTTATGGTCTGACTTCAAAGTCAGACAGGCCCTTATGTCACAATTAATGAGGTCAGAAGGTAGATTTTCACTGCCTGTCCTCATACCTAAAATACTCTTCCTTCCTCTTCTCTGCTTCTTGGTTTCCTTTCAAGTCTCTCACCTTCAGCAAGAAGACTTTTCAATCCACCATAGTGCTAGTGTACTCTTCTGAGATCACCCTCAAATTGCCCTACCTCTCATATGTACACTTCTTTGTATGTTGTATTTCCCAATAGACTGCACTCTCCTCAGGAGCTAGGACTATTTTCCTTTCTTTGTATCCCCAGTGATTAGCACAGTGCCCAACACATAGCAAACACTGCTATGTGTATTGCTAACTATTGACTGGCAGTTAATGGGGTCAGAGAGAGATCAAAACTCTTGACTCTGATACATTTTGTGCCTGGTTACCTTTTTGCCATCTTTATTTATTTTTGTACCATATTACAGAAAGTATTACAACAATAATCCTTACGTTCCTGACACTTCAGTGAGCCAGACGGAAAGGAAACAACTAAATACTTTCATTTCAGGTTTTACTACTTTTTAGTTATCATTAACATTTACTAACCAAAAGCAAGCATAACACCCTTTAAGATCACACAAGAGAAATATGCAAAGTAGCTGGATATAAACTACAAGATGAGCCAAATATAAAACTGCTGTGCATTTCACTGTTCTTAGCAGAGTACTATCCATTCATAACAGATCTCTTAATAAACACTGGAGAATAAGTAATTCCCTATATCCTCTGAATTTATCATGATAATGATAATGCCCTATGACCTCTTACATACTGTTTTGATAAACTACCTTGCACACAGGAGATGTATACTTAACAATGAATAACTGATTTTCTGAATCTAGACTACTTCATTTGAATAGCATCTCAGGAAGCTAAAGGCAATCCTTACCATCCATCACTATCTGCAGCATTTACATTCACACCAAATTGCACCAAGAATTTCACAATTTCTGTGTGACCTGCACAAACAGCATTATGAAGTGCTGTAATACCTTCATCATTAGGTAAACTGGGATCATCAACCTATAAAACAAAAAGAGGTATTAGAAATCATTCAAATTTTGTGCCATGTCATACAACACTTAATTGGCTTCTTGGATGCAAAAAATAGTACTTTCAAGACTATTTTTTTCTTAGAACATGATTGGAATCCAACAGAACTAGGAGAATCAATATACAAAAACGAATTGCACAAATAAGAAAACCACCAAATCAAGTAATGGCACAATGCAATAAAGTCAAAAATGAATGGGGAAGGGGACATATTTTTCTATAGGAGCTACTTTTCACATTATTTCTATTTCTCCCTCCTCACTTTCCAATCAATAGATTTCTAGGTAGGACCTGTATAATAGAGGAAAAGGAGAAAAACCAAATAAAAATATTCTAGGCCATCAGCATTAGAGGGCAGGGACTATTATCTAATTAGCTAACTTCATAAAGAAACCAAAAGACTGCATATGAGCATTTAATAAATGTTATTTCAATAATGTTGATATTATTCCATGAGATACAAAAAAGAACTTTAGAGGACCCCATGGTAACGTCTAATTTCCATATTGTCAAAAAACTGACATCAAGTCTGAAATTCTATATTAATCCTGTTTGAGTGTTTCCTAAGAGTTCCAGACTAGCTTAAAGCAATAAGATATTTTTTCCTAAGAGTTCCAGACTAACTTAAAACAAAAAGATATTTTTTAATTAGTAATCTGAATTTAACAACAAAATTAAAAGCCATATCTAAAACAATTTGCCAACAGTAAACGTACTTCATAAATAATTCTCTGCACAAGGTCAAATTCTCCTTCCAAAGATGAATCTAATAGTAAAGCAAGGGGATTGAATTTCACTCTCATTCCATGAGCAATTCTCTCTGAGCCAATTTTTCTCAAGTTTGTCCTTTTGCCCTGAAAGAAAAGAAAAAATACAGAGAGTCAAGCTTTATCCTGAGAAGTACAAAAACAAATTCTAAATGAATTAGACATATAACTGGTACAAAAACTACTAAAAACACAATTTATAATAAGCCAGGTGTGTAATTTAATGTGGCAGGGGGCTGATTTTCAAGCATCAAAAATTAGTCACAGTTGAAGCAGATAAGTGAATTGCCTACTTGACTTAGTTGCCTACTTGACTTAGCAAGGCAAATTCTGTTTTTTAAGTTGGGCAGGAATACTGAAGAATTTTCTAGTAGGTAAAAATACTCAGGTTAGCTTGTGATAGTAGATACAGATCAGTAAGTAGTGTCACATCCAAAAAGCTCCCTGCCAGCCACATACTGACTTAGAAAACCATGAATGCACATTATCTATGTTGTACTGTATTTTTATTTATTTTATTAAACATTTCCCAATTACATGTAATCTGACTGCACTGCCCTGTAGAGTTTTGCAGGATCTTCTTTGATGTCTCTGCTGCAGAGTACCAGAGTTCTCTGTGTACTGCTCAGTGTAAAAGGGATTGACAACTATATGCAAAGATAAAAAGAATAAATTCTAACCATGATCAGGCTTATCAATTTCTAAATCACCATGTTTTAAAAAAATGGAAAATGTGTACATTGACTAAACTATATTTAATCTTAATATTTTTTAAAAGTTTTTTGTCCCAACAACAAAATCCTACAAATTGAGAGTGTCAATAGATACTTTACTTACTGCTCCTTGAAAGCAGGAACTGTTTCATTTTTGTCTTTGCATCCCAGTACCTAGCACAATGCCAAGCATATAGCAGGCACTTAACAATTGACTAGTTTATCTCTAATACATAGGATAATAAAATTTTCTACCACCTATTACATCAACTAAAATTACCAGTGCCTACACGTGTATCTTTTATATGCCTCAGGGAGAAAGTTAATGAACAAAAAATATTTAATGACACTACAATATACCTTTCACACAACAGGCAATGTTTCTCCTTAGGATGATAGGTATAAAAGGTATAAAGCTACAGGTGTATAATTTATGGGCCCCAAATAGGAAACCTGATAGCTATATTACAACAATAAACATTTTCCTAGGAACTACGTAAGTCAGAAATGGAAAACCATGTAGCTCACAATCTGTCTAGAGCTGAGTAGGAAAAAATGGCAATGATTGTTTACCAAGAAAATGACACTATAATCTGTAAAAGAAAAAAATGCTACTTCTACACACTGGCATTTAGTTTTCCTTTTCTCCTAGGACTGCCAGGTTTTCCATGACTCCTGAAACAGTTTCTGACTATTGTTGGTTTGGAGCACTAGCAATCATATACTTGCTACATACTAACTAGAAAAGGTCTTGTTAATATCATTTTAGTGTGAATCAAAAATGGAGTCATATGAGTAAGTGTACTCAAAATATTCTATTACATGAGTATGAGTTTAGGCTGGTTTCAGTCAATATAGCTCAAATTCCCTTTCCTGTTTCCCCATATTTGAGCAGTAGGTGGTATGAAAATCATCGTAATGGTAGAATTTAAACTACATTAGTATCTCTAAATAGTAAATGCATTTTTACTACCTTTTAAACTACACATCTTTGCATGAAGATAACTATTGGCCTGTACTTATAATAATTGATTTCTTCTATCAACTACTTATGAGTAGAATAAGACCTGATTTTTTTTTTAAGTTGTAAAATATCAGTAGGTATCATACTACTTACAGGAGGCAAAGAAAACTGCCCAGTGATTTCAGGAGGGCGCATGCTGAAAGAATCCTCTCCTAATCCTTCTGGTTCTCCAGATGGATATGGTGGGGGTGGATATGGTGGGTACTCCTCCAAATATACTTCGAGTGGAATGGATACCTCTAAATTTGATTCTTCTACATGAGTTTGAGTAAGATTATTGGTATCTGGTATTCCTTCTGGCACACAATCAAGACCAGGAGAAGGCACTGATATTTCATTTTCTTCTGTAATGGCACTTTCTACTTCCTCTGTGGAAACTGGTTCAGGAGAGAGAGAAACCACTTCCTTCTCTGGTTCTGCACTTAGATATGGATTTTGGATTTCAGCTGGGCTTTCGGGGCTGGCAGTCACAATAGTTGGTTTGGATGAATATGATGGGGTAGAAATAGTTTCCATGGCAGCTAGAGTGGTCCTCTGATACAAGAGTTTCTGAATATTGGGTCCATTTGGACCCTCTGGTTCTGTTATTGAGCTCCGTTTCTTCAGTGGCCTTGGAGCATTTGATAGTTTCTTCCGTAGAGCTTCCAAGTCAGCATCACTCTGATTTCGGTAAGGGTTAGATAAAAAGGGGAGTAATTTTGTTGGACTGAGAGGGCGAGGAATTCGTTCATTTTCATGATTCTCCTGGGCTGAAGATATGGGTTCTGTTTCCAATTCTGGACTGCCAGGCTTTCCCTGACTACTGGAATAGATATTTTCTGACTGTTGTTGGTTTTGGGCACTAGCAATCACAGGCTTGCCATATACTAATTAGAAGAGAAAAGGTCTTGTTAGTATTAACTAAACAATACAAAAAGTGATCAGTATCTGACAAATAAGCTGGAAATAGTACACCAATCAATGACTTAGGCAAGGCTCCCATCCAGTTCAAAAAAGCAGAAAACACAATTCTTTCATGTGTCCAGATTAAATTAAAATAGTATATATTTCATCATTCAAATCTTTCAAAATCATTCAGCCAGAAACATTCTATTTTGGCTCACAAAATTTTCATGAACCCCAAAGACATGCACCAAAGTGGCTTCCTTTGCTCTTCCCCAAATAATTACATTATTATTCTCAACAGTGTAACTCTTGAGAAAGAAGATTCCTATTAAAATAAGACACAAAAGTAAAGAGAGGACAAATATATTCTGCCTTTCCCTAAATAATTTCATTATTATTCTCAACACTGTGCAAATCTTGAGAAAGAAGATTCTCACTAAAATACAAAGTGAATAGAAAGAGGTAGAATATAATCTGCTTCTTTTAAATCCACTGAATGGCTTCCCTTAAATTCATGCTAACTTGTGCTACTAGGCTCAGAAAGGCTGCTTCTTTCCACAGTACAATCAGTCACATCATTGTTCAGATAAAACTTAGTGGGGGCATTATTCTTGTCTCTTAATCAGACTGGGTACTGGTACCAACTAGTACTTAACAAGTTTTCAAAGTTCTTTTAGAGACACTAATTAATTTCAGCCTTTTGAGTGTTGATCTTTAAGTCCTTAAGCTGTGTAACTAATGGCTTCTCTCCTTCTTAGCAGCAGTACTTCAGGAACAAAAAGAGTACTATAAATACACACACTGTGTCTAAGAAACAAGTAACCAAAGGGCGATGAGTGCCCTCTTTCCTAAGGTCCCTCAAACTCTTGCCTAAGATAAGCCTGTGAAACGTCACCCCAAATGAGGACAGGAATCACCAACTAAGCAAATCATTAATATAAATGTTACCTACAAACTGTAAGTCACTGAAGAAAATTAAACTATCAAGAAGTATTAGTACACACTTGGCCAACAGAAACGACTAGACTCTTACCACTTGAAAAGTGAGCACCTCGTGTATGTGTCTTGGTCAGAGCGCTCTGCACAGCTGGTGGGAAGTTCTTTCCAGGAGCCTGCTGCTGGGTATACATGGAGTATATTGAGCTTGCTGCAACGGTCTGTGGTTTGCGGAAGGATGGAAGAGAAGTCTCCTTGGAAGGCTGTGGGGTAAAAGGCCGGACTGCTGCGGCAGGTGGACTGTCCTGCTTGAAATTTGGAGAAAGAGATTGGTCCTGTCCAGCAACAGGTACAGTGGGAGGCAGGGTGACTCTCTGATGGAGCTGCTGTTGCTCTACTAATTTCTGTTTGTTTCCCCAGGATATAACACTTGATGGCAACTTCTGAAGATTTCCATCAGGCTTACCATCTGACCCTGGTGGACTGCTTTGTCCAAACGAAGGCAAATTAATCTGTTTTGGTTTTGTTGGGACAGGTGGAGGGACTTTCACCACGTTTTTATTGGCAGTCTACAAAGCAAATGACAGCCAGATAAAATGAAGAACTATTGAAGCAGCTTTATGCTATATATAACAAGGGATTCTTAGATATATAGCAGACAATCATTCTCACTAAATAGTACATTACAATTTAAAATACCTTACATTTATATGAAGTTTTACAATTACTTTCATATAGACAAAATAAAGTAAATGGCACACAAAACACAAGAAAGAAAAGGTAGGGGACTGAAAATATAGCTTTAGATGCTACTGATATAAAAGTTATTCTACTACTGCTAAAACACACACATAACTTGATATTTTAATAGAAATGGAAAATGGAAAAAAGAGTACCATGAGATAATTTTTATTTCTGAAAATGAATTAAATATTATTTTTAAAATTCACATTTTATGATTTTTTCTTACCACTTTCCCCTCACCTCTCCCTACAAAAACCCAGGAGGCAATCTTTAATACCCAACTTAAAAACTTCATTTCCAAAGATGGTATCACCAATGGAGATTACGTGTGAAAATAAGACTCAAAATAAGTATAAAGGACAGCAGCACAATTGCCAAAGTGCCCAAAAGTATGGACTCAGCTTATAAAACACCTAATGAAGACAAGAAGGTTGGATTGCCTAAAATAAATGACAGAATTAAATCTGGGCCCAGAACAGGGCCAAGCAAGCAACCCAGCTGCTCCTGAACTTTCTTAGCCTCCCAGCCAACCGACAAGGTCTACCACATAAGGGCCAGTTTGTAGCTGTGGTGTTGCCCCCAGTCTAAGTGAAGTCAGAAATCTAGAAATCCCAGGAGATCAGTGATCACATCCTTTTCCTGATCTGACTATATAGGATCCAATTAAAATTTTGCAATTACTTGGCTCAAGCCATGTCACTGTAATTCTCAAAGAATCAGCAGGATCTCAGAGAACCTAAGTCAAAACAAGGCATAGTACAAGCCTCACATGAGGCTTGCTAGAAGAATACAGAACTTGGCCCTAACATAAAGTCCCAATCTGGGATGCAAGGCTGGAAGAATAAATAAGAACAAGAGGTTCCTAGATAACCTAACACTATAGGAGAAAAAGAATTATTTGATGTCAGGGATGCCTGACATCAAAAACCTCAAAAGAGAATAATTTCAAAACACCTACAAACAAAATCTCAAATAAAAACACACAGTTTGGGCACAAGTTCAACAAGAATTCCTAGAAGAAAGGAAGTAAGAGTTTTAAGAAAGAGTTAAAAATTATATTATTAAGAAAATGAGAGCAAAAGAGGGGAAAAAAAATTACGGCTATGGAGGAAAGACTTGGAAAGAAAATTACAGCTTGATACAAAAGACACAGTACCTTACTCAAGTAACAGACATCATGACAATTAGAATGGACCAAAAAGAAGTTAGTTATTCCACTAGAAAAGAAGAAATATTAAAATAGAGACTGAAAAAAAATTGAAAAAGTGAGAGATCTCCTATCAAAATTAGTTTACTTGGAAAACAGATCAAGTCAAAGAGAGGTATTTTAAGAATCACTGGACTAACTGAAAGTCATGAACAAAAAAAGAGCCTGAATATCATACTCCAACAAATGAAATAAAAGCAACCAGACGTAATGAACCACAGAGTAAACTGAAAATATAGCTAGGTCCCAGTTAGTAAAAATAATGAATTTACTGAAGTTGGAATACTGGTGCTCAGTATACTCTTATTCCATTCCTTCTGCTCTCCCCACGTAAAGACAGGATACAGCAGAGATGAAAAAAGGATATGAAAACAACATGAAGGGAAATATAAAATTAACCAACATAACTGTGAATGGAAACAGGATGAACTCACCCATAAAATGGAAGAGGATAGCAGAAAGGATTAGAAATCAAAATTCAGTATGTTATTTATAAGAAATAGCTGAAACATAAAGATTCATTCAGAGTTAAAACAAGGAGCTTGAGCAAAATCTACTTTGCATCAGCTGACATAAAAAAGGTAGGGATAACAATCATGCTATCAAAGCAACAGTAAAAACAGACAAATTGAGATAAACAGGGGAAAAACTACATTTTACTGAGATATACCATACACAAAGAATTAATCTTAATATGTAACATATATGCAACAAATGGTATAGCATCTAAATATATTAAGGAAATCTAAGCAAGTTACAGGGAGAATTAAAGAGAAAATTATAATAGTGGAGAGAATTCAATTTCAGAAATAGACAAATCTAACAAAAATATAAACTAGAAAAAAGTTAAGGATCTCAATATTATTTAAGAAAAATAAGACATAATAGATTCCTAGTGACTTTTCAAAAGGAAGAGAAGGAAATGCACCTTTACAAAAACTGACCATGAGTAAACTGTTCCAAGCATAAAAAATGCACAAATGAAACAAAGCAGAAATAGTAGACATATTCTTTACTGATCACAACGTAATAAAAAAAATCTATTTCATACAAGGCCAATTAAGAAAGGATTAAAAGTTAAATGGAGACTAAAGAATTGGTGGGTCAAAAACAAATAACTGAAATGATATATAAATAAAGGTCACAATAAGAAAAAAATACCAAGACTTCTGAGATGTAGCCAAAGCAGTCATAAAGGGAAAATGTATATTCTAATCATTTTTATCAATAAAAGAAAATCAACAAACTGGGAATGTAAAATAAAATAAAAACAAAACAACAAATTAAGAAACCTCAATTAACCACTAAAATAGAAACCTTGAAAATCAAAGAAGATTGAAAGTTTAAAAGTCCATGAATTAATTTAAGAATAAAACAAGGAGATCAAATTTTTAGAAAATTAAATTAGTTAACTATCTAATCTGAATTTTTTTAAAAGAAACCAAATTATCAGTATAAAAAATTTAAAAAAATAATTCACAACGAATTAAGAAATAAAGACTATTACTAGAAAATGTTCAATGTAAAAAACCAACAAATGAAAATGATGAATATTTACACCAAAAAAAAACAAATTAAAAAAAACAAGAATTTTTAAAATGCTATCTTAAAAAAAATAATAGAACAAGACAAAAATGAAAGTCCCCTCCAAAAAAAAAAAGGGAAACAAATGAAAATGATCACCCAGGATCAGACATATTTAGAAGAAAATGTTTTAAAATAGTCAAAAAACAATTACAAGTACTGTCTGAAAAAATAAGAGATCCCAACAAATTCCTTCTATAATGCAAATGGGAGAATACCTAAAGGGAGAATCAAAACAGAGAAAGCAAGCTATAGATAACATCCCTACTGAATGAAAAGAGATTATAGCAATTTATCACAAAGACTACCTATACACTGTGGCCAGGATGAAATTATACCAGAAAAACAATAGTAGTTTAATATTAGGAAAATTATAAACATAATCACATTGATAAGACGAACCACAAAAAGCCATATGATTATATTAATAGATGCAGAAAAAGCTATCTAAAATAAGATCCACAATTATACAGTGATAAACTAGAGAGAAGTTCTTCCATTAAGGTCAAGAATAAAGCAAAAAAATCCATTGTCATCACTACTATTTGATATAGTGCTAGAAATGCTAGCTGTAGCAGTAAGACAAGAAAAACAAATTGAGCGGGGAAAGCACAGGTAAAAAAAACACAACTGTCACATTTTACAGGTGATATTATGGTACCCTCAGAAACCACAAAAAGTCAACTAAAAATAATTTTTAAAATTTGTAAGTTCAGCAATATAGCAAAATACAAAATAAATCCCCACAAATCAGCAGCATTTCTAATGATCTTCCCAGCAGAAGATAGAAAAAGAAATTCCATTTAAAATAACTACAGAAGAATATATAATGCTAGTAGTCTATCTATCAAAATATGCCCAAAAACTATGTGACTACAATTACAAAACATTATTTAAAGAAATAAAGACAAGTCAATAAGTAAATGTTATATGTTCATGGGTAACCTGAGCCAATATAATAAAAATAAAAATATTATCTACATAAACTTACTCAATGCCATATCAATCAAACCACTAAATGACTACTTTCTAGAGCTAGGAAAATAACAAAATTGATCTGGAGGATTAAAAAGTCAAAAAATCTCAAGGGAAATAATGAAATAAAGGAAAAGGATCCAGAAGTATCAAATCGCAAACATACTACACAACAAATCATCAAAACTATGTGGGATTAGTTGAAAAAACTAAAAGGCTGATCAGTGGAGCAGAACAGGTACACAACATATAGAAGTTAACATGCATAGTCCCATGATGTTTGACAAACCCTCAGGTCTAACCTACTGGGGGCAGGGGGTAGTGGTGTGAAGGAATCAATCTTTTAACAAAAACTACCAAAAACACAAGACATAAATCAGGAAGGAAAACTTTAAGCACTCGGAACCTCAGTTTCCTCAGAAGATGGGAATGGAAATAATATCTGTTGGACCTACTCAAAGGAAGGTTGCAAAGTTCAAGAGAATGAATGTAAAGTGCTATGTAAACTTGAAAATACTACAAAATGGTTACTGATGTTTTTTTTTAGAGTTTACAAAAGCAAAGAATCAATCACCTAGGAATGTCAGAAAAAGAAAGTTTTAGACCAATAACCAAGTTGTCCTAAAAATAGAAGAGAGTTCCAGGAAGAGAGATGACTGTCATATACTCCAATCATTTTCCTGTATTCCACTTGCTCAGGAGAAAATAACAACTAACGTTTCATTACAAGGCCCACTATCCACAAGGCTGCCAACAATGTTTGTCAAAGTCTTTGCTCCCAGAATCTTCTCTAAACAATACAGAATAAGTTTCTCAACTGAGAATTGTCTTCTTTATTCTTTGTTTTCTCATCTTTCACTTCCAAATCACTTGTAATTGGTACCTAGTACACAGTGTTACACACTCTTGTTTTAAACAAACATTTAAAGATGTGTATTCACTGCCAGAAAGTTGCAATACAAATTCACAATTTAGCATTGCTATCATCACTCAATGGCATGTGAGTTAAGTACCTGAGCATCCCGTAAGATGTCTTCACTGCTCTGGTTTTTCCTTAGCACACCGAAAGGTGGTGGGGCAGCAGCTTGATCTACTGTGTCAAACATTGAAAAGGGACGTACTTTCTTCTCTTTCTCCCTTAGTGGTATCTCCCCATCATCAACTAAATCAGAAAGCAAAGAATGCTACTTAACATTACATGAAGTAGTTTCACCCACACACAATACAATCATTTCTGTAACATCTTGGTGAAAGAACATTTTTTCCTAAATGATTTTAAGTTAAAACTAATACAAGGATACCATGATCATATCATGTACAGAAGCAATATCCAACTTCTTCTACCACTGAATGAGAGGGGCTTGGAAAAAAATTACCGATTACACATTTAAATGCACTTAAGAGACTATTTAAAACACAGACACACACACACACACACACACACACACACACACACACACGTACGTCCTGGCAACTTCTAGATGATCAAAATATAAAAGATGGGTGCAAAAGAACTGGAACTTACCTTGCTCAGAAGTGTTCATTGAATTTTTAGGTAAAGAGGCTGAACCCTGGAGAGGAAAGAGATCTGTGTTTGAATGACTCCAATCCTGGCCAGCTTGATGAACTTTAGAGCCTAGAATTACAGAATAGGTGCTATTAATATCACTACATTTTGAATGATTTCTAAAGGATCATTTTATAAGCAAGAATTTTACTTTATAAAAACATAAAGGCTTCTTAGCTGTCAATTTCATAATTAAAACAGAAACAACAAAAGTGATCTATTTACCCATTATATGCACATATACATTACATATTATTTATATTATAATATACATTAATTATACTAGATCCAACAGTTCTGGGTCAAAGTTAATTATTTTTATATGTAATCTAGCATCTTAGAATTAGATATCTGTTTCAGAAAAAATTCATGATACATGTAACTCATTTCATAATGAAATATTAATAACTGTTACAGAAAATGTCTCCTCCTTCAAAAAAGTTAGGCCAAAATTTAAATAATCGAATTAATATTTCATTATAAAATATCTTTTTTCATCTGTGTCCCTCTAAAATGGCCTGAAGGGATCTCCTTTTCGATTTTGTGTATGCCAGAAAAATGGTACCATGTTGAAAGCACATAAAATGAAAAAGAACTCAGAGACTGAATCCATGTTACTTTAACAATAAATTCTTCACAGACAAGCTGATAAAGAGGTTGTATTACACTCTATTCAAAAGCAGTAAATTTCCCTTTTCGTTTCAGTTGACAAACCATAGATCTGTCAACCTATTACAAAATTTCTTCACAGCTAGTGAAGACGTCAGGATAATGAACACTCTTTAGCTTCATTAACTTTAAGTGAAGAGATAAAAAAAAAAACTTTATCGATCTTTAATACTACTACTATTCTTTCCAGTGTCTTGGGCAAAAAGAGTTTAAATTAAAGGAAAAGTTTCTTCTTCCAACATTCTCTCATCATCAAAGCCCTGATTTGCAACCATTCCTTTCCATCCAAAGATGCACAGTGAGAATACCCCTGAAAACTCCCTGATGTACTTCCCATCAACAAAGATAAATCAGAAACTTCTCACTTCACTTTCTTTCTATATGATTATGATCCCCAGTGTAAGGATTCTCAAACACTGAAAATACCAATGAAAGAAAGCCAATTTGACTACAACACACAAAATAAGATGCATCAACATTTAGCATTTTTATCCACCAACAGAAGTCACAACTCCCTCCCCTATAAACACTATGAGCATATATCATGAGATTTTTTTTTAACGAACAAAATTAGTTTAAGTCAAAAATCCAAGTTATTCAGGAAATAAGAAATTACTCGCACTACCTTTTGCTTGTGAGACAGCTCCAGCTCTCATATTAGGCAGCGTTTGTGTTTTGAGCAGAGTGTCCGATGCTTGTGTGGTTAAAGAGCCATCTGGAAAGGGTGCTTTCACCAGAAGTTCTGGCCGGGAGGGAATCCGTGGCATGGTGGAGGACTGGATATAGGGACCTACTGCCGCTACCCTACTTGGAGCTGATACCACTTGTTGAGGAAGGTTCCCATCAGATGAAATCTGAAAAGCAATAACATATTTTCTTCAGTGATACATAACATATCACATACTTTCTAAGTCAGAAAAGGTCATTAAAGTTGCAGGGTTCTTGACTACAAATTAATTTCAGTTTCCAACTATATGATGACTATGCAATAAAAATAAGGATACAGAACAAATGAAAGCGCCTTTGTTAACTGACTGAACTAGAACATTAGCAAACATCAGCATTACAAGCAGCACTATACAATTAGCAGCGCCAGACAGCAAAAGAAACTGGGTTATTTTTTAAGCATCCAGCACTAGTCACCCTCCTTCCAGCCAAGCTTAGCTAAGCTTTTCAATAGACTATGTGTGAAGAGGTGAGCTCTGTAGGCTCGTTGTCTTTTCCACTCCTCCCCCAGACTGGGTCTCAAGCCCCTGTCCTTACTGGTCCATTTTCCTTTTGCTGCAGTGCTGCCTTCTTCTTCCAAAGACGGTCCCGCAGCTCATTCACACGCTTGTCCATGACTGCTACCTCTGAATTGCGCTTGTTCAAACACTCTCTCTGTTGCTGCAGCTTGGCATTTTGCTCCTGATTCAATTTGTTTCTTAACTGAATAAAGTGAAGGGAAGAGAGAAAAGGGTAAAGGATGGAAGACAAACCCTTCAGGATGGCAAAATACTCCCCAAAACATGACTAACCTGTCTTGAATAAACAAGTCCTGTTATTTCCCAACCTCAAGCTAACTGACACCTGTTTCCCTTCTAGCTGTAGTCATGAGGAATACGGCACATTTCCCATGTGGAATGCTGTTTTGTTTCTGAAAGGAGTGTTTGTGTTTTTTTTGAGTTTGCTTTTTTTAGGGGGAGAAACCACCAAATAACCAGTATTTCCTGCCAGGAGTCTATAAATCTTCATGCTCCTACCACTGTGGTTTTACATATAAATAGTAGTTCTACTTGTTTTTAATTAAAAAGTTACCTGCAGTTCCTTGTATAGTCGATCAAGCTCAGCTACTGCAGACTGGTTGTCATGGTATCCATCAATTCTACCATTCTTCAGCATCTCCAGTTGTCTGGTGAGTTCTTCAACCTTTGCCACAGCCAGAACTAGCTCTCTTTGTTTCTGCTGGAACAAACTATTCATCTGTTCAATTTCCTCCACTAGAAGGAGAACGAGAACACAGTAGCAATGACTGAAACAAAAAACAAGAATGGAATCCTTCCCAAGCAGTAGTGCCTCTGCAAGTTTGCTAATAAAAAGCAGAACGGTTTTTCAGAAATGTCTCAGAATCAACACTCCCAATGTATACAAAGAAGGTAAGTGAAACATGAAAATCTGCCATCCTTATCTGCAAATATCTTTTTCAGAATGTCTATAGGTATATCCTAAATAAGGCTGATCTATGACATCATCACAATAGCTAATTCATAGTTTATGGATTATTCATAATAATAATGATACCAAATAACCAAATGATACCACAAAGCTGTAAAATCCCCAGCCATGCTGTTTAATTAATCACTCATCTATATGAATTTCCATGAATTATTTTTCTTCCTCAAATTTTCCTTCCTTCAAATACAGTTTTTGTACAACATCTGCCTATATTAGAAAGAAAAGTTACTCAGTAAAAGCTTAGTTCAAGTTCTGCAGAAATAAATTTATAAAAATATTTTAAGAGTAGATAAATCTAATTAATAATAATTGATAAATCAAACTATTATACTGCTGAAAAAAGGCATCTCTATTAGCAAAATCCTGAGGCTTTATTGCATATGATCAAACCAAAAAAGAAACAATGAAAAGATTTGGTTAAAATATATTTTCCAAAAATAGCTTTGCCAAAACATCCAAAATCAGTTCTAAAAAAATAATTACTGTAAAAAGAATTCAGAAAAGCAACCTGTAGAAGAATAACTTGTCTCTTCCAACACCAATCTTCCGAATACAAAAATATGTTATTATTATTTGCCAGTAGTTTATATAAATGTTTAGAGAAAGGATAAAAAGGCTGGGTCTTTGGAAGCTTATCATACTCTAAAAATAATACTATAAGCACTTGCATTGGGCTTTATTTTTTCCCGTACCTTACCTGATACTTATTTTGTCCATTCCTGTGATTTCATCAATGTGAGGACTGAGTGTTAGAAATTTGAAAAATCAAATGAAATTTAGAATGTTGCCTGGGTTAGAGAGCTTAAGTGATGTGCCCATGGTCACAAAGCTGGTATGATAACAGAGGCAAGGCTTCCTGCAGATCTCCAAGGCTCTTTCTTTATCTTACATATAGGTACTTTACTAGCATTTATTGTCATGAATCATCTCACTCTGAACTGGACTTATATGGATACTCTCACAGAATACTCACCTAGTTTTCCATTACTGAGTCTTTTCTGTTCTACATGACCCTTGAGGGCTCTCACTTTTTTCAACTTGGCTTCCTGATTCTCAGCAATTTCCTTTAGTCTCTTCAGTTTTTCCTGTTCTGCAGCTTGTTGCTGTTGGCGTTGATCTTGCTGCTTTAAAAACTTCAGGCGTTGTTCCTCAAGAAACAATCAATGAATGCATGTTACTTTAGACAGAATTATAACACACTTAATGAATAGAACAAGTATTTAGGTAGTGAATTCAGAAAATACTGATTTTACTTCTTTTCTGGAAAAATCAGGCCAAGAAAGAAATCTAACGGTAGGATTTTATAAAACTAGAGTAAAGTAGGTTCTATTATAACTCTTCTAGAAAACATGTATGTTATGTATAAGAATACAGAAAGTTACTCCTCTGTTGAAACATCAAGACTAAATGAAAATTGTTCAAAGATTACAGGTTTATTTATGATCTAGTAATTTAGTCAAACATTTTCCCAGAAAATATCCAAAGGCTTATTACATAATACACAAATTATTTTAAGGTCAAGTAATGACTTTCAGCCTAGAAGTTTGTTCCACAGCTAAAAGCAATCCTGTATGTCAAAATGCATTACCTTGGTAGCCAGCATTTGCTGCTGGGCCTCAATCTGCTGCTGTTGGCGTGATGCCATCTCTTGCAGCTCAGCAAGAGTCATATCTATCCTGGGACTATTAACCTGCAAATGAAAAATCAAAACCCAACTAATTACTGAAGGAGAATCTAGTTTCCCTTCTCATAAGTTCTCTTTATCTTGCCTACAGTTTTAAAAGGTTTCATGTGAAAACTTACTATGACAAAAGGACAACCATTTGTTTATAATACAAAAGATGTGTTCATGGAAACTCACAAGTTCACCTATAGGATTTACACTTACAATTTTGAATTGTAAGCTAAAAATTAACAGTAAATCAACTAACATAAAACTAACTTTAGAACTAACATATCTGTAGCTTGTGTCACAACCATTCTTTCTATTGTATCAACTACAACACAAGATGGCAAAGACACCAAACCTAGCAATGGTCATTTATCTTTAATGAGGAATATAATGTCAACAAGTAATTTTAGTTTCTAGCATCCAAGGAATATTAGACTTAGGCAATACTAATAACAGTAATAATAAATTTTACATAGCACTTAAAGGTTTTCCAAGGCATCTTAAATACATGACTTTTATTTAAACCTTACCACAATGTTTTATTACCTTATTTTACAGTAGAGGAAACTGAATTTTAGTGAAGTAAAGTAACTTTCTCATGATGCCCCATCTATTGAGTGTCAAAGGTGAAAGTCAAACTCAGGTCTAACTGAATCTAAGGCCAGTGTTTTTCCACTATACCATTCTGCCTCCCACAGACACAAAGGTTATTAAACTGGGGTCCATAAACTTGTGTATTTGCTTTTATTTTGATAGTTATTTCAGTATAAATGGTTTCCCTTGCAATTAAATGTATTTTATTTTATGCATTAAAAACATTATTCTGAGAAGGGGTAAATAAGTTTCACCATACTGCTAAAAGAGTCCATGAGGTGAAAAAGTTAAGAATCCCTGACTTGGGCTATAAACTATGAAAGTTAAAGCTAAGGCCTCCACTTACTTATTCCTTCCTAAGACCATTACAAATAGATAAACAAAAAAGGAGTTAAGGAACAACTCAAATGCACACAGGACTTCAGTGCACCTACATTAGGTGAGAAATAGTATGGTACGGAAGAGCAGAAAACGGCAGAAGGCCTACAGTTCTAATCTTATCACCTATGTAATCCTGTCAAGTAATCCCTCTAAGAGTGACATTTATAAAGTTTATATCATTTTATCACAATATCATTCAAAAAAATACTTACACCATTCTCAATTCTTCGATCACTAGGAACTTTAACCCCATTCCTTTTTGAGACAGGATCCTGAATCCTTGGTCCACTCACTAAACACAAAATTCAAAACTATACATTAAAATTAGATGATAGAAATGTTGTGAACTCATGTGTTTCTGCCACCCCCACTTTCAAATGAATATATATTATAAAATGACATTTTCAAACAGCACTGGAATAAGTCATCACAGTTTGGTCCTATGGCAAGCTATTTGAAACCATGTATGATGGTGCTCAGTTAATGGGGGAAAAAAAACGGAGAGAAAAAGAATATTAACTAACTTGGAAAACTATAAAAACATCTCTAAGGAAGAAACAAATGGAAACACTTCATACATACACACACACTCTCTCTCTCTCTTTTGATTAATGACTCAAACTTTAACCTTAAAATTTCTGGGGTTGACATTGTTTACTGAGTCAAAAACAAGGAAAATCAGTAAAATGCAAATCATCTTATCTTACACTCATTAGTAGCTCTTCTGAGGTACAAGTGGTGGAAGAGCTCAATGAAAATACATACTAAGTTCTTAGTTTTGCATAGTTCAAATATGTCTTATATGATAAAATAGTTGCCCTTTTCTTAGACAAGATTTATTCAGTGTATCTATTCTATGCAACGTATTTCTGGAAAAGATCTAGTACATTATAGAGCTAATCAAATGAGTAGAAAATAGAATGACTTTCTCAACTGTGCTGAATAATGTGGACCAGTACAGTCGGGCAGATTCAGAACTGTTTGAAAGACAGGATGCAAAAAGGAGTTACTAATGGACCACTGCCAACATAATAGGAATCTCTAGTGGAAGGTCTCAAAGAGATCTGTCCTTGGGTCTATGCACTTTATAAAACATTTTTTAATCAATTATTTAGATGCATGAGCATGCTTATCAGATCTGGAAATGAAACAAAGTTTGGAGAGAATACATTAGATAAGAAGGCAAGACTCGAAAAACATCTCAACAAAGCAAGATCACTAGACACGATCTAACAAAGTTTACTTGGGCTCAAAAAAATACCAAGTTCCTAAGTTTAAGATAGGGAAGAGGTTATTAGTTCATTTAAAAAAAAAAAGATACAGGGGTTTTTAGGGGACTGCAAATTCAATGCATGAGCAATGAGATCTGGTAACTAAAAAGTTAATGCTTCTTAAGCTTCACTGACAAGTATAGTGCCCAGAAAGAGGAAGGTGAAGGTCCCACTGCACTCTGTCTGGGTTAGCTTACATCTAGAGTAGATTTTTAGGTTCTAGACAATACATAACTCAAAGAATCACAAGCTCATACATTTACAGCTGGAAGGAATGTCAAAGGCCCTCCCCTACTTTATTTTAAAATGTAGGAATTGAGGTATAAATGGGTTAAGTGACTTGCTCAGGGTCACTGAGCTACTAAGTATCTGCAGTCAAATCTTAACCTAGATCCTCCTGACTCCATCGTTTTATCCATGACACCACATTCCCTCTGAATCATCTTTTAAGAAGTATTAAAAAGCTGAAGAGAGTCTAAAGAGGAATAACTAGGCCTTGAGGTGACAACTTTTGAGTATTTGCTGAAGGAAAATGAAATGCTGATCCCAAGGAAAAGATACATAAAGAGAAAATAAAACAGCTGTCCTCAGGAATGGTAGAGTATATCAGATATTAGAGCTAAGACCAATGGGAGGAATGTGATACAAAAGGAAAAGCTCCCCAAAGTCAGAATTTCTGACTCTGCCACCCAGCACCCTGGTCAAGGCAATTAATGTCTATGGTCCTTAGTAAATGCAGGATTGTACCCAACAACCTCTAAAGTCCCTTCCTGCTAACAATTTGACAAAGTTGCCAAGAAGCAACAAATTATGGTGAAAACTTCCAAAAAATTTGAACTATTTGAAAATGGGATGTGCTGTCTCAGAAGGTATTATCCATCACTAGATGTCTTTAAGTTGAGTAAGTCCTTACGAAAAGCCACAGTTCAAGTCCTGCCTCTGAAATAGGTAGTGTATGACTCTGGTTAACTTTCTTCATCCCTTAGCATTCTAGGCCATTCTCCAAGGCTCTGCATTGAAGAAGGGATGCTTACTTGCACTGGTAGAGGGAGTTTCCACACCATGGACTTCCTGTACCAATGTAGTCACAAGCCCAGTTACTATCTGTCCAGTTGTAAAAAAGATTCCCGTTATATTAATCTAAATGACCTTTGAGGTCCCTTACCACTCTGGGATTCTATGATCTTTTATATGCTCATTTACATAAGAGTATTAAATAGAAAAGATTTTTTTTTGAAGCCCTGGGTCCCAATTTATACATTAAGTGAAGGACCTAGTTAAGTTGGAACAACTTCAACAGTGCTTAGAAAACTGCTTAGAAAATTTTTATTCAAATTTATGAATGTTTTGTGATCTTGATGTTTTCTACTATGAAAAAGTCTGTTTCCAGATTTCATTTCTCACATTACAGTACACTTCAACACAGACACACTGAAACTACATGTAGTACTTTTGAAAGGTTAATGAATAATTTACATAAAGTCTAGTCAAAGAGAAAGCAAATATAGCTCAGGTAATACATTAAGGTTTCCTGGTACAGATATCAGGTGAAAATGCATGCACCATTTAAAAACTAATAAAGAGGCTAATTTTTAAAAAAAAAAATATTTGCCAATTAAAAAACTATAGTTACCCTGTCACATTTTTGACTGTAAATGTAACAGATTTCTAACAATTGCCTCCACGTACCACTTGCCTATATATACTAATTATACTTTTAGCAACAGTAAGTTTTCTTTCCAAAAAAATATTGAGACAGATAAACTGCCTTTTTTAACTCAGTAGAAACATAAATCATAATTTTAAAACTTCTCTATTATAATATAAAACACAATTTAGTCTTGAATTAACTCCACATGTCCATAATGAAATCTTCCAATATTTCAGGATATGCAAGAATATGATCCAAGTAAGATTACTCCAAAGTCTTCTCTTAGACACTCACCTTAACATTAACTCCAGAAGACCAAAAATCAAACTGCAGCTAGTTCTTAATTCCTCTCCCACTTATCAGATGTAGATTTTTTTTCAGACTACAATTTATAAGAAATCACTTACCCATATCCCTGCCAGGGGGATGTTCATGGCGAAGAAAGAAACGAGCTTCACTTTTCTGGACTCCAAGCCGCTGGAGAACATCAAACATTCTCTCATTATCAGCAACAGGACGCTCTTAAAGGAAAAGAGGGGAAAAAAGGTGTTATGTGCACACATTTTTTTTTTTACTTTCTCTATTTTTCTTGAGTTTTTTTTTTCTCTATGCTTTCACAATATGACTCTCATGGATATGCCTCTCGTGACTACACATGTCATACATATACATGTATATAACCCACATCGAACCACCTGCCCCCTCCAACTGGGGTGGGAAGAGAAGGAGGGAGAGTACCCTGAACTCAAAGTTTTCAAAACAAACGTTGAAAGCTGCTTTTTACATGTAACTGGGGAAAAATAAAAAATAAAATAATTTAAAAAAGGCACTATGTCAATTGAAGCAGATTGATCCTTCATTTCTTAAATCTTGTCCTTCCTACAGTTAATAAATGTTCATCACATTTATAAAGCACCTGCTGTATATGCACAAATTTCTTAAAAGGCAATTTGCAATTCACACTTCACATATGCAAACCATAATAGGAAATCAGTAACATCTTGAGATAAGAAAATAAACACAGAATTTCAGAATTAAAAGGTCTAACTCTATTTCAACCCCAACTCCTCACTCTCGTCACCACCATATTTTCAATCAGTTGCCCAATCTTGTCATTCCTATCGCAACATCTCACATAGGTTTCTTTCTTTCCACTTATATAGCCAATATCTTAGATCAGACCATCACCTCTTGCCTGGACTACTGCAAGCAACAGCCCTTTAATTAATCTTCTTGCCTCAAGTCTTTACCAACCCTTGTCCATCCTCTACAAAAACCACTGCCAAAGTGATTTTTCTAAAGTGCAGGTCTGATCATGTCACTTCTTTATACCAAATCCAGTGGTTCTCTTCACCCCTAAGATCAAATATAAACTCTTCTGTTAGGCATTCAAAATTCTTCATAATCTAGACTCAATTATTTGTCTCCTTCTTAATCTCTAGCCTGCAGAAGAAGAGGTGGAATGCCTTCCATCTTTCAGCATGCATCTCTTGCCTGTTTTCCAGTTTCCCATGAGATTGTGAAAGAGAGGCACACACCTTACCATTGTACCTCCCACTCACCTCCTGCCTGTTCTCTAGCCTCCTGTGGGAAGAGAAGTGCCATGCCATTCTATCTTACTGTTTTTCAGTTGCTGAGATGTGGAGAGAGAAGCCCATTCCATCACATTTCCAGCTTATTAGTCTCTTTCCTGTCAGAAGGAGAGTATCACCACTCCTTCTCCACCAACTACTTATCCCCTTGTCTCAACTGCCCAAGGTTCTGAAAGGAATCTACCCTTAGGTCATAGTATCACTGGCTTTGAAAATCTCTCTAAATTTCTCACTTAATGATTAACAAACTCACAACAGGTTATACAGTGATTCTGAAACCCTGTGGGTCATCAACCAAACCCCAGTCCCCGTTAGACATTCCACTGCCCTTTTTTAACTACTATAATTTTTTAAAACTTAATTTCATTTTATCTTCAGGTCTGAATTCTCTCCCACCCACCCACCTCCATTGAGAAAGCATGTACAAATATGTACAGTCATGCAAAACAAATTCTCACATTAGTCATATTCAAAAAATAAAAGCCTCAATCTGCACTCTATCACTTCTCTATCTAGAATTGCATAGCAAGTTTCATCATGAGTCTTTTGGAATTATGTTAAGTCACTGTGTCAATCAGAGTTCCCAAGTCTTTCAAAGTTGTCTTTAAAATACTGTTGTTATCGTATCATTTTTTTCCTGGTTCTGCTCACAAGTCTTTCCAGGTTTCTCTGAAACCATCCCCTTTATCATTTGTTAGAGCACAACCACATTCTATTATCCTCATATGCCATTACCTGTTAAGCTGTTCTATAACAAGTGGGCACCCTCTTAAGTTTCCAATTCTTTACTATCACAAAAATAACTTCCATAATTTTTTTGATGCATAATGAATCCTTTTCCTCTGTAACCTCACTGGGGTGTAGGGTTAGTAGTGGTATTGCAGGGTCAAAGGCTGTGAACAGTTTAATAGCTCTTGAGGCATTTCCAAATCACTTTCTAGAATGACTGGACAAGTTCACCAAGAGTGCATTTAGGGTAACTGTTTTCTCACCGATCTTCCAGCATTTATCACTTTTTTTTTTTTTTGTCAACTTGACCAATCTAAAAGGTGTGAGGCTGGTACCTCAAGAACTGTTTTAATTTGTATTTATCTATTAGTGATTTAGAGTATTTTTTTCATGTAGCTATTAATAGCTTGAATTTCTTCCTCTGAAAACCATCTATTCATACGTTTTGACCATTTATCAATTGAGGAATAGCTCTTTCTATAAATGTGAATCAGTTCTGTAGTATCTTAGAAAGAAGACTGTTATCAAAGAAACTTGATGCAAAGACTTTTTCCCAATTCCCTGCTTCTCTTCCCATTTTCGATGCATTGGTTTTGTTCATGCAAAACCTTTTTAATTTTATGTGTCCACTTTACTTCCTGTGAATCTCTTTATCTCTTTGTTTGTCACTGAACTCTTCTACCCATAGATCTGACAGGTAATTTCTTCCATGCTCCTCTAAATTGTTCAAGGCTTTTAACGTCTAAATCATGTACGTTTTTGGAGCTTACCTTCATATGTGATATGTTAGTCCATACCTAGTTTTTTTCAGTTTTCCTAACAAATTTCTGAAAAGTATGAATTCTTACCCCAGTAGCTGGGATCTCTGCGTTTATCAAATACTAGACTGCTATGTTTGTTTGCTTCTAGTCTGTTCCACTGATCAACCTCTCTGTTTCCTAGCCAGTACCAAATTATTTTAATAATAATAGCTAGTACTTATATAGCACCTTCTACGGGTCGAGCACTTTGCTAAGCACTTTACAAATATCACTTTGTCTGAACCTCACAACAACCCTGGAAGGCAGGGGCTATTATTGTTCTCATTTTATAGATGATGAAAGTGAGGGTAAAAAAGGTGAAGTGATTTGTCCAGGGTCACACAGCTAGTAATTGTCTGAAGCCACATCTGAACTCTGGTCTTCCTGATTCCGGGAACACTAATGCTCTATCCACTGTGCCACCTACTTGCTTTAAGGGCTTTGAAGTATGGTTTGAGATCTGGTGCTGCTAGACCTCCTTCCTTCCCACTTTTTCATTAATTCCTTTTTTGACCTTTTGTTCCTCCAGATGAATTTCACTGTTATTTTTTTCTAGCTCTATAAAGTAATACTTTGGTAGCTTCATTGTTAAGGCACGGAACAAGTAAATTAATTTAGATAGTATTACCATTTTTAATATACAGGCACAGCCTAACCATGAACAATTAATACTTCTCCAATTATTTAAATCTATTTCGATTTGGGTAAAGGATTTGTAATTGTGTGTGTGTAGTTCCTATGTTGTCTTAGCAGGCAGACTCCCAAGTATTTTACACTAGCTGTAGTTTTTTAAATGGAATTTTTTCTTCTACCTTTTCCTGCTGAATTTTGATGGCAATAATATAGTAACACTGATGATTTGTGTGGTTTTATTTTAGATCCTGCAACTTTGCTGAAATTGACTGTTTCAATTAATTTTTTAGGTGACTCTCTAAGCAACATCACAATGGCAAAAAGTGGTAATTGTTCCCCTTTTTGCCTATGCTAATTTCCTCAATTTCTTTTTCTAGTCTTCTTGCCATTGATAACATTTCTAGCACTATACTAAATAGTAATGGTAATAATGCACATCCTGGCTTTCCCCCCATCTTATATACAGACAACATTAGACCTTGGTTTTAAATAGATACTATTTATCATATTAAAGAAAGTTATATTCCTATAATCATGATTTTTATTATTAATATGGTTAATTATGCTTATACTTTTCCTTATATTGAAGGAGCCCTTCATTGTTGGTATAAAGTCAGTCTGTCATTGTATATCATCTTTGTGATATGTTGCTGTCATTTCCTTGCTCATATTTAATTTTAAAATTTTTTATTAATATTTATTAGAGGTACTGGTCTATAGTTTTCTTGTCAGTTTTAGCTCTAACTAGTTTATGTATCAAGATGATATTTGCATCACAGAAGTAATTTTATAGGACTCTACCAGGTAGAGAGATGAGGAGGGCAAAGAAAAGGAGAAGGAAGATAGAATGTCATACATGAGAGAAGAGCAGGGAGGCGAGTTTGGTTGGAACATAGCCTGAAATCACTGTGAGCGAGTATAATACATGATAAAGAGTAATGAATTTTGAATCCAAAGATTTATGTTCACATTCTGGCTCTGTCACTCACTTGAGGGATCTTCACTTCTCTAGGTTTCAGTTTACTCAGCCATAAAATGTAAGGATTAAGCAACTGCCTTCAGTTCTATAATCCATTATCCTATGAAATAACTCTAGAAATGTAGGTTAGAAATAGACTGTAAAAGACTTTAAAAACCAAATAGTATTGATACTTGATCTTAAAGGCAAGAAGAAACCATAGGAGGCTCTTGATCACGGAAGGGATCTAAGCAGACTTGTGCTCTTAGGAACAGTAATTTACCAAATCTGCCCAGATACATTTTCCACTCAAGAACTTCCATGGGCTTCTTCCTCTTGTCTAGTTCAATTCTATATTATCTTCTTCTCTAAGTCCTTTGCCACCTTATCCTCTGATCTCTCCCAGACAAACCCCAGCCTTGGATCACTTCCACCATTGGTTGCTTGTGCTCCTGTTCATGTACTCATGCTAAATGAAGTTGGAAAAATAATGGAATTGTGCTGAGTTCACTACAAAATTGTGTTATATAATCTCAAGTGGGCTCTCACTGTAGTTAAGGCAAAGTTTTAACACCTCCCTCATCAGTGAACGAGACTGATCACAGTTACTTGTCCAAACCTTTTCATTCTTCCTCAAACCTCCCAACTCAGCCAAATAATTAATTTAATAATAATATACACATTTTCCTTGTGTTGGTTAAGGGCATGAGAAAAGGAGGGAAAAAAACAAAAAAAGTTTCTAACAAACACTTAGATACTGAATTTTGAAAGCTCATAATCAAAAGATCAAAATCTCACCTTAACATAAAGTAGTATACTTTTAAAGATTTAAGACTATGTTACTTCAAAATTGTTTTGTCATATGAAACTTGAACTTTATTTGAAGGACAATTCACGCTGATGTGTCAATTGGCAAAGCCCGGACTAAATGACATCTCTTAACTCTACTATTCTTTCTACAAACGCTCCTGAGGATTAACATAAGTGCTTCTTAAACGAAATCTTACAATAGACCCAAAGTAATAAAGAATGATGATCACAGCCATAAGATTAGATTACCTGAACCACCCCACACTTCAGCCAAATGGCAGTCACTCTCTCCAGGCTCCTTACACAGCTCTACCACATCTCTGCATGTTGTTTCTGGTGTAACCGGAACCTCTGTGAAGTGTTGTTCATTGTTGCTAAGGTACACCGTAAGAAACATCTAAAATATAAAGAAAACATAATAATGTAGCCAGAATCACAACACTGAGCATAACTCTAGAAGTGTAGGCTGGAAACAGGCTTTAAGGCTTCCATGAGAAGTATCTCTTTTTCCTTATTTAAAACTATTTATGTAAAGTACATTTTAAAAATGATTTGCGTAATCTCTGAACCAAAGTGGATATAAAAATTCTGTCCCTTTTACCACGCTTGATGTTTGTTTTGTTATGCTTTGTCTCTTTCAACTTCAAAGAGCCTATTGTTCCAAACCAAGAGTTCTTTTCCACAGAAATATGCATAAATAAGGTCACATGCATACTACATATACTTTTACAAGACATCTGGGTCCTTCAAATATTTAACCAAATAACTGTTAGAACTGAAATAATCTTTGTTGCGATAAAATTCTTAATAAGTTGATTACAAATAGAATCAACAATAGCCAAACACCCAAAAAAGTTACAGGAGATTGAAACAGGGTAATTATAAGGTGGGCAGAAAAGCAATTAAGACACACTGAAATATAATACTGAATAATTGTAAAGCTCTGTGAAAAGTGGCAAGAGAAAGACTAAATTCAATAACCAATAATCCCACAGAATGACTCTTTTGAAGCAAAAGCACTGGACTACAGTTCTCAAAGATACGGCTGTGAACAAGCCTTTCAAGTAGTTGTGTGATTAATTACCAAAATGTAAGCTTTCCATGTACCCCACCTCACACTTAACAAAAAAATAATGCTATCAGTAATATCTTGGCATTTATAGGACAATAGCATATTCAAGGTATTTTTACCTTGAATTCAAAGAGATCAAGTAATTTTGACAAAATACAAATGTAGCTTTCATCCATATCAGGGCATAACCACAGCTTAAGGTTGTAGGACAATTTTGAATATGTTAAAATCCTAATAATATCTAAGCTCCCCTTAATTCTCCCCCTTAACAAGATAGTGTTCATATTAGATTTAAAGAAAACTTTTAATCAAAATGATTCCTCTGATAACAATCTTGAATAAATGTATATCAAAAGAGACACAAAGTTATATGGATTTTTTTGTCTTTTGTGAATCATTCCCAAAGAAAGGGAGCAACCTGTTCACAAAAAAAGAAAAAAAAGATATAGCAAAACAGTAACTATGAAAAGACAGAAATACTGGAAAAAATGGTTATTATTTAGACTGAAAACATAATGGCTAATGTTAGTATCAATCTTAGTTTGATACCCATAATGTATTTTAGAATTTCTGAAACAAATAATATAATTTAAATTTCATTTCTGTGTTATTCATGTTCCAAATATCTTTATCAACTTTAAAAAAAAAAATAATCTCCATCAATTCTAGCTAACAGAAGTGAAATAGGGAAAAGAGAACATAATTTGAAGCACAAATTTTTACAGAATGCACTCTTATAATAGTCATCACACTTAAAATCTAGGATTTATACATATAGATCAAACATAAACACTATCCTGTGTACTTTCGAGCAATTTTTTTGTCAAATGAGTCCTTATCACCATCAGTTTGTGTCCATTCTTGTACTCACACTGAACCCTATGCTACTGTGTACAATTACTTCTGGATTTCACATTCCTAGACAGTTCTACTGATCAATTTTTCTATTTTTTAGCCAATGGAAAAAAATGGTTTTTTTAATAATTACTACATTATCTGAAATCTGGTACTTCTAAGGCCTCCTTTCTTTCTCACTTTTTTCCCGTTATTTCCACTGATATTGTTAACCTTTTGTTCCTCTCAAGTAAACTTCTGGCAGTTTTATCAGGTATGTTAAATTAAAGTGATATTGGTAAATTTAGGTACTATTTTCACAAAATCCCAGCCAGCATGAACAATTCCTTTCCTGAATCCATTCCCATATATAGTTTATTTTTTTTTTTTTATATCACGGACCTCCTTCAGCTATCACTGAAATCTATGAACTCTTCAGAATATTTTCAAATACACAAAATACAATACATGGGATTACCAAGGAAAACAATTATACTGAAATACAGGTTTTCAAAATATTTTTAAAAACAATTTCACAGGTCCCAGGCTACAAATTCCTGCTGTAGAATGTTTTGTAGTTTGTAAAGTAAGTGCTATATTTCTCAATAAGTACTCTCCCAGATATGTTATATATTCTGCAGTAATTTTAAATAGCATGTCTTTTACCTTATATTTCTGCTTGGTTTTGTTGTTTATAAAAGAATGGCTGATAACTTTGTGGGTTTATATCCTATTACTTTACTGAAGCTATTTTTTCCATTAAATTTTTTAGCTAAACCTCTGTGAGGAACTTTTATAAATCACTACATCATCTGTTAAAAATAGTAATTTTGTTTCTTCTTTGCCTATACTTAATCCTTCAGTTTCATTTCTTATCTAATTCCTATAGCTAGTACTCTAAAACTATATCAAATAACATCTTTATTTTATCACTGTTCTTATCAGAAATATCTATAATGTTTATTACAGATGGTACTAATTTTTAAATTTAGATAGACAGTGTCAAATGTCACCGTCAAGAAAGGTCCACTTATTGCCAAGTTTCCCAAGGTTTTAGCACCTATTTCTAAGGAACCGTGGAGCTATCTAGACTCTTTCCTCTTTCATTCCTATATCCAAACATGGATAAGACTTTCATGTTCTATCTCCATATCATTTCTTATATAGAGCTCCTTTCCACTCACAGAGCTAACACTCAAACTGAATCTCTCATCATTTTTCTTGCTGGAATACATAATGACTAATTCTAATATCAATCTTCCCTTCACACAGCTTACCAAAATGATCATCATAAGGCACAGGTTTGACCATGCCATTCCCCAGTTTAAAAACAGTCAGTGATTGTTACACAGTATTTTTTTCCTAGAGGCAAACTCCTTAATCTGGCACTTAGATTTAGAGTCATCAATCTGGCTTCCATTTATTTTTCTGACTTTATTCATATTCTTCATTCACAAACTGTATCTTTTAGTTATTCTAGACCACTAGCCAGTCTTTAAATTTGATACTGTACTTCCTGTTTGTGTGAACTCCCTCATCTTTACTTCTCAGAATTTTTGTCCTCCTTCAAGGCTCAGTTCAGGTGCCACCTTCTCTGTGAAGCCTTCCAGAATCCTCTCAGTTGATAGCATTTACTCTAGTGGAATGCAAACTTCTTAAAGAAACAACAGCCTCATTTTTGTCTTGGTTTTGCCTTGGACATAGTAGGTGCTTAATGACTGTTGAATAAATGATGTCTGAGAGTCAATCTGTACCAAGGTACATATGTGATTGCTGTGGAAATGTTTCAGGTAAGTAATATATACACACTATACTTAAAGGATCTCAAAGACTGAATAGTCTGGTGAGGTTAGTAACAAAGGGTTTCCAATCAGAATAACAGAGCAGTCTTATATCTCCTAACCTGGCTGACAAGTGCCTCCCTTTTGGTAGCTGCTCCTGGGAATGCTATATACAAAGATTTAAGGAGAGAAATAGAGCAACTTGTAGATTACTATACCTGAACAAATGGGTCAGTGTGTAGAAAAAAAAATATATAGGGTTATCAAGACAAGAAGACAGGAGGCATGGCAATGAGTAAAGGTCCTGAGATATTTCAGCCAGAGTTCAGATCTGCTGAACAACCATTCAGGAGGTAGAAAATGCACATTTATTAAGTGCCTACTATGTGTCAGGCACTGTACTACAGCTTTACAAATATTTTCTCAGTCTCATTTAATCCTCACAACAATCTTGAGATACAAGTGCTATCAATATCCCAATTTTATCACTGAGAAAGCTGAGGCAGGCAGAGGTTAAATGATCTGCCCATGGCCACACAGCTAGGAAGTATCTGAGGCCAGATTTGAATTCAGGTTTTCCTGACTGAGGTCACAGAGCCATATTTACTTGTCTACCATACCACCTAGCTTCTTCTGCTTCTATGGATTTACAGAAGTATATAAGAAATAATCGTTGCCTTTAAGAAACTTACCATCCAGTCGAGAAGAAATGGCGACCACACATGAAACAATACATAATTGTATGATACAGATTACATATAACACAGGAATTCACAGACGCAGATCTAGCATAAAAAAGCTACCATCAATTCTTGTGCAGGCAGAGTTAAACGTGGGGAAGACCACGTCTACTGAGAGCTCTGCGATCCAATCACCAAGATTCCTAACCTCTGAGTCATATTTGACTCTTCCCTCTCCTTCACCCCTCATACCCAGTCAGTTACTGCCAAATCTGATTAATTCAAGCTTCTCAAAATTTTTTGTATCTAAACTCTTCCCTCCATTCACACAACCATCACCTTATTTCTAAATCATAGGCCTAATAGCTCCAATGATGTCACTCCCCTGGCTCAATAATGTCTAGCAGCTTCCTTTCAGCTCCAGACAAAATACCAACTTCTCTGTTCAACATGTAAAGCCCTCCACACACTGGCTCAAACCTGTATTTTCCAGCTGATTATACATTACTGTCCTTCGCACATACTGCCAGCTATTACTCACATGTGACATTCAATCTCTCACCTTTACACTTTGCCCAGGCTCTCCTTCCAAGTCCTGAATACTCTCCCTCCTCACCTCTGACCCCTTGAAATTCCCATGCCTCTTCAAAGTTCAGCTCAATTGCAACCTATTTTAAGAGTATAGATGATAGAGACAGAAAGAGAGCTAGAAATCTGTAATGTGTATGCGTATATGCAATATATGTATATGTTAATACATCCACATATATACATATACACATCCATGTGTATGTGTTGTGTATCCTATTATTTACTTCTCTATGAACATGTTGCAATATCTCAGTAGAATGTATAGAATTTAAGTTCCTTGAAGACACGGATCACCTCATTTTTGTTTTTGTACACCCCTCCCCAGTGACTAGAACATATAGGTGTTTAATAAATATCTGTTGATTAAGAGGCTAGTTTTACATCCCAATCAGTTACATGAATATAAATGGTGATTCACAAGCCAAGGACAAACTCTTCAGTGGAATGAAGGCAAAGGAAGGAAGCTTAGAATTCAGTCTTAACAGATATCCATAGACGACATAAAACTCAATACAGTCAGTCCAGCAAAAACAAAAACCAAAGTAAAAACGGCCAATGAAATAGCAAGGCCAGGAAAAAACAAGACAGAAAGTGTTCTCTGCATGAAAAGATAAAAAGTAACCTAGAGTTAGGAGGCAGTTCTACCAAAAATTCTTGTTGACTTTATAATTCTGATTCCATCTTCTAACAGCCCAGCTGAAAGCACTTTTCAAACCTCAATTGGTTTTCACCCAATGTAAAGGCAGTAAAAATGTTAAGGAGGAAAATGACACAGTATGATTGAACCACTTACCCCAATAACATCAGTTTAGTACTTGTCCCAATTCTTCTTCCTAAGTCCCAGTTCTAATTCCCAAATTATACTATGTTGCATTCCTCATGTGGACATCAAAACAAATGTGCAGTCAATTTAAAATAGATGGACCAGCTTCTGTACCTAAGTAACCAGAATTTCTCCCTCAACTCTTAAATTACTCACAATAGAAAAGTATGTGATACCCTGGGAAGGGTAGACATTCTGTTCAGCCTTTGAGCTACCAAAGGTCCAAAATGAGGACACTATGAACAAATGTTGGGAACACAAGGAGATGCAGTCTTAGGGGACTTAGAAGGTCAAAAGATTTATCATTTCAATCAGAACTTGAATGCTTATATACTAGTTTTGTGATCTTAGGCAAATCATACCTCTCTGTTACAGTTTCACTGTTTATAAAATGGAAATAATACTAGTATTACCTTCACCTCACTATATTACTGTTGGAAACCTTAAAAGCCCCACGGAAATGTGAACTATTATTACTAGGATGGAGATAGAGGAGATGAATGAACATTTTACCCATGAGAAATGTTTTCAGAAATATAATTATTAAGAATATTGCAAGCATAGTATATGAAATACAAGCATATTTGTAAGTATTCATTTCAAATATAGACTACATAAAGTACAGTATTTAAAGAATGTTTATACTAAAATGGAGCAAAAGAGCAGAAAAGCTAAACTTTAATAACTTCGTTGAAAAATATATATATATTTTTTGGAGAAGGGAAGGCAAGGCAATTGGGGTTAAGTGACTTGCCCAAGGTCACACAGCTAGTAAGTGTGTCATGTGTCTGAGGTCGCATTTGAACTCAGGTCCTCTTGACTCAAGAGCCAGTATTCTACTCACTGTGCCACCCAGTTATCTCATAAATATATTTTTAAGGCAAAAAAATTGCAAACTCATAAATAGCTAGTGGCAATGCTAAAAATTTGCTTCAGCTCTGCATAAGAAGCTATTAAAAGTTTCTTTACACTTTTAAACCAACCAACTTCAGGAGGAAGCAGAACTAAACTGAATAGAGGGGCTATTTATGATAGAATGAGGGCTTTTTGGTCCTAAGCCAAGGGAAGTATCAGCAAACCGGTATCATTTTCTTGTTTGCTTTCTGCCTGTTATACATATTGGTGATGTAACTGGCTCAGTCTATAGATGAAAATCTAAGTAGATCACATAACTATTAATCAAGGATTCTGAGAATTTATCTTTAAAATCTCCTTATCTCACATTTTCTGTTTCTGTCAAAGCCTAATTCCTGGCATTCACTAAGTAGGTCCTGATTCAGAATAGCAAAGTCATTTTCCTCTCCTTACCTTTGTCATATAATTATATGATTTTATTTGCTTTTTGTATTGCAATATTTTGAACCATACATCATCACTGTGAAAATATTTGTATGAAAGAGCTGGGTTTTTTGTAGTGGTTAGCAGTTTAATACCATAGAAAATGCCTTGTGTGTTCCCAAATATGAGCCAACCCATCTCTTCTAACTACTCAATGCAAGGCCCAGTTCGTTGTCTTATATATAGCACATGTCCAACATATATGTTGACTAATACTCTCTCTTTGATAGATGGATGGATATTATGTTTATATAGACGCATATTCATGTATATATGTTGGTGGACTCAGCTCCCTTCTTCCACTCCTCTACGTTTCCTAATATCCTTATTTTTCCTATTTTTAGAAAAGTTGATCTTCCTTGCTAAAGCTAACCCTCTTCTGTCTCTTTTAAGACTTTGTCTCATTAATGTTTATCATTCTCCTTACCTTTTTGTGCTACTCTTCCCCCATCCTTCTTCAATTTCTGTTGGCTTTGAGCTCCTTTAGCCTTAAAAACAAAACACTTTCCCACACTGTAAGGCTATTCCTTTGATCCTATCTTGTCAAGATATCATTTAATCTTTCTCCTTCTCTTCCCTGCCAGATTTTTAAAGCACTCTGTGTCTTGCCTCCAATGACAGATTTATTATTACTAATAATGGCCTTTCCATTACTTGACTTCATTATGGAACACTGGAGAGAACCCTCTTTCTTGATGCCCTCTATGAAGCTATTCTTGTGGTTCTTCTATTCATCTGACACCCCTTTCACTCCTCCTCCATTGGGGGCTCCTCAGCTTCCTTAAATATGGGTAAACCACACTGGGTTTACTGGCTACATTCTTGCTCAAAGATCAAGCCTTAAACCCAATTCACTCTGGAGCTCATAGACTGGACAACAATTCCTCACTCATTTAAAACAGAGAGAATGTAATTACTAAATAGTAATTGTTTCTTTTCTACGCAGGAACCTTAAGCGTCTTCCCCTCCCAGATTGAATTTTTTTTTTTTATTAAAGGGGCCATCCTTTGAGTAACTACTTAAAGAACCCTATTTACTGAATGGGTGTATCTCACTCAAAGTGAAAATGTAATAAGATCTTAGCCTGAAAGGGCCGGGGTCTCCCACTGCATCCTGGGCCATCTCTAGTCATCCTGATGAATATTCTGCTCACTGGACCCAGATGACTCAGAGGGAGAAAGTGAGGTTGGTGACTTTGCACAGCCCTCCCTCACTCAAATCAAAATTAACTGAGTCATGTCATCATCTTGATGTCATGGTCCTCTTTGAGAACAAAGGACAAACACAGCAACAATACTTTCAAACACTATGGATGCTCAAAACATCACCATTTTGAAAAGGTACCCAAAAATTCAACTATTTCCAAAATTAAGTCAGAAGTTTTCAAACTGCAGGTTCTCCACATAATCAACTATACTATAGTTACAGTCTTAGCTTCCAACTAAAGAGAAAGCACTTGAACTTGTTACATAAAACAGAAATCAGTAATTAAAATCACTTAACCATATAACAAAGATTAGCTACCAATGCAGGAGCTGCTGCAGCAAAGAAATACAGCATACATAAAAGGCTTAGATAGGTAACTTACATTTAAGGTATAACTGGCCAAAAAGAAATTAATTTCACTTTTTCATCCCATATTTAGTTCTTTTCTTTGCTACAAAAATCACAAAACTTAAGATAAAATATTTAATAAGTTACCTTAAAAGTACATCAAGTATACAGTGTTTCCCTCTCAGCTACTAAACACTCAAGTTGAAATGTACTGGCACTTACCCATAAAGGACTAAAAGGAAATGATGCAACATTCATGTAGTTAAATAGGAAGTCCTCTATTTGAAACCACAATAATCTTAACTATTATCAACAGTAGCTCGTTTCCTTTTGGTGGGACAATTTTTTTAAAAATCCACCCAAACTTTCCTCCTAGTTAATAGTAATAGACAAAAGATAAGTACAAAGAAATTTCCTTAGAGGTAATTTTTTTCCCCAAAAAATGCAGGGCACAAAGTACATACAGTTGTGTTAAAACCTGAAGTTTTCTTACCTGTTTGAAGACTAAGATTCTACTACAATGTAAATTAAAAGACCACTAAAAGACAGCCAAATTCTGAGTAACTGAAAAAACCATTCATGGTTCAGGAGAACAGATAGTGAAACAGATCTCTCTCCTGGGAACAGGTTAATGAAAGAAAGTCTAATGTTGAATACAATGTCAGACACAGTAACCCTATCAGGTGTTTTTGTTTAACTTTTTTTTTTCTCTTTGTGGCAAGGGAGGGTTCAGTTCAGGAAAAGAAAGATATAGATACATGTCCAGACAATTTTGACGAATGGAGGATATATATCCTGAAATCACCATGAAAAAAAAAAAGATATAAAACTTTTTTCTTAAAGGAAGGGTTCCAAAATTCTAAGCAATGGCAACAGCAATGGAAAAAACACTGCCTCGCCACCCCAAGTGACTACTCTGAAGGCCAACAGTCATTTGGACGTACAGGTTCTGGTATGTTTATTTAATAAGTAGTCACACTTACATGCAATAAGTAAATGATTAAAGACCAAAGTTGGGAAGGGGGTGCAAAGACTGGCTTTCTGGTAGTTTGGGTAATTACATGATACTAAAATATCAATATAAGATCCTACTCTTTTGTCCAGTAGCCTAAAGGTAACAGATGTCCTTTGGTCTGCAATTAATATGTGCCAGGTCTTACCCTAGTCTTTTAAAAGCTGATATCTTAGCTAAAATATACCACTGATTTCAGACTGCTAAATGCCATTTTCTTTCAGCTGCTGCTAAGTTATAATAGCTTACATTTAAATAGTGCAAAAAGTACTGTTCCAATGACTGAGATAAGCAGTATATCTCATTTTACAGATGAAGAAACAGAAGCTATTGACAAGAATAAATGGCTTGCCTACAGGCCACAACTAGTTAAGTATCTGAGGTAAGATTTGAACATAGGCTCACCTGATTGGAAGATTCTAGGTGGCTTAGTGGAAACAGCACTGGGCCTATTGTTAGGAAAATGAGTTCAAAATTCAGCTTTAGACACTTACTAGCTGTGCGCCCCTGGGCAAGTCACTTAATCTCTTAACCACTGTCTACTCCCAGTTTCTTCAACTGTAACATGACAATAATAGTACCTACTTCCCAAGGTGGTTGTGACAATAAAATGAGATCATATTCATAAAGCATGTAAAAGGCACTCATTTCCTTCCTTCCTGACTCCAAGACTTGCATAGTCTTCTAAGACAACTTCCTATCAATAAAGTAACACAGCTAATCTAATTTTGTCAGATAGAAACCAGACAACATAACACTTCTTTAGTCTACCCTGATAGAATTGGTTACTCATGTTTTAAATGTCTGCCCTCGACAGAAGGCATCATTTCAATACTGCTGTAGACTGGCTATGTTCCAGAACTATGTTAAGTTTATGATTCATAGATTACATTAAGAAAATCATTCACCATATCATAAATGCCATCTGTGACAGATATAAGTCTAATATTTGTAGGGACGTTAGACACTATGACATTATGTAGTTAGCTACCACTTAATTCACTTCCAACACATTGTAAATAATTATTATTATTCTAATATTTTCCTTTTGATGCTGCTAATCACTAGATTTATTCACAGAGCCCTCAGGCAAGTTCAATGCCATTACTGACCCCTGGGCTTTATACTAAGGATGTGGTCAGATCACTAGATTTTTAACAGTCCCTAGGTATACAAAGAGATCATATAGTAGCACAGATCTAAAGCTAGAAAGGATTCTAGAGGCACATACACAAGAAGTCACTTGTGTACAGTCAACTCAACTCACTTCACAGAGGCTGAGTAACTTGTCCACAGTCACACAAATAGTAAGAACGCAATGAAGAGAACAGAACAAATGTGGTATTGATACTTAGAACATATAAAAAGAGAATGAAAAACTAGTAACGAACGTAGTCTAAGTATGCCTGTTACTTGGTATGAATTAGAATGCAGATCTGGTACTGTACTGAGTTTATGTGAGGATGATTTTAGGTGCTCAGCACTTCCATTCTCTCCCTATCAGTTCTTTCCTTCATGCCTATGAACATTCTCATGTTTCCTCATCCTCAAAAAAGAAGAAAAAAAAAACCTCTCACTTGCCCTTTACGTTCTCCTCCCTTTGTGGCTAAATTCCTTCCAAGCCATCTTCAATAGGTGCTTCCACTTTCTTTTCTCTCATTCTTCTTAATCCCTTACAACACAACTTCTGACCTTACCATTCCACTAAAACTGCCCTCTCTAAAGTTACCAATGACTTCTAAACTGCCACATCCAGTGACCTTCAACATCTCAAACTGAATCCCATAAGCATCTCAAACTCAACATGTCCCAAATAGAAGTCAGCATTTTCCCTCCCCAAAAGCCCATATTACTGTCAGGGGTACCACCTAGGCTTGAAACCTCGGTGTCATCCTTGATTCTTCACTTGCATTCATCTCATATGTACCTTTTGCTGCCAAATCTAGACATTTCTGTCCTTTCGATATCTCTTGTCTGTTCCTGTGCATATGTCTCCTTTCCATTCACACCACCACAAGCCTAGTTCATAATCTCTTATAATAGCTTCCTTAATTGGTCTCAGGCTTAAGTATCTCTACTCCAACTGATCCTCAAATTTCAACTAAAGATTCAGTCTATGTTACTTCGATACTCAGCAAAGTCTAGTGGCTCCCTACTATCTTAAGGATCAAATATGAAATCCTTTTTGGGGGCATTTAAAGCCCCTCAAAAGCTGACTCCTTCCAATCCTCCTCCATTATATTCCCCCTCCAAGCACTCTACAATCCAGCTTCATCAGCCCTACATGCTGTTCTTTGTACACTACATTTCACTCCATGTCATCCCACTTACTGTCCCCAGGGATGGGAATGCTCTGACCCCTGATCTCTACCACTTAGCTTCTCCAGTTTCTTTCAAATCTCAGCTCAAATCTTACCTTCTACAGGGGATTTTTCCTTTCCTATCTCTACGCAGGGCTCCCCTCTGACTTGTCTCTGAGACAAGAGAGATACAATCTATTTTGTATCTATCTTTCATGTACATTTTTGTTTCCTCCCTCCTCCAAGAGAAGTGTATTCCTTTAGAAGAATTTCGCTTGTTTTTCTTTCTTTTGTCTCCCTGAAGATTAGGGCACAGCCTGGCAACTAGTAATCACATAATAAATGCTTGTTGGCAGATTTTTCTATCTATCTAGTTGTCCTTCTGGCACATGAACTAGGGTGGTCCTCTTAAAATGGAGGTCTTCTGTCCCTAGAAGTTATACCGCTAGCCTGAAGAAAGTGCTAAGAGCAGACCTGCACAAGCTGGTAGTTGGCACTGGCCAAAACTGAAATAGGCTAAACTTCTTCAGGCCATAGATGGAAAGTAAGCTGCTAAAAACCTATCTAAAATTAATGATTAAATGATTAAACTATTTTGCAAATAAACCCATTTTTTTTTAAAAAAAAAAAAAAAGGAAATTTCATTTAATTACACTTATTACTTAAGATTTTTATTTATCATGAAATTACTCCTCTCAGACTGGAGACGGACTGAGGTTGGTTATCATGGGTCACGTGACAAACAGGAGAGAGTACACAGTGGCAACCCACCTGCTAAGTAACATGACAGGCACAAGAGTAACCAGTGGAAGGCGGTTTAAGCAAGGCAAGGACAAAACATTCAATATATATATTTCCTTTCATTTACATCCTCTACATTTTTCACAGGCCACAGGCCACCTGAAATCCTTTGGTGAACAGCATGTTGTGCAAGCCTAAGAGCATCACCTAAGCTTTTTCTGCCTTGCTGGAGGCAGTCTGGCACAATGAAGAGTATTGAACTTTAAGTTCAAAACTGGGTTCATATCCCTCCTCAGATATTCAGTAGCTTATATGACCCAGGGTCATACATGTAACCTGTCTGGGCTTCAATTTACTCATTTGCAAAATGAGAGAATTTCCATGACCTTGAAGGTCTCTTCTAGCTCTGAATCTATTATCTAATGATCTCACTGTCTGCTGGAGGGTGGGGAGAAAGAAAGGGCTGAGTGGTATGTTAACCTCACATTCTTTTAAATTGATTCTTTAATCTTCAATTAAGTAAAAATTCACAGTGTCTTACAGAATTTTAAACATCAAAGCTGAGTTGCTGGACTAGTCTAATTTAGATCTGGCCCACAGTATCATAGATTTAGAGCTAAAATGGACCTTAGAGGTCATCAAATTCAATTCCCCACTGAACAAACAGATGAGCTGATGTAGCAATAGTGCTGGGCCTGCAGCCAGAAGTACTTGAGTTCAAATCTTGCCTCAGGTGCATATTTGTAGTGGGACCCTAGGCAAATCACTTAATCTGTCTCAATTTCGACATCAGCAAAATGGGGGAAGGGGGAAGGGAATAATAGCACCTACCTTCCAAGTTTGTTTCCAGCATGTAATGAGATAACAGTAAAGAGCACAGGGCAGGCCATATAGTAAGGCTATATAAACTAATCTATCATTATCATCAGTGCCCCAGGTTACACAGCTAGCAAGTATCTTAGATGGGATTCAAAGCCAGGTCTTCCTAAATCACGCACTCTATCCAGCACACTGCGCGAGGTGCCCTGTTTGTCTTTTGCCCTCACAAAGTATTTCATTTAAAAAAAAAAAAGTTTTAATACTGACAGAAGGAAATCAGTTGCTCACTGACAAGTTTAGAGCTCTGAAGAAAGAAACCTCACCTCCATCTGCCTCCTGGCTTCTGACTTCTTTCAAATCTCAACTAATATACCTTATAAAAGGAGTCTTTCCCAGTTTTCCTTAGTGTCAGTGCCCTCCTGAAATAATCTACAACCTAACCTGTGTATATCTTATTTCCATGTAGGTGTTTGCTTGGACCGCAAAACTCCTTGAGCACACGCAGACTGGTTTTGCCTTTCTTTGAATCTCCAGTGCTTTAGCACAACTCCTGGCACATAGTGGGCCCTTAAGTCTTGTTGGGACTATTTTCTCCTGTATTTTTGGTTTTTCTCATGGTTTCTCCCATTCATTTTAATTCTTCCATGCAACATGACTAAGGTGAAAAGGTATTTAGTAAGAATGTATGTGTAAGACCCATATAAGATTGCATACTGTCTCGGGGAGGGAAGAGGGTGGAAGCAGAAAAGGAGTGGTGAGGGAGGGGGAGAAAATCTAAGATTTATTGAAGTGATTGTAGGAAACTGAAGGGAGAAGGGAAAAAGCAGTTTTATGTTACCTACTACACGCCAGTTGAGGAAACTCAGGTTGATAAGTTAAATGACTTGCCCAGAGTCACACAGCTACTGTCTCAGGCTAGATTTGAACTCAAGTCTTTATGAGTCTCAGCTTGAAATCTGACTGTCCACTCTGTCACATAGCTGGAAAGGACCCTCCACAACAGAAGTTCAGCTAGCCTCCTTTTCTATGATGTCTTTCATCAAACTACATGTCTGCTTTTGCTAAACAGGGAAATGCTGATTCTGTATAAGACATTTATATGCTACCACTAGTGGCTCTAATTTTAATGTGATAACTGCAGTTATTTTCCACCATATTGATGGTTTATAAATTAGTTATTTTCTAAAGTGATTCAACAATCACTTATAGAAATTCATCATACATTGCTTCTGGACAGTGTTTTAATAACTACTTTTCAACAGAAAGTCACAAATGTAATTACCAACTCTAACTACCATTTCTACGTGTAGAGTTCACAGTACTTAGTTTTTCTGGAAAGGTATAATTTCAGCATAATCAAAGTATTTTTGAACATTCCTAACAGATTACAATGTTTATCTAAATATTACTGCTCTTAAAAATCGTTACATTCCGTCTTCAGATTTACAGGTATGTGCATTATAATTAAAGGTTAAATATCACTTATTATAAATATTATTTTTCAATAACATATAATTTGACCACATTAAATGGCTTTAATATGACAACCTACAACTATTTTTATTTTACACATTAGTAACACAGCAGAGTCTCCAAATCTTTGTCTTTTCACTTGCTCTACACTAAGGAAAAGGGAAAGATTAAGAAAACAAAGGACAACAGATACAAACATACATACACATATACATACCTATATATACATATGCATACATATGATAAAACTGGCAACATCAACCTCTTAAACTAAGGTGAAAATAACTAGGTACATATATACACACATACACACATACACATACACACACACATACTTTCTTTTGCCATACTCAGTTTATCAATTAAATGTTCTAAAAGTCTACAACTACTTCAAATAATAAATAAATTTAAAAAACTACTTCCATGTTAAAACAAAAATGAATTGCATTTCATGAAAATGTTGAGAAATTTTGTTTAAACAAAGAAAAACCAATTGTAGGCTGCTGTATCATTGTATTCTTCAGGGAGGGAGCAGCCAAGATGGCGGAGTAGAAAGACTCACGTTTGCTAGCTCCGAATCCACAGCCCATAAATTTCCTGTAAAAAGAACTCCCCACAAATTCTGGAGCAGTAGAACCCGCCCAGAAACACACTGGAAGAGATTTCCGTTCCAGAGAGCCCTGGAAAGCCATCCCCAGGGGTCCGTCGCACTCCGGACGCGGAGCCCAGCTCTACGTTGCCCTGGCCGCGCAGCCCCAGAGGAGCAGATCCAAGCAGGCTTCAGGGACAGAACCTCCAGCAGCCGCGAAGGTCCCTCCATCAACAGGCTCTCCAGGTCAGTGAGAGAGACTTCTGGGCTGGCCGAGAGGGGAGCAGGGTGTCTCCGTGACTCGGGCCCCCTCGGGAGGCAGCAGCAGAGGAGGAGGCAGCAGCGGCCCAGAACTCACCGAGCAGACAGGAGCTCCATTACCAAAGGTCTCTGCATAAAGCCCCTGAGGGAACTGAGCCTGGGAGGCGGCCCTGCCCCCACCCAAGCACCAGAACTTAAGCTCACATTGAATAGCAGCCACTCCCACCATGGAAAGCCCTGAGGCTGGGAAGCAGCATTTGAATCTCAGACCCCAAGCACTAGCTGGGCAGATCTAGGTGGGGGTGCAGAGGAATCTCAGAAGTCAAGTAACTGGCTGGGAAAATGCCCAGAAAAAGGAAGCAAAATGAGACCACAGAGAGCTACTTTCTTGGGGAAGAGATGTTCCTTCCTCCTTTCATTTCTGATGACAAAGTACAATGTTTGCCATCAGAGAAAGACGTGGAGGTCGGGGCCTCTCTATCCCAGACATCCAAAGTGGATGTCCAGTGGGCTCAGGCCATGGAAGAGCTCAAAAAGGATTTTGAAAAGCAAGTTAGACAGGTGGAGGAAAAACTGGGAAGAGAAATGAGAGAGATGCAAGAAAAGCATGAAAAACGGGTCAATACCTTGCTAAAGGAGACCCAAAAAAAATGCTCAAGAAAATAACACCTTGAAAAATAGGCTCACTCAATTGGCAAAAGAGGTTCAAAAAGCCAATGAGGAGAAGAATGCTTTCAAAAGCAAAATTAGCCAAATGGAAAAAGAGGTTCAAAAGCTCACTGAAGAAAATAGTTCTCTCAAGATTAGAATGGAACAGATGGAGTCTAATGACTTTCTGAGAAACCAAGAAATCATAAAACAAAACCAAAAGAATGAAAAAATGGAAGAGAATGTGAAATATCTCATTGGAAAAACAACTGACCTGGAAAATAGATCCAGGAGAGACAATTTTAATATTATGGGATACCTGAAAGCCATGATCAAAAAAAGAGCCTAGACATCATCTTTCATGAAATTATCAAGGAAAACTGCCCTGATATTCTAGAACCAGAGGGCAAAATAAGTATTCAAGGAATCCACCAAATACTTCCTGAAAGAGATCCAAAAAGAGAAACTCCTAGGAACATTGTGGCCAAATTCCAGAGTTCCCTGATCAAAGGGAAAATGTTGCAAGCAGCTAAAAAGAAACAATTCCAGTATTGTGGAAATACAATCAGGATAACACAAGATCTAGTAGCTTCTACATTAAGGGATCAAAGGGCGTGGAATAGGATATTCCAGAAGTCAAAGGAACTAGGACTCAAACCAAGAATCACCTACCCAGCAAAACTGAGTATAATACCTCAGGGGAAAAGATGGTCTTTCAATGAAACAGAGGACTTTCAAATATTCTTGATGAAAAGACCAGAGCTGAAAAGAAAATTTGACTTTCAAACACAAGAATGAGAAGAAGCATGAAAAAGTAAACAGCAAAGTGAAATCATAAGGGACTTACCAAAGGTGAACTGTTTACATTCCTACATGGAAAGACAATATTTGTAACTCTTAAAACGTTTCAGTATCTGGGTAGTTGGTGGGACCACACACAGACGTACGCACATACACACATGTACATGCGCGCACGCACAAACACACACACACACATGCACGCACACATACAGACAGAGAGCACAGAGTAAATTGAATAGGATGGGACCATATCTTAAAAGAAATTAAGGTAAATGGTGAGAGAGAAATGTACTGGGAGGAGACAGGGTGAAATGGAATGGGGTAAATTATATCTCATTCAAGAGGCAAGCAGGAGACTTTTTAGTGGAGGGAAAAAGAGGAGAGCTGAGAAAAAAACATGAAGTTTACCCTCCTTTACCATTCGACTAAAGGAAGGAGTAAAATGCACACTCATTTTGGTATGAAAACCTATCTTACAGTACAGGAAAGTGGGGGAGAAGGAGATAAGCAGGGAGGAAAGGATGATGGAAGGGAGGGCAATGGGAGAAGGGAGCAATTTGAAGTCAACACTCGGGGAGGGACAGGATCAAAAGACAGAATAGAAACAATGGGGGGCAGAATAGGATGGAGGGAAATATAGTTAGTCTTACAGAACACGACTGTTATCGAAGTCATTTGCAAAACTACACAGATATGGCCTATATTGAATTGCCTGCCTTCCCAAAGGGAATGGGTGGGGAGGGAGGGATGGGGAGAATTGGGAACTCAAAGTTTTAGGAACAACTGTTGAGTATTGTTCTTGCTACTAAGAAATAAGAAATACAGTTAATGGGGAATAGAAAGTCATCTGGCCCTACAGGACAAAAGAGAAGATGGGGACAAGAGAAGGGAGGGATGATAGAAGAGAGGGCAGATTGGTGATAGGGGAAATTAGAATGCTTGGTGTATTGGGGTGGGGGGAAGGGACAAATGGGGAGAAAATTTGGAACTCAAAATTTACATTTAATCACAAACAAAATAATCGCTATCATATTGTATGTCTTCACAACGTGCAGCGAAGGGAGAAAATTTGACAATCTAAAATTTTTTAAAACAAATGTTAAAAAATAAATTTTAAAATTGTAAAGACTAGTAAAATTAGTCTAAAGAGAAGGAATTCACAGAAGATTGTTATATTTTGACCATGTATGTATTATAAGTGCATGAAACAGAGTAGCTAAAGTGGGAATGAGATGAAAAGAGCAAAAACAAAAGAACTTTCAGAATAAACGAAGCAAAACTTGATAACAAATTGGATTTGGGGGATGAAGGGATGAAAGCATGGTGATGCCATTAAAATAGAATGGCTGGAAACTAATTTTGGAAATGAAGGGCATTTTCAGTTTTGGATACATTGAGTTAAGGTAATACAGCATCCAAGCAGAAATGGCCTTTTAGTAGATGTAAACACAGAATTAAACTGAATCAGAGAAATTACAATTTATGCTACTCTATTGTGCTTAGTCTACATATTATGACTAAGAAGAGGGAAATAATAAGGCAAAGTCTAGAAATAGTCTAGACCAATGGTGTGAAAATCAAATAAAAACAGGGGGCCACTGAACCTTACATAAGGATCCCTAAAGGTCACATACTGACTTAGAAAACCACATATCAACATTATCTATGTTGCATTTGATTTTTGTTTAAATATTTTCCAATTATATTTTAATCAGGTTCCTGCAAATTCTGGATTGTTAAGGAGCCTTGTATTTGACACTTCTGGTCTAGAGTATTGCAATGAATCCACATGTACATTTGTGAAGGATTCTCTCTCGGTACGGATGACAACTGAGCCAAACTTCATCCTGTGCAATTCTTGTCCACATCTTTTTAATAATCACCCATAGATCAATACTTTCCAAGCAATTCTCTAACACAATGAGGAACATCCTATAATCCTTATAATATTTCATGGATGCCAATCGAATAGTAGGTGTATTCACCTATTATTCCTTTCTAATGACACATGAAGGGCAGCTGTGAGGCACAGTGGATAGAGCCAGGTCTGGAGTCAGGAAGACTGAACAATTCCACTATACCACACTGCTTCTCTACGTGCTGCTGTCACTTCTTTAATTCAAATCATAAATGGCAACCTGCTGTAACCTTATTATTATACCTACTAACAACATGTCTTTTCATTTGGGGGGAGTAGGCTGGTTGACCAACAACTTTAATTCTATGACAAAAGCACAAATACAAAAAGCATCAATAAAACTTTTTTTAATTTCCAAGACATGGATTGCTATAGAGATTTGTTGTTGTTCAGTAGCTTCAGCCATGTCTGACCTCCCGTGATCCTAGTTGGGGTTTTCTTGGCAGATACTAGACAGGTTTGCCATTTCCTTCTCCAGATCATTTTATAGGTGAGGAAACTTAAGGCAAACAGGATTAAGTGACCTGCCCCAGGTTCTGTGTGTCTGGGGCCAGATTTCAACTCAGATCTTCCTGATTCCAAGAGCAGTGCTCTATCCACTATGTCCTTGTTATAAAGAACCCATCTGCAAAAGCCTGCCTGATTTCCTTTTCATATTTTCAACACAGGTACCCTTAATGTGTACATAATATATTGCTTTCAAAGATTTTACAGAGATATGAAAGAAGGCATGCTGTTGTGATAGCAAAGAATTAGAAACAAAATATATACCCATAAACTATTATTATATGACAAGAAATCACGTGACAAATACGGAAAAGGGTTAGAAGCCTTATACAAACTGATAGGGAATAGAGTGGAACCAGAAATAGTTCAAATACAACTACAACAATGTGAATGTAAGGAAAAAAATGCTTCCCTCAAATCTCCCCCACCCCCAAAAAAAATAAAGCATGCCCAATTGCTAAGAAATTTATAACAACCAAGCTTGGCCCTAAAGATTAAGTATGAGAAGATACCTCTCTCCTCACTTTTTGGCAGGGATGAGGGACCATGGGTATAAACCTCTACATATAAAATCAGACTTTTTTTTAATATATTGGTTGAGTTTGTAGGAAATGGAGGAAGGAATTCTGTTTCCACAAGTTAATCAGAGTTGTGACCTAGTACGGTCAGATTAACGGTCAGAAACTTTTGCAAAGGCTTGATGAGGTATTTGAGGGGAAAACCTATCAGAGAGGAGAACATGAAGTCATGTGGCAATGAATGGTGTGGCGGAAAGTCCAAAATTTGGAACAGTATAAGAAGCTTCTGTTGGTCTGAACAAATTGTAGTCTTCCTGCCTACTTGGGAAGCTACCCGTTTGTTCAGGGGAAATGAATGTAGAATTAGTAAAAGCTTTCCTGAATCCACAGCAAGTATTGTTTTAAGGTGAGTACATTTCTCACAGTTGGGGGCTTGTTTAGTTGGGCTCATTTCTCACAATTTTGCTGAACTACTTTTTTTTTCAATTTCTTCAGAGGCAGCTAGGTGGTACAATGGATGGTGTGCTGGGCCTGGAGTCAAGAAGACCCAAGCTCAAATCTTGCCCTAGACACACACTAGCTGTATGACCTGTATGCCTCAGTTTCAACTGTAAAAATGGGGATGATAACAGTAGCACCTACTTGACAAGGTTGTTATGAAGATTAAATGAGATAACTGTAAAGTGCTTAGCACAGTGTCTGGCACATAGTAAATTCCTTTCATTTTAAAAATTATTATAAGGTATGGCTCTCTTTTGGAGTCAAAGGGGGAATACAATAGGGGATTATAGTTCACATAAAGTAGTTAACAGAAATGTATTTTTTTTTTAAATTAGTCATATGGGTTGTATTTGTTAGCAGCTTATTAGTTACATTCCTTTTGAATGATAACACAATCTATCTTGTCCTCTTTTTTTTGTCCCCTCTTTTTAATATATTAAAGTCAATCTTTAAAGAATATCTTCAAAATTGTGTTGTCTCCAACAGGGATTTCCTCTGTATATATCTGATGAGACAGGCATTTTTCTTGACTTGATCTTGAAAGTCCATATCCATTTCTCCATAGAGTACAATGGATATACAATGGGAGTAGAGTTCAAATGCATAGGTTTCATCACCAAGTATGAGGAGTAATGTTCACTAAAGAAATATTGGTAAACTTGTTCTATTGTACATTTAGCTACAGTTCTCCTTCCTCTTGGATCTCTAAATATACTCTTGTGGATGATCCACTTTAGTTGGGTCTCATGCTTTCTGTTAGTGTGCAATGTGTCCAATGACAGGTAAAAGTGATAAAGGCTATGCCAGCAGAGGACAAGATCTGGGAGGGAAGCTTTCAATACATGCCAAGCAACCAACTTGTGTCCCCTATCTGAAGACTAGCTTACCTAAATATAGCAAGAGGGTCATCCCCAAAAGGCTGGATCCTAGTTAATGAATTCTTTAGCCAAAGTAGTCCATGAGATATTTTTTTAAATGCAAAAATGATCCTTGATCTGGAGTAACCTTTACAAATAACTGCTAAATTAACCAAAAGTTCATCTTTTCTTGCTAACTTAAATTTTTTTAACCTCCATTACTCAAAAAAGGATATAATGACAAAGCAATTTCCTAGATGGAAAACTCAGCTAAATGGAGTTATAAGGTGCAATTCTAGTGTAATAATTCTAATAATTCTAGACACTGTTATGAGAAACCTCAATCATTTTCACTGACTTTATAAATACATTCCTAGAAAACTTAGAAGCAAAATCTTTACATTATAAAAAGCAAAGAAATTGAAAAAATGCAAACATTTTCAGGTACAGAAACATTGAAGGTACAACATACTGATTCCCAATAAAATCTTTCAAATAATCCATGAATCTAGGTTGAATTAACAAAACTGTAGTTGATGTCATGTTTCTTGATAGAAGATCAAGAAGGGATTGGACTGTAGTTCAGGGCAGATCAAATAATGATAACGAACAATAGAGAGAACGAACCACTGAATACTTCTTAATTTCCTTCTGTTTTCACCGTCAAGAAGAATGATTGATCTTGGACTGGGAGAGCAAATCAAAAATAACTAACAAGGACTTAAATCCTAACAGAAGTAGTAAGATACAGAGAACCTTTCAATACACTTGGCTTGATAAATTCAGGTCACCCAAGGCCACATAAACTACCTCCCAGGATACCAAATGTGAGTACTGAGTCACTGTCAACGATCACTGAAACAGTGGGGAGGACACTGGGACTAGAGAAAAGCAAATGTTCTCATTTTCAACAAAAAGGAAGAAAGCAGAGCCTAAAAATGATAGGTCAGTGAACTTGATTTTGATTGTGGGTAAATTCTAGAACACATTATAAAAAGGCAGGAATGGGGATGGGGAGGAAATGAAGACTACAAAACTAGCACTTTCTTCATCAAGAACAGGTCTTTCTGATAGGGTTTACAAATTAATAGATCAAGGAATGCTATAAATACAGTTACCTTAAAACTTTGTAAAGTACTTGTAAAATCTCTCAGAAAAGGCAGAAATATACACACTTTACTACTTTACTAGACTTTAATAATTAGGTGGACTTAGAACTGGTTAAATTGATAGATTAAACAATAGTCATTAATAGTTCCATGCTACCTCGGAAGGTCTACAGCAGAGTTGTCCAACTCACAGACTGCAAAACTCCCTAGTGTGGCCAGAACCAGATTAAAATTTAACTGGGAAATGTTTAACAAAATAAATAAAAATATAATACAACATCGATAACGTTAATTTGTAGTTGTTTGGGTCAATATGCTATCATGAGGGATCTTTGTCAATTTAAGCTTGACACCACTAGTATGCAGTGCCTCTGGGATTCTGTCCTTGACCTTGTGCTGTTCATACAAAGCACAAATGAAAATATTAAATAGTTTATCCACTGTGAAAAATGATATTTAAAAAAACTTGGAAAGTATAGCTAAGATATTGGAGACAGACTCAGGATCCAAAATAAACAGATTAGAATGATAGATCAAACAATAAAATTTAGCATAGACAAATGTAAAGACACAATTGGGTTCAAACAACATCATTAGAAGCATAAGACTGGGAAAGTGTGGCTAGATAGCAAGTTAATCTGAAAATGATCTGGAGGTCTTACTGGACAGCAAGCTCAATGAGAAAATGGTAAATACGGGGGGGGGGGGGGGGGGGGGGGGCCCTTGTGGCCTCAAGGCCACATATGACCCTCTAGGTCCTTAAGTGCAGCCCTTTGACTTTGAAGTTTGGATTCAGTCCAAGGGCTGTACTTGAGGGCCTTGAGGCCACAGAGTCCCCACCCCTGGTATGCATTATGACAGACAAAAGAGCTGATATGAAGATAAGTGTAGTGCTCAAGAACAAAGATAAAAGTCTCATCATACTTTACCCTGATCAGATCATACCTGGAATATCATTTTCAGTTATCTATGCCAATTGTCTAGTTTAAGCAAAACATTGAAAAGAAAAACACTGAAAAGTCCAAGTGTCTAGAGGAGGAATTTGATCCTCTGAGATCAAGTATAAAATTCTCTGTTTGGCATTCAAAGACCTTCACAAGCTATCCCCTTCCCATCTTTCGAGTTTTAAATAATACTTCCCACCATGTACTCTGTGATGCACTAACACTGGCTTTCTTGCTGTTCCTTGAACAAGGCACTCCATACTTGGGGCATTTTCACTGGCCACTCTCCTTACTAGAATATTCTCCCCTCCTCATCTCTGCCTCCTGGCCTCCCTCAAGTTCCAGTTAAAATCCTAGCTGCTATCAAAAGTCCTTTCTGAGATCCCCCTTCATGCAACCGCCTTCTCTCTACTGAGTATCTCCAATTACTCCTGTATATATCTTGTTTTGTACATGGTTGTTTTCATGGTTGTTACCTCTCCCATTAAACTGTGAACTCCCTGAGAGAAGCAACTGTCTTTCTTCATATCCTCAACACTTAGTACAGTGCTTTGAACAGAGTAGACACTTAATGTTTACTGACTCATTGAGTAGGGTAAACAGCAAAGTGAAAAGCCTCAGAATCCTACAAAATGAGGTTCGGTTCAAAACAAAATTAGGGATATTTAGCCTAGAAAAGAAAACACTTTAGGAAAGAAAGGCATCTTTAATTATCCAAAGGGCCATGGGCTATCACTGGAAGAAGATTTTAGACAAGCTCTTTTAGAAAACTAACAGTAATAGAACAAGGTCAATGGGACAGATGGAAAAGCTTCCTAACAGCTACCCAAGAGAAAGGAAGGCCACATTTGTCATTTTTTCATAGGAGCACTTTCTGTAGAAATGACGCTTATGGCCATCAACTGGGAAATTAACAAATATAAATGACAAATAAACAAATTTTGGTACATTAAAAGAATGAGATATTGTTGAATGATAACAAATACCAAATAGGCAAAATTAAGAGAAACAAGGGAAAGTTTATATGAACTGAAAATGCCATAAGAAGAAAAACAATATGCACAATGACTACAATAAATGAACACTAAATTAATCTCATTAATCATAAAGATTGTTTCTGGTCCCAAAGAACAGATGAACAATGTTACATGAGCTGTCAGAATTTTGGATGGGCTGGTTTTGCTTAACCAGCTTCCTTTCTTACAAATATGGATTTAAATTAGTAGGGGGTAGGCATCTGGGAAGGAGATCTGAGAAATGAAGGTGCTCCTATCAATGATCTATGAGGTCCCTTTCAAACTGTTATGTAGCAAATGAGAGGCAACATTTGGCAAATAAAAGGCAAAATTCAAAACTACATTGCATTTAGTATAAAATAAAGCACTGTGTTTCTCAAAAACTAGAAAGAAAGAAGAGGGTCTTTTAATGCCAAACAAAAGATCTTATATTTATTCTCGGGGGATCAAATCCCTACTTTTCCCCACTTTGGCTTGTCTTTTTTTTTTCAATTTCTTCCTGTAAACTAGACATTTGGCATAAACAAATGAATGTGATCAAATGAGAAATAAATTAAAATTTGGAAACTTTGTTCTATTTCTTCATTAAGTAACAATAAATGTCTACTATGAAAATAAATTTCAGTCAGTCTAAAAAACAGAATTCCAAAAATAGTTGTAAAAACACATATAAAAGAGACTTATTGAGTTTGAAGAGAAAAATAATACATAGGGAATAGCTCACAATTCCTGATTAAAGTATGTATACTAGATACTAGATATAAACACATAATAACATGCCAAATTTAAATCCAAATGAAAATTTAACTTTCCAAAATCCATGGATGTTTCATTTAAAAAAAATGGGGCTAACATTTTATTTTTAAATGGCACATTTTTACGAAGTATTAATGCTATTACAAAAACTTATTTTTAAAATTTTATTTTTACAAGCATTTATTATCTCTCTCCCAATGCCCCTGGCCATTGAACAATTAAAATAATAAAACAAATAAAACAATTAAAAAAAATACTTTCATAGCACATAAAAACAAAGTCCCACATTGATCATGTCCAACAATGTGTGTCACATTCTCCATTTGAAGTTCATCAATTCTCTAGCAGTAGGTGGATGGTAATTCACCTTCAGTCATCTAGACTTGAGGGTTATCATTGCACTGATCTGAATTCTGAAGGCTTTCAAAGTTATTTTTCTCTACAATGTCACTCCATAAATTGTTCTACTTCTGGCCACTTCACACTGCATCATTACCTAGTCAGTAGAGTCCCTTACTAAAGCTAAGCAACTCACTTTCACTAGGACTGAAAGGTGATAAAAAAGCTAAGGCACTGAATGTATCCAATAAATAAGTGACTGAAAAAAACACTTCATAAAAGTTGGAAAAAAAATCTATGAATTTTCATTGTTACTTACATATCAAACTCACAACCTGCAAAGCAATGGGCTCCTCCAATTCCTCAACCTCCTCTCTCCCAGGCCATCTCCTCTTCAGGGGTCCCTCTCTCCTCTTTCCCCATCATGACCCCTTGATGAACCAAGTCAATTCTACATTTGCCTTTCTCTTGAGTCCCTGGTCCCCTTACCATATTGCCAATTGTGCCCTGCCAGGATTCAGCCTTGGATCACTCTCACCATCCATTAACTTGACCCTACATACCTGCTGCTGAAGTGGAGAAAAGCTCACAACCATTCTGACTAGGTCTACTACAAATTTAAGTTACATAACCTCAACTAAGCCCTCAATGCTGCTAAGCAATCCCACTATACTATCCTTATTAACTCACTATCATCCCACTCTCCATAGTGGCTCTTCCAAACTTTTTCATCACTCTTCAAACTCCTATTTTCCTCTCTTCCCCCAATCTCTCATCTGAAAACTTTGCATCATATTTTACAGAAAAAAAAAATTCAGGTCATTTGCCATTTCTCCTTTTTCCCCTCACGCTCTATCATTTAGATGCCTTCTGTCACTTTCTCCTCCTTCAACCCTGCCTCACATGAAGAAGTGAATTTACTCCTTACCAAAGCTAAGTACTCGCCTCTACCTACACAAGAGATTTCAAACCATCCCACCTCCACCAACAAACTGCCTCATGTCATCCCACTCTCACTAATCTTTAGTCTCTTTCCCTATGGCTCCTATTCTACTGCCTATGATAACATGTCTGTCTTACTATCCTCAAAAAACCTTCACTTGATCCTTCCATCCCTGAAAACTAACAGGCTTTCTCTTCTGTCCTTCGTGGCTAAATTCCCCAAAAAGGCCTACAATAGGTGTGCTTCCATTTTCTCTCCTCTCACTCTCTTCATACTGTTACAATGTAGGCTTACTGCCTCAGAATTCCTCCAAAGATACCAATGATTTCTTAATCGCCAAATCCAATGGCTTTTTTTCAATCTTCATTCTTGAACTCTCTAACACTGCTGTCCACCCTTCTGTACTTGACACTCTCTCTTCTCTCTAGGTTTTCAGGATACCACTGTCTCCTGGCATTCCTCTTATCTGTCAGACCATTCCTTCTCAGTCTCCTTTGTGGATCTTCATCCTTCCCCTCTAACTGGAGTATTCCCTACAGGTTTCTATCCCTCTATACTATCAAATCTGGAGATCTTATCAGCTATTATGAATTTAATTGCTCCCATGGATTTAATTACCATCTCTATGCAATGATTCTGAAATCTACCTACCTTTCCTGCCCTAATCTCTTCGCTGACTTCAAAATTCACATCTCCAACTGTTTTTCAGATATCTTGCATGAGAAGTTCAGTAGACATCTTAAATTCAACATGGCCAAAATGGAACTCATTATCTTCCCCCCTAAACCTACCTTCTAACTTTCCTACACAGTAATACCATCCTCCCAGTTCCTCAGGCTTGAAACCTTGCAATCTTCTCATTCTCTTCCCCCTTCATATTCAATTTCTTGCCAACACCTACCAATTTCACCTTTTCAGTCACTCAAATACAACCCCCTTCTCTCCTTTGACACTTGTCATCCTTCTATCATAATCACCTCCTCCCATTCCAATCCATGCTCTATTCATTCACCAAAGTGACTTTCCTAAAGCACAGGTCTGACCATGTCACCTCCCTACTCAATAAACTCCAGTAGCTCCCTGTTCTCTCCAGGATCAAATACAAAATCTTCTGCTTGGCATGCAAAGCCCTTCATGACCCAGTCCCTGCTACCTTTCCTGTATTCTTATGCTTTACTCCCTCTGCCATATATTCTTGTATCCAGTGACAGAGACCTCCTCCCTGATCCTTAAACACAATGCTCCATCTTTCTGCTCTGAACATTTTCCCTGGCTGTCCCCCAACACCTGGAATGTTCTCCCTGCTCTTCTCCACCCACCTACTGGCTTCTCAGGCTTCCTTCAATTCCCAACTAAAATCCTATCTTCTATGGGATGCCTTTCCCAATTCCTCTTTTAATTATTTCCCTATTCATCCCGTATATAGTTTGTTTGCATAACTGTTTGCTTGTTGCCTTCTCTATTAGATAAAGTTCCTTCTTTTGACTCTGTATTCCCAGAAGCTCAGCACATAGTGGCAAATGTTTATTGACTATTGACTGATTCCTCTGAATATTTCATTATTACACATGCCTCTCTTTTTGTCATAGGCAAAAGTGGCAAGGAGAATAAAGTCATCAGTAGAATTTACAAGTCATTGATGAACCTCACATTAGACACCTAACAATTTATTGTAAACACTGCATATCACCAGAAGATAAGGTAATTTTTAAGAAGTCTGTTATAACAACAAGGAGGGTCTAGTTTTAAGTACTTTTTCAATGAATTTTTATTTGATTACAGAAAATAGTAAATGATTAAATTAATTTCAAATTCCCTGTTCTATAAGCATCAGTGATTCAGAATTCTATGATAGTTATATGACTATTGCATGACAAATCAAGAAACTTCTAAACTTAATAACCTAGAATGCCTTCTAAGTTAAATAAATAACACCTCAAATGAGAATGCTGTGTTTTGCTTAGTATGCTTACTCTGAGATGACTTGGAAAACTTTGTCTTTGCTTTTCACTTAAGCTTCAAGTCTTGATTTAGGTGGAAATCAATTCTGAATGCATTCTCAAAGCACCTACCCAAAGTCCTTGAGGCTTTCCTCTAGGTTTAGGTTGTTTTACATTTTAAGTTCCTGTGCAATATTGGGCTATCCATCTGTTCTGCTCTCAAACAGCCCCCACTAAGTGATAGTTTCTCTTGCAGCAGCAACCAAGGACACAATAGTCTCAGCAGCAGTTATATCCCTGTTCTCCACAGCTTCCATGCATATCCCTGTGCATCTTTCTCTCTTCCTCTTCCCCTTCTTCTTCTTCTTTGCCACCCTTAAATTCTGCTACAGCTTTTAGACAATGAGACCTACTGCTGCTCTATCTCAACGTTTTCATCTGTGTTGTAAATGTTATGAGGTGGGGGAAAAGTACAAAATAATGGATAATTTCGCTTATAAAAGGTTCAGGATGATAAAATTTTGAGTCAAAAGAGGCAGGAAATTTAGAAGGTTTATCTAATCCAACAGTCTCATTTATATATGAGGAAACTGAGGCTGAGAAGTCAAGTCACTTTCCCAAGGACACATAGCTAGTTAGTGGCAGAGACAACGATTTAACTTGGATGCATCTATTCCAATTCCAGTGCTCTTCGAATTGTCTCACATTGAATCTTAGCATGAAGGATTACAATTATTCCTTATTACTCTAGCTCTGGAAAAAGTGTAACTATCTCCCCTCCTTTTCATTGTTTTCAGAGGTGAGAGGTCTACTGGTTTAAATCTAATCAGGAGGAAAGGTTTCCTATTTTTATCTACATCAGTTATATCCATATATGCAATGCTTTCAAATCACACTTACAACCAACATTATCTACCACCTGATTTACTGTAAAATTCAATAAATATTCTAGTTCAGAAAATAAAGGCCTTAAGGAACCACAGAATATATGCAAAAACATGTGGAGAATCATTGTCTAAAAAGCACTGAAATACAACTATGTAATCTGCTAATCTACTCATCTTCACTAGTGGGGCAATATTGAAGTTACTTTTTTTCTTTAGATGTTATCTTAGCTGATACTGTTCTACAATGTTTTAATTTATTATAGTGATGTGCTAATTTTCTGCACTTATGCCCTAGGAGAATTCTGCAAAGATACAATTTTTAAAACTGAATAAGAAATCCCAAAACATGTATTCAGTAGGCAAAACAACTAATACAATCATTTTTTTAATGAAACCATCTTTTAGCCAAATTAACATTGTCAAACAAATCTTTCTGGTAAGAGTTATCCAAAAGGAGTATTTTTTTTTTTGTATAAGAAATTATATGTAAGAAAACATCTGCCACAATCTCTAGGTCTTTGAAACTGTTTATCCAGCATTATAAAAAAAAATGATGCCTAGCATTTCCATAATGCTTATTGTCCAAAATCTCCTGTGCTTTTAAATATTATTACATTAATCACTTTAGCACCTTTTTGGTTTAAATTATTTCTACTTTCCAGAGTAAAGAACAGACATACTAAAGCCTCCTTCCAGACTGACCTGGCAGACTCCCTCCAACACAACACCCTCACCTTCAGCTCAAACTCCCAACCTAGTCTTTCAAGGTCTCTCTTTTTCTTCATTTAAGCAGCATCTTAAAAATCTCACCTCCTTCATGAAGGCTCCTCTGACTGACTAGAAAAGAAATTAGTTGTGACTCATTCCCCATGTGCACAAGCAATTTCTGTGACATCTCCCATCTAACAAAATACACATAACTCCTTTACTGATAGGGTATTTAATAGTAATTTCACTATGTGCTAGGGCACATAAGAAACAATTATACCAAGACAAGTATTTAAATGATAAATATTTGGCAAACTACCAAAACAAAGAGCAAGTCTGGATTCTAAAATTCTTATTCCATGTTACCATCTTCCTGTTGTTTAGGAATTATTTGTTATTTGGCAACTAAATTAGATGTGGTTTTTAAAAAACACTAAATATATGAAGATATAAGAGTAACAGTATACAGCTATATACTATGGCTTATCAAAACTCTGCATCTTCCCCAGACCCTATTACACAGTTCTCTGCACCCAATCAAGCCCGCAATGCTTGCTGAAATGTTTACTTGAATTTCAACTGAAAGCAGGGCAAGAAGTGAAGCACAAGGATTTCAAGAAAACTTCCCAAAAATTGTGAGACAATGAAATACATGGACAAGAAAAATTAAGGCACCTCCCTCTGTGATAAGAGAGACTTGCATATCCCAATCTCTCTGCATAAATAAGGGTTCCACAAGAACATTTCAAGATGATTACATTTGTCTTCAAACATTAAACTTTAAATTATGCATATAGCTGGCTGACGAGAAACAAAATCCAAGGTCTCACTAATTTAACTGACTATATTCTTGATAAACACTTAACAACTTTATGAACAAAAAAAATTCTAGGTAGTCAATAAAATTTTTTAAAAATATTTTTAATTGTATAGGCATCAAAGATGGTTACATATGACAACTTTTCTGTACAAAATGCCAAAATGTATTTCTTTTGCTGCAAAATTTTCCCAAGTTTCAATGTTATTCCATTCCCCCCAGACCAACATTTATTTATTCCCTCAAAATAGTTAAGCACACTTTTAGGACCAAATTACTCTGGCAAAATATTCAGATAAACATTTTTCAAGGATGCTGTCCTAGAAGTAAGGCATGAATTTAAGTGACCTTTCAAGGTCCCTTCTACATATTCTACCCTTTAATAGCACAAGTTCAAATGTGATATATTTCAACACCATTTTGCTTCTGCTTTACAAATCTGAGAATAACACCTTTTTAATCCTCATTTCTTTAAAAGATAGTACCAAATATAGTGAAAACTAAAACTCACTTGTTCTAATTGTTATGACAGAAGTCACAATCCAACAAATGATGACAAGTTAGCAGATAAAAAGAGATTTGCACATTTTTTTCCAAAGGAAATGATTCATTTAACACAAAGTTTTACATTTTGAGATTTACATCTCAGGCTAAAAAGAACTTGTCTTAGAATTCAAAAAAATATTATACTGGTCTAAAATGGTCACACTATTAATCAGTCTAAAAAAAAAAGATCTTGGGATCTTATGATTATATCTGCCAAAAAGTACCACAGATGTGTTATTTAAAATTGTGGAAAATTTTGAAAAAGTATAATTATAATGCTGCCTCTGGAGCACTGCAATATCCTGAATGAATTTCTGAATCAAAGATTAAATTATAAGTTTTATTACCAAATACATTTTAATTTCTTGAAAATATATACAGTGCAATTAAAGAGTGCTGGATTTGGAACATAGATCTAAGTTTGAATCCTGATTCTGTCAGGTATTATACTTTGTGTGAACTTATGGGCCTCAGTTTCCTGACCTATAAAATGAAGTTGGCCTGGATGATTTTTAAGTTCCCTTTCAACTGGAAATCTATGATCTTATTTTACACACACATACACTGTAACTCCCATTTAGTCAGGATGTTAAATTAATGAGGATACACCTCCCCCATGGCATAACCATTTGAAAAAGCTATTTACTACATTTCTCTCATCCTCTCCTAACCTCCAAAGATCAGAGATGTGTATCAAGATGGAATTACATTCAAAGTCAGTGGAAGTGAAGAATTTCATCTACACCTCCAAATCGTACCAAAAGTCAGTCAGTGCTTCACATCTACATGCAAAACAGTTGCTATGAAATCATGTAAGAGTAAAGTAAAAGTAGAACATTCTAACTGATTAACTACTTTCTGCTTTTGAAAAAGGAATTTCACTTTTTTCTTTCTCAAAACCTGGACTCTGGATCAGTTTTAGTTCTTGTTTTGACATCCTGTAAATCACTTTAGTAGCCTATAAATTTCAATTTGCTGGCAGAATAATTTGCACTCCAGACTGTCAAAGGGGTTCATGACCCTCCAAAAAATTGTATAAATACTCATTTATATTTCTATCTTAGATGCCCTGATAAAAATAAAGATAAAATTGTTCAAATAAAATTTTACTTTGAAATTTCATTGCCCAAATTTCAGCACTTAGTGCTTCTTTTGTTTTACTTTTCCTTTCCTCTGTTATCTTTTGGAGTTAGAGAACAACAAATGTGAAATGCCCTGACAGCTCATTCAAGGCATTTCTAATTTTTTACCCACACTGCATTGTATCCTGGCTCTGGTAAACTTGTCTTCATAACCTGTTGCTGAGCAGACAGATGCCAAACCTGTTGTGTATGTGCCCATTCCTATAAACATCTTTCCTGGACTCCAAACAGATAAGAAGTTTTACATTTGCAAAGGGAAATGAAAGACCCTAGCAAACATCTACAACTAAGGAAAGAAAGAAGAAAACAAGCATTTATGAAGTGACTCTCAAGCGCCAGACACTGCTACGTGCTTTACAAATAACTTATTTTATATTACAAAGAATCTCAATTACAAAAAAAAATTGTTAAGTTTCTTCATAGTTTTAAGTTTCTTCAATGAAGACCTGTGGGAAATCGCCTTACTCTGCCATGAAGGTAACCAAGTAACATTTTTTTTCTTTTTAATATATATGATTACAACTATGAAAATTTAAGGTTACTGTATTTCACATATTAGTATAAACAAAATAGAGAAGCCATTTCAAAAATTACAGATAGAAACATCCCTACTCCAGGGAAACAGAAACCAGGCTAAGTTGGGCAACACTGTTAACAATGCATTCTATGATTTCAGGCTTACAAAGTCCTTTGGATACAGTTTCTCTTTAACATTTGATCCTCACAATATCACTACCTCAACCATTAAAATAAGGACTAGGTGCACTGTCCTAGGCTAGATGTAACTACAAGTTTCATAAACAAACAAGTGTGCCGAAATACGCATCATTCATTAAAATAAACCTGATGACATTGCCATTAGGTGAAAAACATTCAACATTTCAGAAAGGACGGCTTCCCTTCCCCTGCACCCAGCACCTCAACTGCAAGCCTGTTGTACACCTGTTATGTATGGCTAGCGGTTATTTCAACAGCTTTTCGATCTCGCAAACAAAAATCACTTATCTTGACCCCCCAAAAATCTTATTAATCAAAATGAAGGGACACATTTTGGAGGATTCATGAATATCCAAATTACAAACTGCAGAGTGGATGGGTGAGGAGAAAGGTAAGAATCGTTATGACTAAAAGCTCAGATCTTTGGGAAGTGACTTTTGCGAAGTCACTTCCCAAGAGTAGACAAGAATGTACAGACAGCTACGGCATCTAAATTCTGCTTAGAACAGGGCAGGGGCCAAGTGCCTCTATTCAAGGCTTCGGCAACAGAAAAGAACTAAGTCAGCACGCTACTATTGATCGAAAGGGAAAAGTTTTGAGTTTCCGCCAGTACAACTCTTCCACAAGTTCCAGAGCTTTGCTGGAACTAGTCCCCTCCTGGGGGAGGGGACTAGAAAAGTGCCAGAAAATAATTCCAGAGCCCCCAAATTGCGACTCCTCGCACTCAGGAATCTCAAAGCCTCCAGAGGCCTCAAAGACAGAGGTGAGAGCCTGGGGGATGGAAGGTAAAGAAAGCTGGGAGGCGCCGACCCACTCCGCCCCCCACCCCGCCCCCGCCGACAAAAACAGGTGGGGCAGAAGCAGGAATAGGCTGGGGACCGGGAGCAGCTCGGAGGAAGGGAGGGGAAGGGAGCCAGATTCCCTCTAGGCGCCCCCGCCAGCCCCTCGCCGGGCGCCGTCCCAGAAGCGGAGCCCAGGCCGGGAGCCGCCGCCACCCTCCCACCCCCCACCTCCCCTCCACCCCCCGAACACATGAGACGTTCACACTCGCTTTCCCTGTTCCGGACACGCTCCTCACTCACCGGCATCATTTTGGATCCGAACCGCATCGAAGCGGAGAGCCGGGCTGGCCCGGCGAGCGTGCGGACACGACCCCAGAGAACGGGACGGGCCCGGGCCGGGCCGGTGGGGCAGGGGTGGCCGGACCTGTTGAGGAGGGAGGTGGAAGGTTCAGGCCGAGAGCTGCGGTCACTCGGAGCCCACCGCCCGAGAAGGGAGGCCTCCGAGCCCCCGAGCCCACCCCCTCCCGTGTGGCGGCTTTGTCTCCTCCGCGTCCCCGGCGGCTCCGACTCCCACCTCCGCTCGGAAAGCCACTAATCCCGGGGCCCGCCCCGGCTCCGGCCCCGCCCAGCCGCGCCGCTGGCCCCGCCCTACGTGAGGAGAGGGGGCGGGGCGGAAGAGCCAGCACCGCGGGGACGCCGAGGGGCCGATGGGCGGGCGCGCGCCCGCGCTGACGAGCCCGGAGCGGGAGGGGGACGAACCCGGTTTCAAGACAAAAGCACGCGGGCGAAGACGCGCGCGCCTCCGAGGGCAAGGGGAAGAGAGGGCTAGAGGAAGGGAGGAGCGTGTGCGGAGCGAGACGAAGGGTGCGCGCCCCAGGGCCCAGGAAGTGGCGCGGGGACGCGCCAGCTCGCGTTTCCTCGGTGGAATTCCCCCCCGCCCTGCGCGATTCCATACCCTCCCTGTACGCCGGGAGAGGGGGCGTGAGTGCTTCGGGAGCAGCCTAGGCTTCGGGAGCGGCTACCGCCATTTATCTAACCCCGAGAGAGACCTGGGACAAAATTAAATATGTTTTGTTTCCCGTGATTCTTGGGGAACCTCTACCTCGGAGGCATTGGAGGCAGGACATCCCCGAAAAGGGGGTCTCGTAGTCCTGCGATAGCACGGAAGGGAGGACCCCACCTTGGGCAAGGTCCAGGTCGGGGGAAGAAAAAGCAGACACGACCCTGAGGGCCAGGGTCTCCCCAGAGACATCTCCCCGAGCGGGAGAACCCGGAAAAGGCCTCTGTTCCTCTTAACATTCCTAAGCCGGGAGTGAGTTTCTAGTGTCCCGGGTTACTCCTCTGGGGATTCTTGGCCCCATTTTCTCAAAGGCATGTATGCCCCATTTCCATGAACGATCCTTCTGGGAGCGGTGCCCCAGCTTGGCTCCCTTCCCACCTGGGGAGTGCCACCCTGTTCCAGATGGTGACATTACACCCGAGTGGGAGGAACAGGCTAAGTCAATTACACAACGTAACTGACCTGAAGTCCTGGGACTACCTGCCTCCGTCTTGCAAAAGGAGACTTGTTTCTATCTGGAACTGATTTGGAAGGCTCTCTGGAAAGGACCTACCTGTTTGTTCTCCGGGTTTGATTTTTCACTGCCCTAGGTGCTAGCAAATGCTTAACGCCCACCGCGTTCTTTGGAGTTTAATCTCCATTGTTAACATTTTCTCCATCACTTTCTCAAATCTAGACCATCAAAGAAGAATAAATTAAGCCCTAGTTTGTATAGTTTGCCAGTTTCTGAGGTGTAAATTCTCACACCGAGCTGATCTGTAAGTCAGTTTCAGCTGGTTCTAGCATACTCCGGGAGAAACCTCATTCTTAATGTAGAAAAATTCATTCAAGTTTTCACTCAGGGGCCTAAATTTCATACTAAAGAAGAAATTTAGCAGAAGTCTGGGTCTGCTCTGCAAAAATGAGACATCGCCTTGTGCTGCATAACAACCTTTAACAGAGTCCACCTATCATTCCTGGTTAGCTAGAAAAGTCCCATCTGCTTGTTGTGTGACCCTGAGCAAGTCACTTATCCTCTCCCCTCATCTGTGTAAAAAAAAAAATGAGAAATAATACTTTTGCCCACTACCTTACATAATTGTGAGGTGCTTTGTAAACCTGGAATATAAATGAGTTGTTACTACCAGTATTGTGCTGTGAAAGAGGGTCAGCATAGCATAGTACATAAAGAGCCAGCCTCTGAGCCAGGAAGACCTTTAATCTTATCGATGTGGTTATTTCTTCCAATTAAAAGCTATTTGTGTATATTCCTCTCTCCTCTCAATTCTTTGCCACTGCTTCCCATTAATTCCTTATGGGAATCTATCGAAGGTGTTGAAGACCTTCATCATGTACTCTTAACATTTTGGCCATATTAGTGGAGCATGAAGATGTAAAGAACTGGCCTCAGAGCCAGGAAGAACTAGATTCAAGTCTGGCCTCTGACACACACCAGCTGTGTGACAAGTTAATGCTCCAGGTAATCTTCTAAGAATACAAGTTACACTGAAGTAAGTTGATCCTCCCTGGTATATGGAATTATCTCATCCAGGAGTTGCCTTTCAAAAGTCTAGTCCTTACCCCTATGCTCTGTAAAAAAAAAATACTGCCAATCCCTGTTCAATTAAAAGCATTCCAAAATGCACGGGTCTGACCATGAGATTTCCCCATTGCCGAGAGTGTAAAATACAAACTCCCAAAAATAGCTTTTAAAATCCTTCACAATCCAGGGCCAATCTACTTCCTTTCATATTTATGACTTATTTCACATTATCCTCAGAATTGTATATTATTCTCCTTAACAGACACAGTATATTGCAGTCACATTGCATTATCTGTACCTTGATCTTAATCTGCCACCTCCTGCCTTCTATACATTTGCACAGGCTGGCCTCTTGTTAAGAGGCTTCTTCCTTCAGTTCATGCTGGAACTCAACAATGAAACTTTTGCTGTGCACCTAAGAGAAGTTTCCCTAAGACGATGTGTTTCTTTCTAGCCATCCCCAAAGTTTCCTACAGCATTTTGTTTGGCTCTGTCTTCACACACATTTTTAGGGGGGAGAGAAAGAGAGAGAGACAAAAACAGACAGAGAGACACAGAGACAGAGACAGAGACAGAGAGAGACAGAGAGAGAGAGAGAGAGAGAGAGATTATCTATATCCAGGTAGCTGTGTGTGTATCCTCTCTGCCCCCACAGGCTCAGTCCTGATATCTGTCTAAATGACTGCCACATTTACGTATCCAGATTTGATATCTCCCTCCTGAACTTTCCCCATCACCAACTGCCTTTTGGACACTTTTCTCCTATATGTTCAAAATTGTTGTTCAGTTGTTTCAGTCATGTCCAACTCTCTGTGATCCCATTTGAGGCTTTCCTGGCAAAGGAAACCACTGGAGTGGTTTGCCACTTCCTTCTCCAGCTCATTTTATAGAGAAACTGAGGCAAACAGGATTAAGTGATTTGCCCAGAGTCACACAGCTAGTAAGTATCTGAGGCCATATTTGAATTCAGGATGATCCCTGACTTCAGGCCTCAAATTCTATCTACTGTGCCACCTTGTTACCATATGTCTAATAGGTATGCCAAAATTAGCATCCCTCAAATAGAATTCATTATCTTCTGTTCTCATGCTTAAACCTACCTTTCTTATTTCAGTTTCTATAATCAGTCCTAAAATGTCTCCTAACCAGCACTTCTTGAATGGTGGAGTCTCAAGTTTAGGAAGCACTACAGGGGTCTCTAGTGGAAAAAGTTTAAGAAGCCCTGTGAAACTATTCTCGATTATCAATACCCACATAGATTTACAGCTTCAGAATCATCCATGACTCTTCCCTCTTCTTCAACTCTCATATCCATTATATACTAATATATACTGTATAATGTAAATATATTATATGTGTATAGATATGTGTCTGTGTATATGCTTATATACATATGTGTGTATACATATAGAGAGAGATATACTTTTCTCAGTTCTCATCCTTCTTGGTATCTCTAGCATCTGACACTGTTGACCATGTTCTCCTCTTGGATCCTCTCTACTCTGATTTTTCATGACACTGCTCTCCTTTGGTCCCCCTCATGAATAGCTGACCATTCTTTCTCAAGCTCCTTTGTTGGATCATTGTTTCATATCTAATAACTGGGAGTGTACCCCAAGAATCTGATCTGGGCTCTATTTTTTCTCTCTACAATCTCTCATTTGATGAGGGAGGGGGAGAAAATCTAAGACTTATGGAAGTGATTGTAGAAAACTGAAAACAAATTCATTTAAAAAAACTACCATACTTCTAAAGTTTTCTGTTATTGTTGAAGGCATCATTATCCATGCAGTTACCCATTTTCAAAACCTTGGTCTAGTCCTTTACTCCTCACTCATTGAACATACCCAGTCTGTTGCCACCTAATACCATTTCAACTTCTCTCACATATAACCCTTCCTCTTTCCATTCACATTTAAACTATCATCTCTGCTCTCAACTGTTTCAATTGCCTCCTAATTGGTGCCTGCTTCAGTCTCTCTCTCCTCTAGTTCATTCTCTTATACAGATGTCAAAATGATTTTCCAACAGTGAAGATCTGACTTTGCCACCTCCTACTCAAACTCCAGTGGCTCCTTATAATCTCCAGAGTAAAATACAAACTGTCATAGAAAATTCTTACCAATTTGACTCCTTTCTACCTTTCCAGTTTATTATATATTACTCTCCTTTATGCACTCTGCAACCTAGTCAAATTCACCTTTTTGCTGTTTCTCACACACAGTCCTCCATCTCTTTGCCTTTGCAGTGGGTATCCCCAGGGTCTAAGATGAACTCCATCCTCACCTCTGCATACTGGAACCCCTGAGTTCCTTCAAGACTCAGCCCAAGTGCCATTTTCTACATGAGTTCTTTCTTAGTATCCCCAGATGATAGTGACTCTCTCCTCAAGGTTACTTTGTATTTCTTTTGTATTGTATATATTTTCTACTTGAGATTGGAAGTCTACTTCACTCTAATTGAACACAGAATGCTGAAATTAAATCAAAACATAAGCTAAGTGTAAATACAAGAAGGGGCAGCTAGGAGGTAAGTGGATAGAGTGTTGGCCCTAGAGTCAGGAGAACCTGGTTCAAATCTGACCTTGGACACTTATTAGCTGTATGACCCTGGGCAAGTCACTTAACCCTGTTTGCCTCTGTTTCATCTGTAAAATGAACTGGAGAAGAAAATGGCAAACCACTCCAGTATCTTTACCAAGAAAACCCCAAATGGAGTCACAAAGAGTCAGGCATGACTAAAAATTACAAAACACAAAAGGTGTTTTGAGATTGGTTTGATAAAACAGTTCACAATCAGTCAGTCCAGTAATAAGCAGCCCAAGGATGGAGTATCTTTATCTAAACCCCTGGGAGAGAATGGCTTTGGGTGGGAAGGGAGGGGAGGAGGGAAAATAGAAGTTCATATATGCATATATACACTGTTGATCAGTAGGAGGTTTCAAACTTCAAAAGAATATTTGGGATTTCCCATCTGCAAATATAAGAGTGTCCCCAAAATAGCAGTGGCTGACAGTGACTACACTGGGAGCTGAGAGACAAAGAAGTAAATTTTCCCTGAGGAAAGAGCTCAGTGAGACTTCAAGGAACCTAGGAGAAAGCTATACCATGCCAAGGGGGAATGTCATGAAAATCCAGTAAGGGAAGGGTGGAGTGAAAGACTTCCAGCAACTTGGAGCTAATATCTACCACTTTGTTACTTGTGTTCTCTAACCTTAGCCCACTTTCCCCTGAATTCTGTGAGAGAGGACCTCCCCATTTTGGTGGGAGGACAAGGGGAGAATGTTTTATAATAATTGTTCTTTCTATACCATCTTAGTAAATATCCATTTCTTAAAAAAAAAAACAACAATCTTTTCTTAAAAAAAATCTAAGTTTGGCTGACTAATATCAACTGATAATGAATAGGAAACACACTGATTGGTGCTTATAAGTGATATTAGAAAAACACCCCCTATCCTGCTACCCACCCCCATCCCCATCCATTAGGGTTACTCCTAAAATCCTGCAATGAACAGTAGTCAGAAATGCTCTGGGAACCCAATCTATTAGTCTGAGCATAGAATGCGAAAGTAAGCACATTTTTCTCCTTTATTTGAATGTAAGATCCTTGAGGGCAGGAACTTGCACTTTAATTTCCCCTACAAACACACAGCATTTAGCACCAATACCTGTAATTTTGTTGGTGCTTAATAAATGCTTGCTGTTGATCAGACAGTTGCTAAGTCTTATTGATTTTACATATACAATATTTTCTGTATCTGTCCCCTTCTCTACAATCCCAACACCTCTACCCAATTCAGTTCCTTGTGATCACTTGTCTGGATGATTGCAATAACTAGTTTCTCCACTACATGATTTGATCCATCTTCCTAACAGCTAACAAACTGGCATTCCTAAAATACAGATCTGACTACATCATCTTTTCCCCCAACCTACTCCTTTCCCCGAATAAAAATATCCAATGGCTCTCTATTGGTTCTAGGATGAAATGCAAAAAATTCTCAACCTAGCATACAATCCCTACACGAACCTTACACAGTCTGACTTCCACCAGTGTTTCCAAACTTATTTAATATAATTTCCCACCATTCATTCTACTTTTGAAATAGGACTATTATTTTCTGTTTCTTGGCACTGGCACAAATGGTTGCCATTTCATATATTTACTTACTTTTGTATACATTGTACCCCTTCCTTCCAAAAGAGTATCAACTACTTGAAGACAAGAACAGTTTCATTTTTTGTCTCTGTAACCTCAGTCTCCAACACAGTGGCATGCCCATAATAGTTCTATTTAATAATTCTTCAAGAAATTGAGGGTACCACCAGTTTTCTAGTCACCCAAGTTCATAACCTTGACATAATTCATGACTCTTCACTCTTATTTGTGAAGATTAAGTCAGATGTCTATAAAAGCATTTTACAAACCTAAAAGCAATATGTAACTGTCAGTCACATTATCCCACTATCCAATCAATTGCCAAACCACAAACTCACAGTGCCACCACCCTAATTTAGTTCTTTATCACCACTCACTCAGACTGTGGTAATAGTGACCTAATTGGTCTCCTTGCCTCTAGCCTCTCTCCCTCTCTCTCATCTTCCTTAACAGCTGCCAATATAATCTGCTTAAGGCACAAGTCCGACCGTATCACTGTAGCAAAAATTTTCTTGGAATTACTACTTTCTTCTAGGATAAAATATAAACTCCTTAGTCTACTATTTAAGAGCCTCCACAATTTGGACTATACCTAGCTTTCTAGCTTTGCTTTATATTAATCCCATTTATGCACTTTACACATTCAGGACAAAGCAAATTACTAGCAGTTTCTCAAACTTACACTATCTCCCACTATTATACTAGGGTAATAGGATGTTAAGTTTGGTGACCCTCACATGTAGACTACATGGGTACTAAGTATAGATTTGTTAACCCTGTCCCTCATCATTTTATTCATTCTCATACCAGGTTCTAAGACAAAGAGGATATGTTCTGTTATTTCCTTGTAAAATGTGAAAATTGTGACATCTCTGTCAGTAATTAGCTCTGATCCTCTACCCTACTTTATTAAAGTGGAGAAACTGTCTTCTTCTTCTTCTTCTTCTTCTTCTTCTTCTTCTTCTTCTTCTTCTTCTTCTTCTTCTTCTCTCCCCACCCTTACATGCACTTACATTTTCAATGTATGTATTTATATATTCTATGGATTATATATGTTCTATGTATATGTTTATATAGTCTTTATATGTGTTCTATATATAATTTATATCTATATGAGTCCTATGTGTAGATTTATATAATCTTTATATTCTCTCTATATGTTCTAAGTTTATGTAGTCTATGTATGTATAGATACATATGTATCTATACATGTACATATACATACATTTTTTAATCAACCCCAATATCCTAGACTTAAAACATCAAGGTTACTAACTTCCTAACTATCCAGTGTTTTAACAACGTAAGAAGAAATAAAGATAAATAATGTCTCACCTGTAAAAAAGTCACAACTGAGCATCACTGCTCTTGCTGACCTCTTTCTGTCTGGAAGCCCAGTCCCACAATTCAGCTTGCTCAGGATAGCAGCCAAAATACAAGAATTCTCTTTATAATGTTTCACAGCAAGAGAAGGGTTAAATTCAATCTCTCCGGAAAGCAATTCTCATAGTTCTTTTTCTATGTCTTCACACAGTCTTTCTCCAGCTACCACAGTTAACTTTCCAGTACAACAATTAAGCTGCCAGTTTTCTCAAGGTTCATTCCCTCTTAAAAATAGCAGTTAAACTGTAACTTCCCAAGATTCCATTGCCTCTTAAAGACATAGCAGCAAGAGTCTTTGTGAGAGAGGCTATTGAAGCTGATGTTACACAAAGCTATTCCCTATGCTTAAAATGTACTCCCCCCTCCCCGATTTGTGCCTGTTGGCATGCTTATCTTTCTGCAAGACTCAGCTCATGTGCCATTTCTTCCACGAAGCTTTCCCTGCTCTTCTCTCACAGTATGAGGAGTTTAGTTTACCTTGTACTTTGCATATGTCAGGGATGTTGCCAAGGCTCTGAGTGTACCAGGTGCATGCCTCCATCTCATTCCCACAGGATTTGAGAGCAAAGAGCTTGCTACTTCCTTGGGGAGGCTCTGCAAAGTGGTTGCTCCAGAAGTATGTTTTAGGTTTCACAGCACGTCTACATCATTTAGATTCTGACTGATTAGGTACACTTTTTTTTTTAATTAATTTATTTGTTTTCAACATTCATTTCCAAAAAATTTTTGGGTTCCAAATTTTCTCCCCATTTCTCCCCTCCCCCACCCCAAAACGCCAAGCATTCTAATTACCCCTATCACCAGACTGCCCTCCCTTCCCTTATCCCCATCTTCTCTTTTGTCCTGTAGGGCAAGATAACTTTCTACACCCCATTACCTGTATTTCTTATTTTCTAGTTGCAAGAACAATACTCAACAGTTGTTCCTAAAACTTTGAGTTACAACTTCTCTTCATCCCTCCGTCCCCACCCATTCCCTTTGGGAAGGCAAGCAATTCAATATCTGTGAAGTTTTGCAAATGACTTCCATAATAGTCGTGCTGTGTAAGACTAACTATATTTCCCTCCATCCTGTCCTGCCCCCATTTGTTCTATTCTCTCTTTTGATCCTATCTCTCCCCAAGAGTGTTGACTTCTAATTGTTCCCTCCTTCCATCATCCCCCCTACCCTGCTTATCCCCTTCTCCCCTACTTTCCTGCATTGTAAGATAGGTTGTCATACCAAAATGAGTGTGCATTTTATTCCTTCCTTTAGTCAAATGTGATGAGAGTAAGCTTCATGTTTTTTTTTCTCTCACCTCCCTACTTTGTCCCTCCTCTGAAAAGTGATTTATTTTCCTCTTTTACGAGAGATAATTTGCCCCCTTCCATTTCTCCCTTTCTCCTCCCAATATATTTCTCTCTCACAGTTTACCTTAATTTTTTTAAGATATGATCCCATCCTATTCAATTTACTCTGTGCTCTCTGTCTCTCTCTCTATGTGTGTGTGTGTATGTGTATGTGTGTGTGTGTTTGTGTGTGTATGTACTCCCACCAACTACCCAGATACTGAAAAATGTTTTCAAGAGTTACAGATATTGTCTTTCCTTGTAGGAATGTAAATAGTTCAATTTTAGTAAGTCCCTTATGATTTCTCTTTGCTGTTTACATTTTCATGCTTCTTCTCATTCTTGTGTTTGAAAGTCAAATTTTCTTTTCAGCTCTGGTCTTTTCATCAAGAATGCTTGAAAGTCCTCTCTTTCATTGAAAGACCATTTTTCCCCCTGAAGTATTATACTCAGTTTTGCTGGGTAGGTGATTCTTGGTTTGAGTCCTAGTTCCTTTGACTTCTGGAATATCCTATTCCACACCCTTCATTCCTTTAATGTAGAAGCTTCTAGATCTTGTGTTATCCTGATTGTATTTCCACAACATTTGAATTGTTTCTTTCTAGCTGCTTGCAATATTTTCTCCTTGACCTGGGAACGCTGGAATTTGGCCACAATGTTCGTAAGAATTTCTCTTTTTGGATCTCTTTCAGGAGGTGTTTGGTGGATTCTTTCAATATTTATTTTGCCCCCTACTTCTAGACTATCAGGGCAGTTTTCCTTGATAATTTCATGAAAGATGATGTCTAGGCTCTTTTTTTGGTTATGACTTTCAGGTAGTCCCATAATTTTTAAATTGTCTCTCCTGGATCAATTTTCCAGGTCAGTTGTTTTTCCAATGAGATATTTCACATTATCTTCCATTTTTTCATTCTTTTTGGTTTTGTTTTGTGATTTCTTGATTTCTCATAAAGTCATTAGCTTCCATCTGTTTCATTCTAATTTTGAAGGAACTATTTTCTTCAGTGAGCTTTTGAACCTCCTTTTCCATTTGGCTAATTCTTCTTTTTAGAACATTCTTCTTCTCACTGGCTTTTTGAACCTCTTTTGCCAATTGAGTGAGCCTATTTTTCAAGGTGTTATTTTCTTCAACATTTTTTTGGGTCTCTTTTAGCAAGGTGTTGACCTGCTTTTCATGCCTTTCTTGCATCTCTTTCATTTCTCTTCCCAGTTTTTCCTCCACTTCTCTTACTTGATTTTCAAAATCCTTTTTGAGCTCTTCCATGTCCTGAGCCCATTGAATATTTATTTTGGATGTTTGGGATACAGAAGCCTTGACTTTTATGTCTTTCCCTGATGGTAAGCATTATTCTTCCTCATCTGAAAGGATGGGAGAAGATATCTGCTCACCAAGAAAGTAACCTTCTATAGTCTTATTTTTTTCCCTTTTTGGGGCATTTTCCCAACCAGTTACTTGACTTTTGGATCCTTTGTCAAGAGTAGGGTATACTCTGGGGATCTGTAATATCTCAGTTCCTCCAAGGTGGCACAATCCAGCGTGTACACTGATCTGGAAGCAGGGAGAGATTTTTGTGTCCAGAATCTTAGCAGTTACCTCTCCACAGCCACCTGCCCTCCAGTTCCACCAAGTCGGCACTGGGGGCTGATTTTCAGATAAGATGGATGGGCAGGGCTGCCATTCAGTGGGAGACAAAGACCAGCTCACTCAGGGACTTTACAAAGGGCTGAGGTAATATTCAGCTCCTCAGTGCCCCCAGGGGTTTTACCACCCAACAATGTATGTGGGCTGATGTAGGGGCTGCAGTGAGAACTGCTGCTGCCTGAGGCCGAAGCTATGGGAAGGCCCTTTTCCCTTCCTGGCCAGCTGAAAACACCCCATCACTGACCTTTGGCGCCTGTAGGTTGAGGGATATGCGGACCCGCTGCTGCTGCTGCAACTGGGGATTCTGAGACTGGAGATTTCACCCCCGAGGGCTGTTCACGAACTGTGCAACGTGCAGCCAAGGCTGGGCTGGGCTCTGCTCCACTCTGTGTCTGGCACAACCGACGTTTCCCGTGGGCCTTTCGTCCACTCTGCTGTTCTCCACTTCTGCTGCTCCAAAATTTGTTGAGAGTCCCTCTCTACAGGTATTTTCTGGGCTGTGGGGGGAGACCCTGCATATGTGTGTCTTTCTACTCCTCCATCTTAGCTCCCCCTCAATTAGGCACCCTTCTTGCAAAAACTTATAGGAGAAATTTAAAAAGTCAAGAAACACAAAACTTAAAGGAGGAAAAGGGAAGAAGAAGGAATCAGGGCATGGGGGGAGAAATGGCTCTAGAATTCAGAAGCTCCAAGGGCATCATGCATCATCCTGCCAAGGTTTATAAACATTAAGGTTTTCTTTCCCCAATACTCTTGCTAATGCTAGACTTTGAGTGGTGGGTGCTCCAACACTATTTAAAGCACCAAAGCTTTCCTCCATATTTGCCATGGCTTTGATCTTGCTCTACATGTGCTCCATTAACCATTTGAGACCTTACCCCTTCTGCACAGGAATCAGCAACAGCCAAATCCTGAAGACTCACCAGTCTAGTGTTGATGGACAATCAGTGAACAACCAAGACAAAGAGATTCAGCACCTTTTGTAGTTATCGGATGAGTAAATTGTTAAACCACTGTCTTGCTTCCTGAGATTAGATGCTGGGCTGATAGCCAAGACATGGGGCCAAAAGTTAGGTTTGATTTATAAACTTTTATCATCTGGGGTTTGGGTAACAGGTGAGAAGAATATTTTTGGTTAATTCATTTTCTTGATATTTCTCTTACACTTCTATTACAAGTAAACTATCCCTCTTTGCATTGCTGTGGTATGATTAATGATTCATATTGACAGATTTTGTGAGGAATCAGAGAGGGAAAATAGGAGCTTGGAGCAATTGATTTTAGTTTTGGCTGTGTATATATGTGTAAATTGACATATTTTTTCCTCTCTTAATGTTTTATATATGCTTTTTGTTAAAAAAAAAAAAAAAGTATATTACCCTTCATTGAGCCCTCCCTTGTAACAAAGAAAAAATTAAGCAAAACCAATTAACACATTGCATGTAATATTTGGAGTAGTATTTGAGTATGTTACAATTCTAGTATGAATCCACAAAGAGAAGGCATTGAGCCTTCTTCCTTCTCTACTAAGGGATTCTTCTATAAACTTGGTGGCATGGTTCTGCTGTCATGATGGGAGAGGTAAGACTCCTTTACCTTATGTTTCAGCTTTTTATACCGTTACTTCAGAGCCCCAGAGAAAATTATTTATAGCTTACATTTGCTTCATATGTATAGTTTCCCCAGAAAGGGGAGAGTAGATAAGTTATCAGTGTACAATATAAGCCAGATATGGGACAGATATTTATTTCCTCCATATACAAAAAAAATGAAGACTTGCAAGTTTGCATTGACAGAGTTAAAACTGGATAGAGTAACTTATAACTATGGTAATAGCTCTCCTAGCAGGTTAATACTTAAAGTATGATGCACTTTGTGAGAGTGATGAATAGAATATTTTACTTTTCACTTTAGCTCTGTGCTGTCCAAACAGGTTTATGTCTTCTGGCAAGGCAAGTCAATCCAGGGGTTCAGATCCTCCTAGATACATCTTTGTGTACTCAGTCAGTAATCAACCAGTAAGCATTTGTTAAGCAGCTACATATTGCAGTCTGTGATAGGTGATAGGGATACAAAGACAAAGACCAAACAAGGCTTATCCTCAAAATGTTTCCATTCTAGGTGTTGCAGTGGATAGAGCACTGGCCCTAAAGTCAGGAGGACCTGAGTTCAAATGTGACCCTAGACACATGATGCTTAACTAGGTATGTGACCCTGGGCAGGTCACTTAACCCCAATTACCTTGCCAAAAAACAAAAAGATGCTTACATTCTATCCAATTAACAAATCAATCCAAAAGTATTAAGTACTTACTATGTGCTAGGCACTGGGCTACATGCTTGTGAGAGAAAGAATAGTTAAAAACAAAACAAAACAACCTAAAAACTAGTTCCTGCCCTCAAGGAGCTCACAATCTAACGGGAAAACAACATGTAAATCTGTAGATATATAAAAGAAGCATATAAAATAGAGGGCAGACAATCTCAGATGGAATAGCTCTAGCAGGTTTAGGAATGGACACAAAATACCCTTATAAAGATAATATGTATAAAGTGCTTTGAAAAGCATAAAGTGTTACATAAATGTTTTTTATCAGCATCATGTAGGAATAGGGTAAGGACTGGATCTGTGATTTCATTAGTAGAGGGAGGTCCCAACGTGAAAAGACACCCCCCCCCACACACACACACACTAATAAATATAAAATATATTAAAAAGTAAAACAAAGGTAATTTGAGTGGGAGGAGAAAAAAGGTACTCGCAACTAGGGAATCTGGAAAATCTTCATAATGAAGGAGCCTATGGATTGAAGAAAGTCAGGGATTGTAGGAAATGGAGGTGAGAAAGGAGAACATTCCAGATGTGGGGTGCAGTCTATGTGAAAGCATGCACACAGAAAGAAGATGGAATCTTATATATGAAAATAGCAAGCAAGCTAGTTTGGTTGGATCATATAAGGTGGGGAAGGGGACTAATTCATAATAAGTCTAGAAAGGTAGGCAAGAGCCAAATTGTAAAGTGCTCCAAATGCCAGTACCTTGAATCTAACATGCTGAGCAGCTATAAATGCTAGTGAAAGCTCTCTTACCCTCTCCATATAGTACAGCTTAAATAACTTAGAGCCTAGAAGTGAATACAGGTCTACTTTCAAATTACCTGGCAGAGGAAATTGATTTGTATAATGCAATACTTTGTAAAGCTAAATGAGAATACTAAATTCTATAATAACTCACATTTATATAGACCTTAAAGTTTACAAAGCACTTTGATCAAAACAACCTTGTAAGGTAGATAGGAAGCTATTAATATCCCCATTTTGCAAAATGAAATCCAGAGAAGTTGAGTAATTTGACTAAGGCTACACAGTTAGAAAATGATCATAGTTTTAGAACAAAAGAGATGTACTAGACATCATCTAATCCAGAGGTTCCTAAACTTATTTGGCCTACTGCCCCCTCTAAAAAATTATTCAGTGCCCCCCAAAACTACTTTCTTTAACCCTTTAATTTTTTTTTGAAATTTGCATCATTTCAAAAATATATACATTTTTAAATCATGCACATTAAATTTAATGATTTATTGTAAATTTGTAGGGGGTTCTGCATTGAAATTTTGATGATACAACATTGCATCATGTAACCATGTAGTATTGTATTTTAAAGAAGTCATTGTATGCACATATTCCTACTGATACCTAGTGCACTTGCCTGCCAACACTTGCTTGTGAAGACCTATTGGTGGACTTGACCACTGATTGGTTATAATTTGCATTCTGTGTATTTGGAAAATAATGTAATCACTACAACTTTAACTTTGTTATACAACAGATGAAACATATACAAATGTTTTTCAAAATTTTCTTCTTTTCTTATGCTTCCACCACCCTGTTATTTTTATTCAATGCCCCCCAATTGTACCTGCAGCTACTACTGCCCCCCATCATTCCAGCATCCTCCAGGCAGTGGTATTACCTCTAAATTTAGTCCTACAGATGAGAAAACTGAGGTCAAGAGAGGTTGTAATTTGCAGATCATTAAATAGGTAGTGACAGACTAAAGCCAAAACTTAAACTGAGGTCATCTGACTCCAAACCAAGTATTCTTTCTATCAAACCATTCTCCCTCTGTAACTCTTCTAGGTGTCCTCTACTATCACGTACTAAGTGTTAGACACACTCTGAAAAGTTTTATTGATAACTTTCTATTCTTTTGTTGTTTAGTCCATTAGTTGTATTTTACTCTTTGTGACCCCATTTGATACTTTCTTGGCAAAAATAATGGAATGATTTGTCATTTCCTTCTCCAGGTCATTTTACAGATGAGAGAACTAAAGCAACCAGGGCTAAGTGATTTGCTCAGGGTTACACAGCTAGGAAGTGCCTGAGGCTAGTTTTGAACTTAGCTCTTCCTGACTTCAGGCACACTCTATCCACCATGCCACATAGCTGCCCTAAGAGTAGAGTAATAGCAATCTGAATGAGAAGCCTAAGAACTATAACCCCTAAGAATTAACACTTTTGCAGGAAGCAAGAATACTTAAAAATAAACATCAGAGAAGAAAAGATAATTTCACAGAAAAGATTTTTCACAGGCTCATCTTTAGTCATTTTTGTTTTGTTTTGTTTTGTTTTCCTTATTTGCACCTGTCAAAAGAAATAGAAGAAATCTCAAAAACTCCATGTACTGTGATGCAGTCAGATGTCACATGGATTCTTTAGATGTCTGTCACCAAATTCCAGCTTCTCTCCAATGGGAAACCATGGCACAAAACCTCCTTAAAATCTGCTCGAATATAAAAATAACTTAATGTTTTGATGTATTTGTCATCTCAATAAATAAAACTGAAAGAGGGGTGAGGTAGGAAAAGTGGATAAGTTGAATTGTTGGCATCTGGATTCCTTTCTATTTCTTTACTGCTTATTTCACAAATGCCCTGCCCTGAAGGGAAGAAGGTAAGGAGGAGCAACCGCTGGCAATTCGACCTGAAACTAATTCCGAGCCAATTGAGATTTCTCTGCTGCCAAGTTGCTGGTTTGTTTATACTGAGTTTTTTAAATAACAGAAGCATGAAACCAAAGCAACCTTGTCTAAGCTTTGGTTACACATTCCCTCAATCTCTCAAAGCTCTCATCTGGCTGTCAAGTTAATCATTTTCTTTTACTTTGACCTTCCAAGTTTCAGTTTCTCCTTCCTCCCACCTGCTTCTTCTATGTAGAAGTCTTTCTGAATTCTTCTCCACCCCTTCATTTTATATCCAGCTCATTTTGCAAAGAAGATAAGACAAATTACTGTTATCAGTAGTTGCCTGGGCGTGAAGCACCTGTTTTCACATTCTTTCTCTTATCCTTGACACCTAGCATAATTCCCAGCGAATTGCAGACCCAGAATAATTTTGGACACCATCTTAGTCTTCAGCCTTCTAATTTACAAAGAGCTAATAAAAGAGTGAGTGTAAAAAAGAGATAGCTGACCTAGGAGATGTTCATGTGCCTGGGAAAAGTTGTATGCAAATTAGTCTATGACTCTGCCTTTTGGCTTACAATTGACATGGTAGAAAGCAGTGTGATCGATTGGATAAAATTTTAGACTTAGGATCAGAGAGACCCAGGTTCAAACCCTGCTTTTGCTGCTTATTGAATATATGATCATAGCCTACTTCTTATACCATCCTTGAGGGGTCATTATAAGGTTCAAATGAACTAATGTATATAAAATATTTTGCAAATTTCAAAGTGCCATATAAATGTCAGTTATTATTATTATTAATTATATGAACTTATTGCTTTCTGGAAACATACAGCATGGACTGAATCTTGGTCACATTTAGATATTTCTTTTCATTAGTGGCGATCTAAATGTAATAGATGCAATCAAGGGGGTTGATTAAATTCAACAAGAATTATTTAAATACCAACTAATTGCCAATCACTCTTCATGGGGATATGCAGATTTAAGAAAGAGAACTGGGTCAAATTTATAAAAATGAGGACCATTCCTCAACTGATAGATGATCAAAAAATATGAACAGTTTTCAGATGAAGTAATCAAAGCTGTCTATGGCCACATGGAAAAAATGCTCTAACTCACTATTGGTTGGAGGAATGCAAATTAAAACAATTCTGAGTTACTACCTCATGCCTATTAGATTGGCTAACTTGGCTAACGTATGCGACAAGTGTTGGAGGGGCTGTGGGAAAAGTGGGACATTAATGCATTGATGGTGGAGTTGTGAACTGATTCAACCATTGTGTAGAACAATTTGAAACCATTCCCAAAGGGCCATAAAACCATGCATACTCTTTGATCTAGCAATACCACCAACAGATTTGTATCCCAAAAGAGATAAAATCTCTTTCCCAAAAGAAATAAGAAGCAAAAAGGAAAAGGACATATATGTACAAAAATATTTATAGCAGCTCTTTTCTGGGGGCAAAGAATTGGAAATTGAGGGGATACCCATCAATTGGGGAATGGCTGAACAAATTGTGATTATGGTGGATGGTCTCAAAAAGACCTGGAAAGGCTTATATGAGTTGATACAATGTGAAATGTACTGTGTATAAAGTAACAGCAATATTGTAAAATGATCATCTGTGAATGATTTGGCTGTTCTCTGCAATTCAATGGTCCAAGACAGCTCATAAGAATTTATGATGAAAAATACTAGCCATCCCCAGAGAAAGAACTGAATGCAGATTGAAGTATACTTTTTTAAACTTTTTCTTGATGGTTTTTTTGGGGGGTCTATGTTTCCTTTTACAACATGACTATTATGAAAATGTTTTGCATGACTACACACGTATAACCTGTATTGAATTGCTTGCCTTCTCAATGGTGGGGTTAGGTGGAGGCAAGGAGAGAGGCAGGAAGGGAGAGAATTTGGAACTTAAGGTTTAAAAATGAATGTTAAAAATTGTTTTTACATGTAACTGGGGAAAATAAAATAATAAATAAAAAGAATTGAAGAATAACAATTTAGCATCTTTGCAGAGAATGGATTGGAGAGGGAATAGGCTTGCAATGAGTGGCCCAATTAAGAAGTTACTGCAGTAATTTAGATGGAAGATAATGACAGCATGTACTAGGCTATGAATGGAGTGAAGGTGATGGATGCCAAATATACTGTGGAGGTAGAAATGACAAAACTCATCAATTTATTGGATATCAGGGGGTAAAGAGTTGAGGATGACTTGACATTTTGAACCTATGTGACTGAAAGACTGGTAGTTCCCACAGCAGAAATAGAGAAGTTAGGGGAAAGGAGGGGGGGATTTTAGGGGAAAGATAATGCTATTTTGGACATCATAAGTCTGAGATGTCTACTAGATACCAGTTGGACATATCCAATAGTCAGTTGGTAATATAGGACTGGAGTTCAGGAGAGAGACAGGATATTTATAGAGAAGTGTTAGTTAAAGTTGGAGGGGGATGAGGGATGGGAAGACGAAAGGAATGATACAAATCAACAAGAAAATGGAGAAAGAAAGGAGATGAAGTTCCAAGACAGAGCATGTGAGTATAGTTAGTCCATTCATAGGAGTTGGGGCTAGATGGATTGATGATCCTGCAAACTGAAAGGAACGGCTAAACAGGAAGAGAATGAGAAGAAAACCATTATCATGAAAACACAAGGAAGAGTGGGTGTCTAGGAGGAGGGGGTAGTCATCCATCTCAAAACACAGCAGAATGATTAAGAAGACTGCAAAAAGATGTGATAATTATAATTACTGAAATATATTGCTTGAGGTGATAGGTTAAGTGGTCCTAATTACCATAAATATAAACAATGACAGACAGCCTGTGCTTTTTCTCTAACCCCATGACAAACAAGTAAATCATCATGGCTCCTGATTGCACAAGCCTCCCAAGATAACTTCAGCAGCTGCACACCAACACCCATTTCTGGGATCCCTATTTTCCAGATAGAACTCTCATCAAATTTCTGGCCCCATCAGGAAACTCTCCAGGAAGTCTGGTATCAATAAGTACCCTGGAACATTTCCTTACCATATCTAGGTCTGATAAGGAATATCTCCCATATCTGGCCCATCTTTAAAGTATAAAAATTCCCTGCTCAGACACCACTCTGAACGTGGGCTTCCACCAAAATCTTTGCCACAGTACACATCTCCTTCATGTGTATAACCCTGGCCCTGTGTGTGTGACCAAATTCCTGTCAGTCTATGTTGCCACTGTGTGTGTGTGTGTGTGTGTGTGTGTGTATGTGTGTAAGTTTTTGGTTTTGCCTGTTTGCTGAGCTGCATAGTTACGAAGCTCATGCTTGTACTAGCTTCCTGAGGACCAACTTTCTATAAATCTTCAAACCTGGGTCTTTGCTCTATCTTGAGCCATGAGGCCAAATAAAGCAAAAGGCCATTAGATTTACCAGGTAACTGATCATTATTACCCTGGAGAAAACCCTTTCAATTGAGTGATGAGACTATAAGTCAGATAATAAGGCTTTGAGGGATGAATGTGAGGTGAAAGACAGAGGAAATGAGTGTAGACCACTTGTTCTAGGAGTTTCTAGGTTGTGAAAGAGGTTTCATTAATACTCATATATTTGGGATTCCCTAGGTGGAAAATTGTGCTCATCTGAATTTATTGTGGTCATTGGCCTTTGGATGATTACCTCATTAATTAAAGCATGAGACTAAAGTCAGGCAGTTTCCATAGGTAACACTTAACATCTCTCTAAGTCCTGACCTTGCTTAACAAGGAGTAACAGTAAAAGACTGTCCGTGAATTTTGCTGTTCAGTCATGTTCTGCTCTTCATGACCCCATTTGGGGTTGTCTTGACAAGGATACTAGAGGACCATTTCCATCTCCAGCCCATTTTACAGATAAGGAAACTGAGGTAAGCAGGGTTAAGTAACTTGCCTAGGGTCTCGCAGCTAATAAGTGTCTGAGGTCGCATTTGAACTCAGCTCTTTCTGACTCCAGGCCCAGCATTCTATCCACTATGCCACCTGACTGCCCTCTTAGGAGCAGTTAGGCATACACAGCGGTGGGGAACCTTCAGCCTCAAGGTCGAATATTGCCCTCCAGGTTCTCAAGTTCAACTCTTTGGCTGAATCCAAACCTCATAGAACAAATCCTTTTATTAAGCTGGGGGGGAGTGCTTTCCCATACAGTAAGAACTCTAACATCTGATGAATTAATAAAATCACTCATCAATATAATGTAGGCCTGATTTTTTTTTTCCCCTTGGTTGTCAAGAAAAACATAGGGAAAATCAGTGAGAAAGAGTTAGGTTATATTTTATGAAAAAGAGTCTCTGAAGGTCAACTAATCCAAGGTTCTATTGAATCAGTAATTCACTTCTGGGCACCTGTCGTCTACTGATAAAGTTAACAGTAATTCATTGATAACTTTGAATGAGCTAATCATGCCCCAACCTAGATTGTTGTGAATGCTGTAATTCATTCTAAACGCCTCCGATGCTGTTATTGCTTCTGTTAAACCTCCTTATCTCACATTACCCAGCAACCTTCTGTCACTATCTTCTTCACTCTTGCTTCATATTGGCCCTTCTCTTTACCATGCAAACCTCTCTACATGTATAAGCGATTCTGGTGAGAGATGGAAGATAAATGAGAGTGGGAGGATGATAGAAGAGGCAATCTGTTAGAGAAGATGGCAAATAACAGAATCACTTATACAAAGAAGAAGAAAGATGATAAGGAAACTGAGGTAAACAGGGTTAAGTAACTTGCCTAGGGCCTCACAGCTACATTTGAACTCAGCTCTTTCTGACTCCAGGCCCACAGAAATACTGCTTTGATATATCACAATGACATAGATATCACTCAACGTTCTTAAAGGGACAATGAAGAGAAAGCTCTACTTATGTGCTAGAAAGACTTTGCATACGGACCCAGTGACAGCATGCATTGGCTTTCCCACCACTGGTATAGCTAAGTGTGGAGCAACTCAACCCCAAAAGGCGAGGTGGTATTCAAGCTTATGAACTCCTTCTCAGTGATATTTGAAAGATCATGGAAAACAAGGTAAGTAGCACACGCCTGGAGGAAAGCGAATGTTATGATTTTTTTTAAAAAAGGAAGAGAACAGAATCTATAAACTCTACGGCAGTGAAGTTGACTTCAATTCCTACAGAATTCTAGAGTTCTTGGTGCCGTTGTTCTTTTCCTTTCCTAGTGAAAGGACTGGAGGCTTCTGATCTTGCAAGTTTCGAAAGGCACGGATGGAGCTCCAGAGTTCAGCATGGCCTGAGGAGTATGAAGTGATCAACAGTAGCTGAGACAAGGACTCACCTGACAAGTCATAGTGCATCTGGTCATGAACTTACTGGGACCAATATTACATAGGAACTGAACTATAAGCTTGTCCCCAAGGTGTTAGAGCAGGGGGAGGGGTGTTAACTTCTTGCTATATTTTCAAAGTATATGGCCCTTTATAAAAGACAATTAACGTTAAGTAATCTAATGAAGTTAGGGAAATAGTCACTGGCACCTAAGAGTGGGGATGAGATGATTTACAGCCAGTGGGGGCCTGAAGCTATAACATTAGAGAAGAGAAACTCCAAAGGCTGCATGTACCTTGAAGACATAATTAGAAGAAACATACAAACATTTCCCCTGACAATGTAAATTTTCTGGGTCTGGAAGAGTGAATATGAACAAATTTGTTACACTTCTTTCAAGCAATTGTATGGTATTCCCTTGTGAAAACCTTACTTAAGTTCAAAATAAGCCAAATTCTTATGATCCCCAGAGAAATCCTGGGTGGGGTTATGAGCCAGAGAGAGAAGTTTTGTGAAGCCTAACTTTCTATGCTTGCCATACATGATACTAATGTTTTTAAACTATATTTTGACTTCATTGAAAATGAGTGATCCTATTCACATACAGGTTGAACCAGGTGACCTGGGAGGTGACTACCAACCCTGAAGGTCCATAAATAAAACCTTCCCTTAGCTATTATTTTGACACAGCAAAAGTGCTGGATATGGACATCACAATACCTGGGCTTGAGTTCAGGCTTCTATCAGATACAAATTGTGTGGTTAAGGGCAAGTTGATTTGTTGGGTTTTTTCTTTGAAACTTGGCTTTTTCATCTATAAAATGAAAATAGTAATTCTTGTGCTATGACCTTAGAAGGTTTTTCTGAGGATCAAACACATAGCATACACATGTGTTTTGTAAACCTTAAGTAAAATAAAAGTAAGTTTCTGTTGCTGATGATGTTAGTGTATAAAATATGAGGCATTAAAGCTTTCAGTGTTGACTTGTTGAAGAAAAAGATATTAATGCTGTATATTATAGTAACAAATTTGCTAGAAATAACTTTATTTAATTTCTCATTACTCTATATTTAAGCAGAGACAGAGATGGAGATTCAGAGATGGATACATACACAGGTTCAAATTGGCAAAATACCACCCATGCATTCCAACATGTCTCTACCTCAAAACAATTAGAAATAACATTTATTTTTGTTTTGTTTTTTCCTTTTCAAATTTTATCTTTTTTAAGTCAATGAAAGTGTGCCTGCTTTCCCTTCTACTTCCCTCCCTCTCTCTGTCTCTCCCTCCCTCCCTCATGAAGAAAGCTCGAAAAACAATACCCTTGTTACAAACATGTACAGTTGAGCACTTAAAGGATGGAATGGGGATAAAGAGGAAGGGACATGAAAGGAAGGGAGGAAAGGATCTTGTCAAGGATTCTAGAAAAATGGTGAATTTCCACTCTATTCTTTGGAGACCATAGCCTTTGCTCTACCCACTTTCCCAAGGGAAAGGTCTAGAAAGGGTTTTAAGCTAGAGAAAATATTATTTCTAAAAAGAAGTTTTTTAAAAGGTTTCCAAGACTTCACAGAGAGGAGGGGCTTTGTATTAGTTAAACTTCTTTCCCCCACCACTTCACATCCAACTCCTTCCCACTAGCCAGTAGGGTTTTAAATAGTATTTTTGAGACCTGGTAAAGCTATGCCACCTTCACTTAAAGAGTGTTACACGATCTGGGAGTTGTGAGGAGCTGGTGGATAGGGTTTGAGTTGAAGAGCCAGGGGAAGAGCTATTCTCTTCTAGAGTGATGGTACCTGAGGAGGGAATAAAGGGGAGAAGTGGTTCAGAGCTGATTTCAACAAAAGGATAGCTTGATTCTATCTGGCACACAGTATGGCCAGAAGCTTTACCCACCAAAGGCAGTGGAAGCAATAGTGACAGCCCAAGAAGTAAGACTCAAGCTTGGTTTTACCCAGTATTGGGGTCTACTCTAGCAATGGTAGAATACTTTTTCTGTAGGTCCTACTTTCTAAGTCTTTTTCCCTCTTCCTCATCAGCCTATCATTTAGACAAAAAAGAGGGGAAAAACAATGTCTGTTTTCCTATTCTACTCTTCTACTCTCTAGTACCTATGTAGTTTGTAAGTCTGATTCTCTTTTTATAAATGGATTTGTTTCCATTGTCAACAACCATGTCACTATTTGCAATCATAATGTGCATGGGGAGAGCAGGAAACAATTCTGAGGATGTTCTAAACATTTTGGAGGGTTCCAGTTCAGTGGGTAAAACCTCCCCCTACCATCCTGGGGGCTATTTGAGTTATATTTAGTCTCATGAATTATTTTATAACTCTTCCAACAAGTAGAACTTTAAAGCTTGAAATAAGGGACTCACTTAGATTTTCTCCTGGTCCTCTTTGTGTGACTCATTGTATGGAGAGTATGGTACTAAGGCACCTTAGGGATAAGCCCTTTTTCTACCTGGGAGGGATTAGTAAAGAAAGTTCCACTTCTCAGCCAACCAAATAGACAGAATTAGGCATGTTTTGTGAAGGTCTTGACTGCACCTCTTTCGTGTTGATAAGGGGAAGTGAGGAAGTGAGACCTATTCTTATTCTATAGTGACACCTCCCAGTTACAAATGAATGAATAAATGGCCATTTGTCATCACCTATTCATTATTCTTTTAATACAGAGCCATGCTTGAGAATGACCTCACCTACTTACCTCCTGTCTTACCCAGATAGTGACTACAAAGATAAGACTGAAAAGGAACTCTTGTTCTTAGACTAAAGGTAACCAAGATTCAGGAAGTCAGAGGATGTTAACTCCTAGTGTTTCAACCAACATCTTGGCTAATCTTCAATTATTTAATTTTTCTCTAATTCTGTTGCCCAAACTACAAATGGCAGACTCCTATATTTCACTATGTCAATGGATGTGTGATTTCAGTGATGTATTTTCTCTAATGATGCAGATCACATGATTTCCCATCCTGTGCAACTCTGGTACATGTCCTCCCATAATTCCACTGCAAGAGCATCTCCCTGACATGCTTAGGATCTTCCTTATGTTCAATAATATATGGATTTCACAGAGCATGTGGTCTGCCTTTTGGTTGTCCCTTATGTTTTATATGTGACCAGCCCATTCTTCCAGTAACACTTTCCTTCAATAGCATCTTGTCCCCCATGTGTACTGAGTAATTCTTCACTTGTCGTGTGTTACATCTCTGCATACTTCTCCATTGCTCTTTAGGTTATGCTCAACTATAGTATTCCCTGACTTGCAGCTATATTTCACCAAAAGAATATTTTTTAATGTGCCTTTGTTTGGCAGATATGTGGAAAAGTTCATGTCTCATGTATTGGTTTTTTTTTTTGAGAAAAACTTTTCAACTACAAAAATTATTTGTGAGTGTTGAATTCAATGAGAGAACACTGGGAGATAACAGCAAAATCATGAGCTATGGTTAAATACAACCAAGAAAGAAAACACCCACTGGCAACTGACAAAGAAGGATCCAGAAATTATAGAATAAGTCTTTATTGTGTACTGTACCATTCATGTGTTCTAGGTGACTAATTTTGTCTGTACTGTTCCCAACAAAGGAGACATCCTATGTTTCACTTAAATGAAGTAGTTGGAAATATGGCAAAACAAGGTATTTGTGTTGGGTAAAAAGAAACCTTACTGTATTTTCTTTAGGTCTTTAGAAGGCATGTGGAAAAGGTTAATATGGAAGGAGGAAAGAAGTCAGAAAAAGAAAACTTGGGGAAAATTAGAGAGAAATTGGAAAATAAGATTCAGAAAAAGGGGAGAAAGCAACTCATAGAAAAGGATTTTGATTATTTGTAGAGCTCTGGCTTGGTATGGACACCCCATCTTCACTCTCTGAGCTAGCTCATTCATCCAACATGCATTCAAACTGGCAGGTCTATAGTTTTCAGCTAAACTCAAATATCCCTATTTTCCAGATGCTAGCAACAAGCTTCAGACTGAGAAGCATACATGCTTTCACATGCTCCCAAGCCCCAACCAGTGTGTTTCCTATTCATAAAAATCAATCACTGTAACACTATCAATTGCTAAACATAAAACATTTAGTGACAAAACAAAAGCAGTAACAATCATAGCATTTACTCATTAGGATGCATAAACAAGAATAGTTACTACATTTATTCATCAAAAGGCAAAAGTGGGAATCAATAAACATTTATGAAGTGCTCACTATGTGGGAGAAACTGAGCTAAGTGCTAGGGATGCAAGTAGGAAAAAGAAAATCAGTCTCTGTACTCAAAGAACTTACAATCTAATAGGGAAAGACACACAAAAAGGAGCTGGAAAAGGCTGGGAAGAGATATGATGGAGAAATTCAAAGGTGTGTAGCCAGATAGGAAATGAAAAGATAGCTGGCTTGAGCTTCTCTTTAAATGGGGAATTGGGGAGGAGCTCTTCACTCTCTTCAAAGGAGCAGAAAGTACAATAGAGAATAATCAAATTTGTCTTATAGGAGATAAATAGAGAAATAATAATACTTACTTTATAGAGGGACAGAGCAAGATCACCAGAAAATAGCATTCCACCCATAAACCTGGGTTATTTTACTACCAAAGTCCACAGTATCCAGAGGGGAGGGTGAGCTCATGAATATAGAAACTTAACAAGGAGGCACATGAATGGGAAAATCTTGCCCCATGTGCCCAAGGCAACTCACAATTCTGGATTACACCTTACTGTCCCTTCAGGAACAATCTATACCACATAAAGTTGCTTTTCTACTAGCTACTCTGATTCTTACCACTGTCTTACTTGACAGAGCCGTTCCCCTTTCATTCCTAAGGCAATAGAGCAGTGATAAACTCTTTTTGTTCCCAACCACCCTCAGTGAGACACTGAACAATGTTATGCTCTCTCAGTGACATGCATTTCACTTAAGTGACAGAGAGCCAGGATCCTCAGATCTACAAATGGCAAAAGGAATTCCACTTCATTGAATCACCTTCAAGTCCATTCTCAGAGCAAGGCCTGTCTTTTCCCCTCTGTTTCACTATCTCAAACAAGGAGGAAAAATAGAGAGTGTCACAGGCCCTCCTGATAAGTTTCCCTTCTTGAAATTTTTAGATGGCAACAGAAAGCAGTAAGGTCAGTCCATAAGTATTCTCCAAACAGTAGGATTCAGTTGTCAGACAATGAGTTTCCAGCCCTTCTCCAGCCAATCAGCAAATCAATGTCTTCATAATTAACGAAGTGCAAAAGCAGTGCAAAGCAGGTAAAGAATCAACTGTTAATAATTTTTTAAATGCAAATTAAAACCATTTAAACAACTCTACTTTGCACCTAGAAAACTGGCAAAGATGATTAAAAAATGACAGCTGGGGGAGCTATGGGAACACAGGAACACTAATATATTGTTGGTGGAACTGTGAACCGTTTCAACCATTGTGGAAAGCAATTTGGAACTATACCCCCCCCAAAAAAAAATCCATTAAACTATGCATATTCTTTGACTCAGCACTCCAAATAAGTCAAAGAAAGAAGAAAAGGACACATATACAAAAATACTTACAGCAGCTCTTTCCATGGTGACAAAAAATTGAAAACTAAGGATATGTCCATCAATTGGGGAATGACTGAATAAGTTGTGGCATGTATACAAAAGGCAAAAGGGCCTACATGTACAAAAAATATTTATAGTAACTCTTTTTGTGCTGGCAAAAAATTGAAAATTGAGAAGATGCCCATCATTTGGGGAATGGCTGAAAAAGTTGTGTTATATGAATGTAATGGAATACTGTTGCTCTACAAGAAATGATGAGCAGGCAGATTTCAGAAAAACTTGGAAAGACTTATATGAACTGCTGCTGAGTGAAGTGAGCAGAACAGGAGAACATTGTACGTGGTAACAGTAACATTGTGCAATGACCAGTTTTGATAGAATTAGCTCTTCTCAGCAATGCAATGATTTAAGGCAATTCTAAGAGACTCATGATGGAAAATACTATCCACATCCAGAGAAAGAACTATGGAGTCTAACTGCAAATCAAAGCATACTATTTTCTCTCTCTTTTTTTCTTTCCCATGGTTTTTTCCCCTTTTTTATGATTCTTGCTTCATGACATAACTAACATGGAAATATGTTTAATATGATTGTACATGTATAGCCTGTATCGGATCACATGCTATCTTCAGAAAAGGGGAGAGAAGGAAGGGAGAAAAATATTTGGGACTCAAAATCTTGTAAAAATGAATGTTGGAAACTATCTTTGCATATAATTGGAAAAAATAAAATACTGGTAAGTGGGGTGTAGGTGGGAGAAGTGGTGGTTTGCAATTATGATGGAATAATATTGCGCTGTAAGAAATGATGAAGAGAATGACTTCAGAAAGACCTGAAAAGACCTATGTAAACTGATGTAAAGTGAAATAAGCAGAACCAAGAGACAAATGTGTGCAGTAAGAATGATGTTTAGTGCAAAAGAATCATGATGGAAAATTCTATCTACATCCAGAGAAAGAACTTTGGAGTCTGAATGCAGATAGAAACGTACTTTTTGCTCTCCTTTTCTTTTGTTGCTTTGTTTTGTTTCTCCTTTCTTGTGGTTCCTCCCATTAGTTCTAATTCTTCTTTACATCATGACTAATGTGAAAATATGTTTAATATGAATGTATAAGTGGAGCCTGTATGCTGTCTTGGAGTGGGGGAAAGAGAGAAAAGAGGAGGAAATTTTAAACTCAAAATCTTATGGAAGTGAATGCTGAAAACTAAAAATTAATTAATTATATAAAAAATAACAATGTTTAGAAGACAAATGACTTTGAGAGACTTGGGAACTCTGATCAACACAATAGAAATAACCACAGTGGAAGAGGACTCAGTTTGGAACATATTATCCATCTCTAAATTGTGTGTGTGTGTGTGTGTGTGTGTGTGTGTGTATGTGTGTGTGTGTGTGTATGACATGGCTAATGTAGGAATTTTTAAGTTTTGTTTTCTCAGTGAGTAAGGAAGTGGAAGTGGAAGGGTGAGATTTTAGAACTGAAAATAAAATAAAATTTAAAAAATAAATATTGTATTTATAAATATAAAAAAATAAATTTATAAAATTTAAATTTAAAATTTAAAAAAATTTATAAAAAAAATAAATAATTAAAAAATAAATAATAGTATGTCAAGGAAAGTTAAAAATAAAGACTCATCTGTTTCAGCTAGAAGCTTTCTATTACATGTCTTCCTTGTGATGCCTCCTGTGCTCAGCTCTTCCTCCTCCTTCTTCTTCTCTTTTTTCTTCTTCTTCCTCTTTCTCTTCTTCTTCTCCTTGTTCTTCTTCTTCTCTTCCTTCTCCTCCTCTTCTTCCTCCTCTTTTTCTTCCTCCTCCTCATTTTACTCCTCCTCCTTTTATCTTATAAATAACTTCTCTTAACCCCTCTTCTGCTGGTGTCTCAACAGTCTCTAATGCCTCAAATCAAAGCTTCCCAATAAATGGTGTCTAATCTTTAGTGTATGAGGTAAAATTCAAATAATGCATCTTTCTGTCAGATTTGAACCCACAAATCCTAGAAACATTTTCCCAGAGTTCCCAAATAGCTATTTGATTTATTATTTTTGTCAGTTACAAACTTCAAAACTCTAAAAACAGTCACATATAAAGGAAGAGATGGACCACAGTTTCTGTAGTCATTATTACCTCAGGTATTTTCTACCTTCAAATATGTTCTTAGCATATTTATCTGAGGGCCTCAGGAAAAGCTTGTCTTTCTTTGGACACTTTATCTAATGGACTGAATATTCTCATACAATTTATTTTTTTTTGCCCCTCAATTGAAATTTCAACATAGAAAATGGGCCCTCTCATATTTATTTAGTGTTCTATGTATGTTTAGACCTGTAATTTTATTGACCTACTATATATATATATATATTCCCAGGGAGGAAATTCCCTCTACAGATGGAGATCAGAACCTGGTCTACAATTTTTCAAAGGTTAATGTCTTATCCAAGGTCATATATCCAGTAGGTATCCAAAGCAGGACTTAAACCTAGGTCTTCCTAACTATGAACTGGGCCCTCTGCTTGTTACATCATGCTACCCCTGTTCTATACTTACTTCATTATTCAAAAGAATAAAATTAAGAGCATTGTGTGAGGAAAACACCACCACTTATTTGTATATATATTATATAAATATAATATTTTAATATTGTTTATTTTAAACTTTGTTTAAAAGAAAATAAAGTTAACCATATTTTTTGAAGAAAAAAAAAGAATAAAATTAAGAGACTACTAGACCATCTCTAGATCTTTCCCGTGGTCTTTCTGCATATAAGTTCCATCTCACCTCCATGAAGGTACTCAGATTCAATCCAGCTCAGATTCTGTCTAGCTGAGATTCTATCTGGCCGCTTGTCAATATAAGTATCATGAATGCTTAGGCTTCTTAAGAGTCAACCCAATATGGCGAGTCTTTAATAAACTTTGTTTTACTTTGGCTGAAAAAGAATGTTTTTAAATTAAAAGCACAGAAGTAATATAGTGGGGAAAATGTTGGACTTGGAGTCAAGAAACCTTGATTCAAGTCCCAGCACCCCAAAGCTCAGTTTATTAATCTGCAAAAATGTGAGTAATAATACTTGCACTATCTAGTTTGTAGGATTTTTGTAATGGAAGTTCTTTGTAATCCTTAAAGTACCCCAAGATATATAGTTAGAGATGTCCATCATGGATTCAAAGACATATTATCTGGTCATTTTTGAGATTATACCCTAGTACTGTTTTTCTATCCCTTTTATTGACTATGAGGGCTACTCCATTTCTTCCAAGGGATTCTTGCCCACAGTAGTATATGTAATGATCACTTCAATTAAATTCAACCCATTCCTTTCCATTTAAATTCACTGAAATCCCTTTCAACAGTCCGATAAAGCCTAGGGATTCCCTCTCAGAATAATGCTAATCTTTCCATCTCCTTCCCATCTTGCTCATATCCAGTTTACCTTGATTCATAAACCTTACATCCTAGGTTCCTATACAATATTGATCTTTATAGCATCAGACTTTTCTTCCATCACCAGAAACATCTGCAGTTGAACTTTCCACTTTGGCCCAGTTGCTTTATTAATAATAGAGCTACTTATAGTTGTCCTCTGCTCTTCTCCAGGAGCATATTGGACCTTCTGACCTGAGGGATTCATCCTCCAGTGTCATATCCTTTATCCTTTTAATACCATCCATGGGGTTTTCTTGGCAGAAAAACACTGGATTGATTTGCCATTTTCTTCTCCACCTTATGTCAGAACTCTTCACTATGACCTTGTCCAAACCTGAATAACCCTGCATGGCAGAATTCATAGTTTCATTGAACTACAATAAGCCTCTTCACCACTATAAGACAGTGATCCAGGAAGAGATATAGATTCGTGACCTAGTGGCCAATGTTCTGATGATAACCCTATCTACCTAAGCTCATCCTCAGACATCTGGGCCTTTCTATCTTGGTAAAAACTATCAATATTTGGGATACACTGGAGCCTTTGAAGACTTTGTGTCACCTCTTTGTAAAAAAAAAAATAATAACATTAGAGTAGGACTGTAGTGGAAAAGAACCTTTTGTACAAAACCCTATAAAAAAAATCTTCCTCTCTGGGTTTCATTTCATGTGGACTTTATTGTGCTGGTGTCTCCTTACAGTTTTACTACTGGAAAACTGTTCATTGGAAATTCACCTAGAAATTGAAGAACTTTCACTTTTCATTTGCATATAATTATATATCCTTCCAGGTAGAGGTATTCTAAATTCATATAAATTATTAGCAATGTTTCTACATTTTTATTAACTAGTTAAAGGGTTCTTAACCTTTGTTTTGTCAAGAACCCTTTCAACAGTCCGATAAAGCCTAGGGATTCCCTCTCAGAATAATGTTCTTAAGATACATAAAATAAAATTCACAAGATCACAAAGGAAACCAATACACAAGTTCATAGACCCCAGGTTAGGAAACCCAAATTTAGATTTTTGGTGAAAAAAAGACCAAAAATTTCCTGGAATCATGAACTAACTCAATAATTTTTAATTTGCCCTAAAATTGTTCCATGAAAATGAATCATAGTGTGGCAAACCTTACTGTCATGAAATGATTCCATGAAGTTTCCAATTTTAATGTGAGCTTTTTTCAACTGTCAGTTTTCTCTATGAAAAAAGTTCTATAAAATAATAGCAAATTTAAGGATAAACTTTAGTAAAGTAGTAAGATTTTTCTACTTACATTAAGAAAAGTAAATCTATTTATATAACACATTTATATAACATATGCTATATGTTTATATTTGCAAACTTAATTTTTGAGATGTTCATTCACCACTCAAAATAATTGATCTTACAGTTAGAATTTTTTTTACCTCCAGGTGGCAGTAGATGCCTTAGATGCTTTGAAGTTCCATGCTTAAAACATAGACATAGTTAACTGAAATAAAATTGCTTTTCTATCAAAAATAAAATTCAGTAATGTTCATAGACAACTTCTTTAATGAACAGTAAAATAGATAATATTAGAGAATGCTTTTTAAGGAAATAAACAATGAGGTACAATTTAGTACCTTTCTCACTAAACTTTAACTCATCAATCATAGATTAATCTAATCTTTGTCTTGTGGCTGTTCAGTTGTTTCAGTCATGTCTGACACTTTATGACCCCTTTTGGGGTTTTCTTGGAAAAAATGCTGAAGAGGTTTGCCATTTCCTTTTCCAGCTCATTTTACCCATGAAGAAACTGAGGCAAACAGGGTCAAGTGACTTGCCCAGGATCACACAGCTATTAAGTTTCGGAGGATGGATTTGAAGTCAACATCTCCTGACTCCAAAGCTGGCACTCTATCCACTGTGCCACCTAGGTACCTCAATCTTGGTCTTACCTCCACCTTTTTTTTTCTTTCAGATTATTACTTTCTAAAAAGCCTTTACTTCTTCCCTTAGAGTCAAATCCTTTTCCATGGCAGTACTGGTATTCCAACTTAGAATTTCAGCTCAAGATTTCAGAAATCTTAGTGTAACAAAGACTTCTATGTTCAGGCAGTTATATGATATTGGACTTGGAGTCAGAAAAGACCTGAATTCAAATCCAGTCTCTGACATTTACTAGCTATGTAACCCTTGGCAAATCACTTATCCTCTCTCAGCTTCAATTTCCTGATCAGTAAAATGGAGGTTATCATAACAGCACCGATCTCACAGGGTTGTTGTAAGGACCAAATGAGATAATATTTGTAAAGTGGTTAGCAAAGTTTCTGGCACATAGTAGGCACTTATTTGTTTCCCCTATCCTGTCCAGCTTTTAGAAGCTGGATGAGAGAAGGGACAAGAGGATTCGGGGTTGGGCATATAGTAAAAGAGTATGGGAAGGTGGAGGTAAAACGTTCTGTAGCACATATACTCTGGCCCCACTCTTTCTCGGACCGGTAGGGTATATCTCTTCCTCGGGATTCTAGGGTCAACAGAAAGGTTTGTAGATGTCTTTTCTACTGTCATTCGGTCAAACCCCATTAGCTATGTTCTTCTCATTTGTCAAAGGCCAGTGATCAGCATCCCAATTCCATTTAGATACTTAAAATGAAAATACTTACTATGAAGATACAGCAAGAACAAAACTATAAACGTTCCTTTTTCTTTTGCTAAATTTAAACATTTCTTCTAGTACATCTAGAGTAAACTCTTCCCCATTCTACCTTGGCCTCTGGGAGAGGAAGCTCAAAATTTAGCTCAGTAGTTCCTCCATAGCATAGCTCCCACTAAGTTCACATCCAAATACAATATCACTGCTGGGTGGCCCTTCATCTCGGTCACCATTGAACTAGGTCCAGAAGATTACTCTGCTCCTCCAGCATTGATGCTAGATGCTAGGCTGGCGACATCATCCAGCTTATGTTCTGATTCCCAGATTCCTGTGGCTTCTCTCCTGTTGTTGGAGAGTCCACTCCCTGCACTTAGAACACAGAGGAACAAACAAGAAGGCTAAGGACCATTTCTCAGGGCCCCTAAAGCCCTTCCCCTTACCACGTAGTCCTACACCGAACCTCTGAGTGAAGGAATCACTCAGTTCCCCCCAGAAGCAAATGTGGCCAAAAAGCCTGTTGAAGCTGACTCAAGCCCTTTTGAAAGTACTATTAAGTCTAGCTATAAAACCAATCAAAAAAAAAAAAGTCCTCCCAAAAATGTGGTTAGTTAAATGGAACTAGTTACAGAGTGTCCACACATGCTCCAGTCCCTCTAAGAGACTTCCCACACATGCCGCAATGATTCTCCTAGAAGCAAATCTCTTGGGTTCTCTAGTGGAAAGACATTGTCCCCAGTCATTCTACATATGTATCAGGCTTTCATTACAGATCTAAGCCAATATAATAGGGGAAAGGGGGGCCAATTTCTAATAGGAGAAGCATTCTGAGGCCATTAGAGTCTTTATTTCCACTGTAATTTCTCTGACATTACTGGCATTGTCTGGCTTGACAATGTCTACAGAAAGACTAGAGACTTCCTGCAAAATCTTCCCAAAATGAGTTGTTAATTTCTGATTTGGAAACAGAGAAGTAAACTAGGAGTTGGGGAGTAAGAGGTAGTTATGCTGCCTTACGGATAGCAAGTAGAGAGAGCACTGGGCTTTGAATCAGAAAGATTCAACTTTATAAGTTCAAATCTGGCCTCAGACACTTACTGTAACTCAAGGCAAGACATTTTACCCTGTTTACCTCAGATCCTCATCTGTAAAAGGACTGGAGAAGGAAATGGTCTCAACAAGTCGGTTATGACTAAAATGACAAAATAACAAATTCTGCCTTGATTATCTTTTAGTTTAAGATTTATCCTTTACCTCCTTTAGCTGAGATTAGTCCAGACCCAGATCAAAATGTGGGCTCATTTTACAAGTTTCAGGTAACTATATTTCTTGAATCCTAGTCTAAGGGAGAATTCTTTCAAAATAAGTCTACGCACAAAATGACAGTTTATGAGGAGAAAATATTGCAAACAGCCAGAAAGGAACAATTCAAATATTGTGAAGCCACAATCAGGATAAAATAAAATTTAGCAGCTTCTACTTTAAAGGATCAGAGGGCTTAGAATATGACATTTCAGAGGGCAAAGGAGCTAGGATTACAACCAAGAATCACCTATCCAACAAAACTGAGTATAATTCTTGAGGGTGGAAAATAGATATCCAGTGAAGTAAAGGACTTTAAAGCATCCTTGATGAAAAATATGAGATCTGAATAGAAAAATTGTCTTTCAAATACAAGACTCAAGAGAAGCATAAAAAGGTAAACAGGAAAGTCATAAGGGACTTAATAAGGTTAAACTGTTAATGTTTCTACATGGGAAGATAATATTTGTAACTCATAATACCTTTCTCATTATTAGGATAATTAGAGGGAATATATATATATATATATATATATATATAGAGAGAGAGAGAGAGAGAGAGAGAGAGAGGGCACAGGTGTGAGTTGAATATGAAGGAATGATATCTAAAAGATAAAATTAAGTGATAAGAGAAGAATGTACTGGGGGAAAGTGGAAGGGAGAGGAAGAATGGAGCAAATTATCACACATAAAAGAGA